>MU225764.1:1517104-1587991 GCA_018584345.1 Thuja plicata
AATAATCCTATTAGTCTAGGATCTAACAAATCCTTGTTCAGGGTTCTAATAATATCACCAAAACCTCACTATGGTATAACCATATAATACATCATCAGAACATTACTCATCCTCCTTGTAGGAGTTAATAAAATCATCAATTCAACTATTAATTTAATCCAAGATAACTTAAGACTTAACACATAACTAATTTGGCATTTTCATCTCAAATTCTAGAATCTAATCCTTTCGAAAAAAGTAATCAACGGACTCTTAATAGTCTAGTTGGATCTATGATCTGCAGGGTAACATACTACATCCAAGATTCTCTTACACAATTAACAACCTAGAGATATCACCTCTGTCATTGCGACACTAAAATAGGTACTGATATGAAGGTACAATAGATAGTTCCATCCTAAGGTACAAATCTGTTAGAGATTTACCAATCATCCAAATACTACAACACCCCTTAATCCTTCGACATCGAAGTGTCGAGGGAAAGGTGGAAATGGGGTGGGCCTTACAGTTGATTTGGCAACAACATTTCCCTAGGGGAAATAGTTGCTAGAGAACTTCAAGGTGACCTTCCTGTCATAGGTCCATTCGAGTAATTATGATGAATAGAATGCCAGACCATTGTCACATACTATAGTGAAGGGCATTCCAAATCTTGTGATGATGTTTTCTTCTAGGAATTTTATAACTACGTCTGTCATGTTGTTTTTACAAGGAATCACTTCAGACCACCGAGTGCAATAATCGGTAGCAGTCAGAATGTACTGGTGGTTGGTAGACAAGTTGAGGTTAATTTACCCAATGAAGTCAAATGCCCAATGGGTGAAGGGTCTAGCTTTGAAGACCGGCTATAGAGGCATGACCAGGTTCTGCTCATGATGTGCCGCTATTTGGCAAGTATGGAATTTCCTAATGTGAGTGTAGACATCCTTGAAGATACAGGGGCAATAGTATCTGGCCCACAGGATCTGATGAGTAGTGGCATTGTCTGAGCCATGCTCGGTTGCAAACTGCCTATGAAATTCATCCATCATTTTCATAGCCTGGTCCCTATCTATGCACCAGAGGTATACCCCTTCATAGTTCCTACAAAAAAGTGTTCTATTTTTTATCATGAAGTGCGCACTTTTCAGTCATAGGGCACAACATTTGTTTGAGGGTAACCACTTTGGGCATCTATTTTTCAAAAATAAGTATACCAGGTCAGTATACTACAGATCTTGAGTGATGGACTCCACTATATAATTTTGGCACTCGATGTTGGGAGTCTCTTCTGCCATCGCTCTACATAGTCCCTAGCCTCGGACTATCTTCATGGGTTGCATTTCCAAATCATACTCGTGGAGGATGGCCATCCACTTCCCTTGTCTTCACCCAATTCACTCTATAGGAGCAGAGACTTAATAGCTTGGTCCTAGATGATAGCATGCACTTTTATCCAAAGAATATAATGCCATAATTTCTTCACAGTGCAGACAAGAGAAAAGGATTACTTTTCCAAAGGTGAATATCAAACTTTGGCATTCTTAAATGGGGAGCTCATGAAAGCTATCAGTCATTCTTCCCCTTCAACCTTCTGGGTTAAAAATGTCAAGGCAGAATGCGGTGAAGCAAAGGAATATATATGAAAAGGGAGGGAATAGTCTGGACTAGCCAAGACCGGTGCCTCCACAATCATTTGTTTATTCTGGGCGAATGCCTATTTTTCCTCATGACTCCACTTAATCTTTGTATCTTTCTTCATCATTTCATTGAGTGACTTCACTATCTCGGCAAATCCAGTGATAAACTGCCAGACAAAATTTATCATCCTGAAGAAAGATCTCATTTCATTCTCTCTGTCGGGCATCTATAGATTTAGCAGTGCTTTAAATCTCTCAGGGCCAATGGATATACCCTTCTCAAAAGACAATATGCCTGAGAAGCTTCCCTTCAGTGACCCCAAATATACATTTCTTTGGGTTGAGGGATATCCCATACCAGTGACATCTCTCACAAATCTAGGTGAGGTGGGCAGAATGATCATGCATGTCCTTGGAAAAGATGGTCAAATCATCCATGTAGATGATTATGCACTGATTTACTAGGCCTTTGAACACAATGTCCATAGCCTTCTAAAATGTGGCCCCTGCATTGATTAGGCCAAAGGGCATCCTCTAGTATGCAAACATTCCCTACTTGGTGGTGAACGCCATTTTGTCTCTATCTTCATGTTTAACCATGACCTGGTTATACCTAGAGTATCAATCCAAGAAGGACATCATTTGTGATCCATTCACGATTTGCAATACCTCATCCAATGAGGGGAGAGGGTGATTATCCTTCTTAGATGCCTTTTTTAAATTTTGAAAATCCATGCAAAGGCGGATCTCACCGCTTTTCTTCCTCATAGGGACGAGGTTGGAAACCCATGTAGTGTGCCAGATTGGAAAGATGATCCAAGCTGAGAGTAGTTTTTGAACCTCCTGATGAATTAGTGGCTCAATCAGTGGGTTGAAAGGTCTTTTCTTTTGTTGGAAGGGCTTAGCATCAGGTTTGAGTGGGATGGTATGGGTCATGATGGATGTATAATAGGTCTTCAAATCCTCATATCCCCATGTAATTACATCATTGTATTCGCAAAGAACTACTAGAATCTTCTCCTTCTCCTCAAGGGAGCAAGAGGTGCTAATGTTTACAAATTTTGCTTCACCATCCTGGCCGATGTTTACTTTTTCAAATTTTCCTCCCTTAGGGGGGGATGATATATTCTCCCGACGCTGAGGATCTGAGTCAAATATTCACTCTATGGTGTTGGTTGGTAAGTCTATGATCCTGTCATCTCCTTCACCCTGTCCAGTATCATCGTGATCTCTCTCTTCCACTACCTCATCCTCAAAAACACCAACATTGGACATGAAGGCCAGGATATGTTGATCATCTTCAAAAACCTAAAAGTGGGTGACATTGTTTGGGATGGATAGGGTGGGGCTCATCTCAATGGAGAATTTCCAGAGTCGGGAGCCAACCATTGGCTCAAGAGTGCTGGCAGATACAACAAGAGTATCCAGAACATAGTTTCTTTTCCAGGGAATGAGTTCAATGCTGAATGCATCAAAATATTTGATGAGGCTCCATGCCTAATTGTGGTATGTAGCTAGCCTCTTATCATGATAAGTGTATTGGCTCCAGAACTACTTTACAATCAACTCTAAATCACCCAACACCTGGAGGTGAGTGATTCCTTTTCTTAATGCAAATAAGGGTTTGAGGACCAAGGCCTCATACTCTGTGACATTGTTCGTGCAGTTGAACTATAGCCTGTAAGATACGAGGAAGGATTTACCCCACGGGTTGATCAATTCCACTCTAGCCCCACAACCTTGTTTGGACTGGGACCTATCAAACTTAAGGGTCCACAAGTCTTTGTTCATTGTGTGGGGCTAGGAAGGCAAAGTGGCCTTTGGATTATTTTTGGGAAGGTTGGGAGGAGTTTCCTCCAGCTCTGATAGCACTTGGGTGAGGTTTTCCTCCAGGGAAGCCTGTGGCTGGGATTCCTAGATTGGTGGCATCATGGGGATACCATCAGAATGATTGCTGGGTCTAGGTATATCCAAAAAGTGTTTCTTCTCCTAGAGGGCATTGATGTGTCAGGTAGCAGTGAAAAGACATGAGTCACACTCTAGTTTTGAATGTTTTTGATAATGCACCCGACACCAAGCTCTAGAAAAGAGTGTATCAAGGGTTGATGTGGTACCTTATGAGTTAACTTCACCCCTTAGTCTTTCATCCAGGTCCTGCGTTCTCTGATAAATAATGGGATCCTCCCCAGGGGTGAAATCAAAGGTCAAGATTTCTAGGGGGTGGTACACCTTAGGGGAAGTATCAGAGAAGAGGAATTCATTCACCCTCCTGACTTTGGTGAGGGTTTGTTTCATTTGGGCCTCACTTTCTACCTGGATCTGATTAGAATCTCCCTCCTAGGGGAGCCACAAGTGTGAAAAGTCGGTGGAGAAATACCCATTGAGGGAATTAGACCAATTGCAACTTAGTAACATCCCATAAGTCTCTAGGATGTCCACCACATGGATGTCAATTACGCTTGATATTCTGGGGTCTTAGATGAGCTAAATCTAGATGTTCTTCAGCTCACCTACCATATTTATAGTAGTTTTGTCCTGCAAGATTACTACACCATTAGATGATGTAGGATGAAATTTGAGCTTCTAGCATATGGATAAGGGCATAAAGTTACCCAATATTATGGAATCCACCAAGCAATTGTAAAGGTTCTTCCCTTGTATTTTCAAACCTAGTAAGAAGGGAGGATCCTTGGTGTTACCCTAGAAGATAGCCGCATTGGTGTCATCAAAAGTGACAGTCTTGGGTGTGTGACTGATAGTTTCTAGGTTTCCTAAGAGATTCATAAGGGACTTCCTCTGTTCGGGATAGTTCAACAAAACCTCCATCAAGGTCATGGAGGTGGTGGTTTGTTCTAACACCTTTGTGATGTCGAATCTCCCCCTGGGGAATTGTTGGCTTCCCTCAGCCAGATCCTTAGCTTGGTTAGAGCTAGATCCTTTAGGAGGGAAGGGGTGATCAATTATGTTATCCTGGGGAGGGGTGTCTTTGGGAGGCATGGGCATGTAAATTGGTCCTTTACCAGCCTAACTCTAGGTGTTGTAGGGAGTCCGTGGGTTGGTAAAGGCATTGGCCTCAAAGGTTGGAATAGATTCATTAAAGAACCCCTATAGTTTGGGTTCTTCTTCATCTTCCTTCTCTACTCCAAAGAAGATAGTCTCACAGGTGAAGGCACCATGAGTGGGCTCTTGCATGGGAGGTTCTGGGGGAGTAGGATCAATAGTTTATTGCCTGTCTAGCTGGGAGATCATGATAACCTTCTCTAGTGTGGCACAGTTGACCTCAGAATGAGAGCTGGTGTCGTGCAATCTGCACTAGTTAGTCAGGGGCTGGAGTTCTATGACTGGCATGAAATGGGAAGGTTTAGCACCACCCTGATTGGTGTTTTGGTTTGGAGGAGGACCTTCGATGTTAGCATTATTGTTCCATTGTTGTTGGTTGTGCTGAGGCCTGATGTTGTAATTCCTTCCTCCAGAATTATTATTTCATTGGCCGAAGAAGACATTTCCTCTCTGGGAATTGGTATTGTGGGGCACAAGAGACCCCGCCTTCAGCTACCCCATGTCCACAGTCAGTGAGGATAATAGTTTCAAGAGGGATTCAACCTTGGTGGACAACTTGGTGTTCGCATCACAATGTGATGGTTGTCATTGTTGGTTTCTGGGAAAGGTAGCAAAGGTACCAGAGTCAAGGGCCGTAGTCCTCCAACTGTGGATGACTGGAAGAAAGTCACTCTGGCGGGTTGTGTCTATGGTTGTGGTGCTTTCTGTGGCTAGTTCTAGGGAATGAATTCCAAAACCTGTATTGCTTGAGCTTATGACAGATATATGTACCAGGTCTGTTGGTCTATCGACAATGGTGGGGCATTCATAGCCATTGTTGGGGCACCCATTTCCTAATTGGGATTGTATCCTCTAGCATAAGAAGTTCTGCTGGGTATCATGTTGAAAGGCATGCTCTACCCAATCCTGCCCAGAGATATGTTCAGAGCGCGGGATAGCTCCAAGGCTAGGTTTTAAACCTTTGCCAGAGTATCCCAGTCAGTGGGGGTGGTAGTTCTCCATAGGAGAGTGGAAACAAAAGGGTCCATTGCATTTAGGTATGTCTAGATAGTCACTTCCAGGGATGGGATGAAAGGAACCGTGCATCGCTTCAAGGTGCATTGGAACCAATGGTTGAATGCTACAAGGGGCTCATTGGGTTCTTTCCTAATAGAGATGAATTGGCTATGGGACCATGCTGGGTCTATGTATACATGAAAGGCTGCTAGAAAGGCATCTTTCATATCTTGCCAACTGTTGATGGTGTTGGCAGGCAGGTTAAGGTACCAGTTCAACTTGTTCCCTCCCAAGGACAGAGGGAACATCTTGGTCACAACATCTTGATGTTGGATCTGATATCAGTTCATGGCATCTTTATATGCCTATAGATGATCTTCTATGGTTCATGAGCCTAAGTGCTCAGATCGGGGACAAATCTTTTTCGGGTGTGCAGGAAGATCGTTGGTTGCACCTGGAAACATTCCCATCGGGGACCTGGTATTACCAAAATAAGAAGCCATCAGGGGTGTTAGATTTTGTCTTGGCTGAGTGCTAATCCCTGGGGTTGTTTGGGAGGCTTGGTTATTCTGAAATGCAGTAGATCCCCAGAATATGCTGGCTGGCTTGGCTTTTGAGGTCTGTTTCTTTCAAGCTGGAGGCTCGAGTTTGAAAAACCTTCCAGGATTGGGGGTTGATCTAAGGATTCTTTAGAATTGGGCTGGTGAAAATGATCCAATCCCACTAAAGGTCTGCTTCCTAAAACTATGGCTTGGGGAACCCTTAGGCAATGTAAAGTCTAAATCTTCAGAAGGGGACGATCTCATGCCCTCCTTCTAGCGCTAGTTTCTATTGATGGAGGTTTGTGAATGGGTCCACCAATATATGTAAGTTGTCACTGGGTACCAGGGTACCGACCAACTTTGCCTGTAAAGGTTGTTTGGAGAAATGAGATTCTCTGGGCCTTCAAGCACATGAGAGTTGGGTATTGACGGTGTGGGAGCTAAGTTGGGTGTTGTGACTATTTTGTTTGGGGGGATAGTAGGTTATCTTAGCTTACCTTCTCTAGGGATTTAGGTAAGTGGGGTTTTCTACAAGCATTCATTAATCAACCAACTAAACTTTAAAAGATAGGCCAGGGTTAGAAGTATTCCATCTACCTATTGTCATGAAAATATATTCAAAACATCAACCGTGCTCTAACATGCTACACTAAAATACTGAATACACACAGAACCATCAGTTCACATATACTAAATAGAGAGGGAAAAGGAGGTCATTAATCTACTTAAAATATCAGAGCAAGGGACATAAGAAACATACAACATGAAATAATATCAACTTAGAGATCAAGAGACCAACAACAATATTGCGGGAATCCTTCCTTCTTCATTAATGGTTTTCCAGCATCACTAGTGAATACCTTAACAATGGCTCCAAGGGAGCATCTATCTACTACACTGCTAAAAACTAAGGAGCATTGAGATCTGCAACAACTAGAAATGAAACTGAAATGCTCTAGCTATGGACTACAAAATCATCAATTTATTCGACCCTTGGAATGAGGTCAAACTTGTTATTTATACACAAATTTTTCCTAGAATTAACCTAACTTATATTTACACTCAACCAATAAAATACAATTTATAGTGGCCAGTACTACTTGCACCATGCTACAACAACCTCAAGAATAGCAAAAGTGTGACATGTCAGAAGAATGAGACAAGAAAGGAGGTATGGAAGAATCAGCCTAGAGAAGGGAGCCATAGGGAGAATAGAAGATATCTGATCCTAAGGCTACATGCCTCATCAATGGAAAAGTGGCTCACTATCTTCGATGTTCTAGGTGTTATGCTGGGTTGGCACCTTGGCGAGACCACCTGTCAGAACCGATCCTTGAGCCAATGTGCCTTGCTAGAGTCACCCACTTCCTGACACCCTTATTAACTGCTTGATGATGACCAGTCAATTCTGGGGAATTTGGACACGATTCATCAAAGAATACAAAACTGTAGAACTAAAACTCAGGGATCTGTGAGCTTATGGTTCGAAAGAATAATGAATACAAAATACACTAGGCTAGTGAATATCTCTAGAATCTGAAAAACTTTATTTCTCCTTACTATTTTTGAATGCTTCTAATACTTGGCTTACGCCTTCTTCATCTATGTCCTTGATGTTGTCCCATCGGCCGTGGACAACTTCTAGTTTCTCTTCTACTTCTCCAGCCCCATTCCAGAATTCATCTACCATCTTCACAGAATCATGTGCCTGAATCATCATCTTGGATAGCTTTGATATTCTTCCCCTGTCAAAGTCCCTGACAGACTGATACAAGGAATCCATCCATTCATCATATTTGCTGAGGACATAGTCCTATGGGGTGCATGTCCCAGTGGTGAAGGGGTCAACTTGCAACAACCCTACCAAAAATGCCTGGAATAGGCCCAAAGGATATTAGGCCTTGGTCACCTTATCTTTTTAGGCCTTAACTAGTTCCTTGCATACCTCGATTTTGAGGCCAAGTCTTGATTACTGAGCCTAGAGAGAATCATATGAATCATCTCCCAAAATTATTGCCTCTATGACAGTTTCTTCTCCAATGTTGAAAACTTCCTCCAACCTGGCCTTCCATTTTTCATACTTCTCCAAGAGTAGAGGAATTCACCTGAATAAGGAGAATATTGATCAGATATAGATCCGGGAGTGACACCACTAAAAATTTCCTTACAACATCTATTTTCTTGGTGACCCACTCATCCATAGCCTAAGCCTTCTTCTTCATAGCCCTTAAAGAATCCATATCATCCTATACAAGTGGTAATCGAGAGGTAGAAGTTTCTGGGTGGACCTCGGGCAGGGGCTGTGTAAGTTTCGCCAGAAGTGCGAGGAGATTTGCATTGGTTTCTCTTTCCTCCTTTAACTTCTGGGTTTTCTTATTATATCATGCCTCTATTACTTTGGTGACCTCCTTCAGCAGGTCCAACTCGCTTTTATTATCTCTTCTTCCTAGTGCTACCTCTATAATAGTATAATCTTTGGGCCTTATGGCCGCTACATCTATATCTAGGGGAGGTGTTGCGATTTCTACAACTGTACTTCCTGTTGGGCTGGTCCAAAGGGTATAGACCATCTGAGCTTTCTTAGGCCTTTTGGCCTCTACATTATGGGCCATCATATCAACCGAGGAGAGCAGAACGCCTCTTGCTACCGTCGGGGCCTTTCTCTTCCTTGATTCCACCAGCCATTGGGGCGACTGGGGTGGCTTTTATATTAAGACTTGGGCATTTGGATTCCTTTTGGCATTTGGCGGTGTATTCTTGGGATCAACATTGTCATCAAGCTCTTTTTCTTTTTCCTTTTCCTATTCCTTCTCCCCAAAAATCTCAATATTTTTCGCTAGCAAAATCTCAATATTTTCTGCCATGCTAACGTCTTCCTTTGGGATATCTGGGGTTTCTTCTCTATCAATATTGATATCTCCTGTATCCTTGGGGCCTTCTGGGTCCTTCTCAGCCTCAGTATCAATTGATTGAACATTTATAGTTTTGGGGATTTCCCCATCATTCTGCTATTGTTGTTCTTCGGCTTCATCAACTTCATCTGCCAAAACATCTTCCTCCACTGGGACATCTTGTGGAAGTGGGCGAGGTCTCTGGCTAAAATTTGACAATGCGGCTACCTCACTGAATGTAATTTGGGGCAACTGGTCATCATGAGTAATTGAAGGTGTTTGAAGCATGATGATTGGGGGTATGGTTTATCCCATAGGTCCAGTTTCCCCAACCATCAGTTTCTCATCTATCATTTTCCTTGGTGTATCGTCGATCTTTTGGACCGATGTCTTCTCCCATTCGAGATCCCTTTGTGCTTCCTCCTAGAATTCCTAGTCTGTGGCAGCTTCTTGTTTCAAGACCTCTTCTTCCATGGGGATATCCTCTTTCTCTTAGGTGGCGATCTCCCCCGCTGCATGATCTACATCCTCATGAAGGTTCATGAGCTCATCTACCTTGAAGACATCATCGAACTTGTTGTGTGTGGGAGAGGAATCAGAAATATTCTCAAGTTTGGGGGAATCCAAACTGACATCAACCAGATGTAGGTTAGGAATACCGGGGCTAGCGGCTATGCTTGGAGTGGGGGTCACACTCTGCTTCTTTTTCCTTAGTAATGGGACACTGGTATCTAAAATACTTCTAGACCCCGCCTCGGCGAGAGTCTATCTACTCATTATTGTGGCCAATGATGGGGATCCCGCTGGGCGAGCAGATACTACTGGAGTTATGAGGAGATAGTAGGAAATTTGTACGCTTATTTTCTATCTCACCAGCCTTGCTAACTCCATTTGTTTTTGTAGTTGTACCATTATGGGGGCTGGACTCGGAGGAGGTACCTTGGATGGGGTGTCTTCTTTCTCCTTCCCCTTTCTTGTGCTGGGTCTAGCGGTAGCAGCGGGCCTTCAAATGATTGGTCCCTTTCAGATGCTCCTAGGACACACCAGGGAAAAATAATTATGAATGGCCTCTAAAATGGGGTGGCATACTCCCTCGATTGTCAAATTGTCTGGGGTGGCCCAATCCACCGAAGGGAGATCTAGTTTATCTAATCCCTTCCCTTTATATGCTGGGTCTTCCAGCGGCCTGCCATTTGAAAAAACCTTCAGGAAATTTTGAAGGTCAAGCACTTTCATTAGTCCTTTGGACATCTGCAAATGTTGGCAGGCCCAGATATCAGAACTATCTTGGCAATCTGTCCAAAAATCTTCAATATCTACAATATGTGGTGAGGAGGCCTGGGGAAGCGCCAAAGCTATCTATCCAAGTGGATCAAAACCTTTTCTAGTATGGTCAAATTCAACCAACCCCAGACTCTTTAACTCATTATCTGCCTCTTTTTGTGTGGCTAGACTACAAGTATAATTCTCATAAGTGATTGGGAATGGGACGTTTGTGACCTTCTTCACCGTGAAGAGGGCGTGCAACTCCAAAATATGCTGGTAAAACTCTAGAAGAATTATTCTATCCCCGCAATACTGGGGAAGAAGATAGGGTTTTATGGAGAAGCCAGTCACCAAAATATACGTGTGTTTCTGGAATTGAATGAAATTATTTTGGTAGGTGCTCACCAGGTTTATCGCCTCTTGCAATAATCAGTATCTGGAATCCCGAGTAAGTGTCAAAATATTTTGGTAAACAAAGGAATCATTTACCCTGCAAAAATTTGGGAAACTGAGTTCCCACTGGATCTAGCGATAATGATCCCATGGTGTCAATTGGCTTGACCCATTCCTGAGAATGCCCATTATTTGTAAACCTGGAAAATCTAGTCTTTGTTGGGCTAGTGCCCATAGCACATAAGATGTCATGTAAAACTTTGAACTCTGGAGAACTCCTTTCAACTGCGAGTCCACATGATTGGCTATGATAACCGCCCAATTGAAGGTCTAGTTGCGGTTGGTCATGCAGTAGAGGAAGTAGTACATCCATGCCGAGAAATCTTAGGCATGGGGTTGTCCAAAGATCCACCATAGAAATATAATACCTGCCTAAATGGGCTCTTTGAAATCCCCGCGAGGAATTTCCAACTTCATCTTTTTATGGTCCCTCTTCGGGGACTTTAGACACTAAGAGTTAAGATATTGCCAAGAAATGAGAGAATCTCCTTTGAACTTCTCCAATGACTTGGCCTGGGTGAGAAAAATGGATCCTTTGAATTGAGGGATCCCCAGCCCTGAAGCGAAAGTTGCTGCATCTAGATTGACGATTGTTGCTAGGTAATGTAACGGTTGGGGATCGACAAGAAGAACAGTCTGAGTAGGTGCATTGTAGAGCTTTTCCAACTGGAGTATTAGCTCCAGTGATTGCACTGAGCAAGGAAAATTCACAACCTTAATGATTCTGAAGGTGGCCAAGTGGGTAGCCATATTATCTCCGTCGGCTTTTGGCTTGTATATAGCTTGAATTAAGCCCTACATTTCAGCCCAAAGTCTAGGCTCTATGTCTAATATTTACTACACTTTGGAGTCCACCTTGGACCCCACAATAAGCCCTCCTTCAGGTATTTGGAGGTCAGTGACAACTTAGCCAGCATCTTTTTGACCTTGGTTTTTGTGGCCGCCCGAGTGGAGGTAGTAGGCAACTCCGGGTTATCAAGAGGAGTGATCACTTCAGACATTTTGACCAACTATCTGCAACCTACAAGACCGGAGAACCATTAGTATATGATATGACAAAAAATAAATTTTAAAGACTCCAGGGAATTCATCACCTATTCGCACCTGTCCAAAAATGTCAGCACACATAAAAAATCCTGGAGTATTTAGACAAACATGAGATTCTGGTCAACACCTGGGAACTCCGCGGTGTTGGACTAAATGAAAAAGATGGAATGACGACTCAAGGGGCCTCTCAGCACCTGAAGTCTGAAGAGTTAGCTATTGTCAATGTGACCAGTAGGAAGCCGTACTTAGCTGACATGGGTCATCACGTGGCTATGTGACAGGCGGTGTAATGACATTAATGACAACAAGTGGGCAGACATGAGGGAAGTAAATTCCAGATGGGATGGGGATTTGAATGCCCACTTGTGGGAAATTAATCCCGCCATTAAGATGAAACAATAGAGGAGAGAGAAAGCTACCATGGCGCAAACCAGTGAGGTGCCGAGTTCAAACCGTGGTGACTCCCTCTCGATGAGCTTGATAGAGTGGTTCAAAACATGATGGAGCACAGTGAGATTGACAGAATGGAAGGATATACATGAGATATATACACTAAAATATAAAGGGTCAAGGCTTTGCAAAGGCCAAAGCACAACTCACAGAACAACAATGACATATACACATTATTTACAGAGTATTTACACAATGTACATAATATATAGGCACCCAAAAGCTATTCTACCACAATGTACATCATATACACCAGACTACAACTGCACAAAGAGTGGACAACCCTTTGGTAGAGCCAACCCACCAACGGGAGGAAACCAAAGAGAAAAACACAAAGGCGGAGACGAAAACACATGAAAGCAAAAATAAAACAAAAAATGAGCATGAGCAAACAGAGGCAAAAGACAGAAAACCAGAGAACCAAAGGAGGGAGACGAAGGCCTGCCTAGAACATGAAGGACACGGGGAAAGATGAGCATGGGGAGCACTATGCAACAATTCCACCTTCAAGAAACCATGAGCAAGCACCACAAATCAATGTTCAATTAGCCACTAAGCACAAGGAGAAATTTGTTGTTTAATCACCTTAATCGCCTTAAAATCACTCTGAGTTCTCTAAGCATTTTAATCACGGTAGATGTGAAAATGATAGGTAACCCCTATTAATACCCTTAGGGCAAAAATAAGTTGCATTCTCTCCGCAAACTCTAGAACAAGTAAACCTCTGAACTCCAAGCCTGGGGATTCCATGCAACCATACCTTCTCACAAAAGAAGACATAATGGTAGAGAATTTTGGAGTCTGGAGTCTGGCTCTCGAAAGAACAAACAAACTCCAGGACCAGGTCCCGGAGATGCAAGAAGAAAAAACAAAAGAAAGACAACCCTCATGGAAGAAAAGCCTAGAGGGAAAACAAAGAAAATAGAAGACAACAAAGGAAAGAGCAAAAGCGAAAAGGGGGACCCAACATTTTGCCTACAAAATGTAGGGACGGGTATGCAGGGCATAACAGGTTCCACCAGGCGTTACAAAAAATTATTGTCAATCAAGATTGCACCTATAGCTTGATTTAGAATCTAGCTATCATGTTGAAACATGGAAACATTCTCCTTGGTGGAAGAGAGAATGAGTCTCTAGATTATAGGTCGGTTCCTATTGAATTTGGAATATCACCTAATACTGATTTTTTGTGGTTTTGGGAAAAGGGAGAAGGATAAATAAAAAATGAATACTGATTAATAAGGTGATACACCAAAATAGATTCAGATTTGTTAGAATTATAAATCTGTACTTATAGGACATACATTACTGAACTCTGCAATAATTTTCAATTCACAACACCCAGGATGACCAAGAATTTACTATTAGGGTTTGGTGCCACTAATGGTAAAAATTCAACAAACAAACAGGTACTTTCTATAAAAGGTTTATTCTTTATAACTTAGAATAGGAATTTGGAACAATTCACTAATCTATGCTTAAAAGGCACAATGCACTTAAATGCATAAAACTTGGAAGGATAGATAGAAAAACTCAGAAAAGATATACAAATAATAAGGCCAGCTCTATTATCTTCAAAATCTACAAAAATGGTTACAAAATACAAGGAAAAGATGCAAAGGAACAATATGTTCACTAATACCTTTTAATCCCCAAATTATGAACCTCTAATACTGAATAAGAAGCTCAATTATATAGCCCTCAAGGCTAATTTTGAAAATGAGACCCCTTGCAAAAAGGCCCTCCTTAACAGATAGATCATCCTGATTTTAAGGCCTAAATGATGCCCACAATCTAGCCCCCAATTTTTCTCCCCTAAAGTTGGTGATTAAAGATTTACATCTTTTACATAATTATCCAAATTCTAATAAAATACATTACAAAATCCATTAAAATCTAACCCATAACATAAACCCATCTATATTTGCATAAAAACCCTAACCCATAGCATAAACCTAATGCCAAAACCCCAACTCCACAACACACCACCCAACCATATAACACATCACCCTAACCACGAAAAGACCCTAACTCATAGCATGAGTAGTCCCCACCTAACTCAACATCTTATCTTATGGTCAACATGACCCATATAATGCAAAAAATATCTCATGTAGTTGAGCTGTCTAAGTACTTTTGTGGCACTACAATTATGCAACGCATTAACTCCTCGGTACTTTGATGGACTCCAAAGTCTATCCATTTCAACATAGGCATTTTGTATTTTGTTTTTTCTTCTGGGGTTATTTGATCCCTAGCATTTGGCAAGGAATGAGGTTTTTGGAAACCCTAGCTATGATTGCCACCATGCTTGGGATTTTTGCACTGTTCTTTAGCTTCTATGCTCTTCATTTGATAATTCTTGAGTTAAATCTTTAGTCAAGTAATCTTGAGCTCTTACTAGTTAGAGACTACAGTTCATCTGGTATCTAGTGTCACCTTTCTATAGACATGCATTCACTATTGAACTTGGAGTTATAAACTGAGTTTCACCAATGTGTTGTCCTTTTAATCAAGAGTTTGGGAATTATTTGCATGTATTTGGCATTTATTTTAGTTACACTTGCGCTAATCTTTCAATTAAACTTGGATTTTAAGTTTCATGCGATGAATTTGTCACTGTCTATGCATTATTGTAAGAACTTGAGCTTCTCCATATACTGCGGGCTCTCTATGCAACTTGGAGTCTTCTAGCCATAATATATGGTGTTTATTGCTTTTCTCCACTGGGGCTCTTTAGCTGAACTCGGGTTCTCCCTAACAGTGAGTTGTAGTGTAAGAAGGAACTCGAGCTCCATTAGTTTACGACACTTGAGTTAAAAGAAATTAGCCTCCATGCATGACCTCGGGCTTAGCTTCAATACTACAGCTTCTTTGAGTTAAAACAATAGATAAGTTACTCTTTGGGGCTTCTTTTCAATTTGGGTATCCATATTTTGTGACACATGCATCTTGGTTTTGTTAATTTACTTCTTGTTAACTCCTTTATGTCTGCTGTTGATTTTCTTTCATGATTTCTTGCTAAACAAAACTGTCTGTATGCATTTGCATAAGAAGCACGAACTTCTTTTACTGATCTGGAAGTCAAGCCTCATGAATGTTGATGTAGTGATGTTTTTGCAACTAAGATCTCAAATCGATCCTTTTGTCGGCTCCTCCATGCTGTATGTATTTATCTCCATGTTGTCTTCTAAACATTAAATTACAGTATTATTTATCTATTGCTTACTTGAAAATCCTTTTGAAAATGCATTAAATAAGTACAATAACAATTCATTTTCTTCTCCGTTTTGATTGATAATAGGGCCACAAATCTTTCCTTTGAAGAAAACATTGTCTTGTTTAATTCTTGTGTTTGCATGCGTATCTTTATAAAAAAATATATCCTTGTTTAACATGCATATCATTTTGAATTTTATTGTAAACATGTATGTTATTTTTTTGTTGTGTTCTCTGTCATCATATGTGGTCTTTTTGTTCAAATCTATTGTTACATATTTTGCAAAAAAAACTGCTGACCAACATTAGTGTTGTGGCTTTTCAATGTCCTTGATAATGCTCAAAAGATATTTTGTATTCATTCATTGTTATGATGCTTCACCCTGCCATATGAAAATAACTAATGTATCACTCTGTTATTGCAACTCCAGTAAGAAATTCATGCATGGGGTTCAAGCACGGGCTCATAACTCCCATGAGAAACATTGTGGAAAAACTCTGTTTATATGGCCATGTGTAATGTTCCTTTTAGTTGCACATCTCTGCAATATGCATGCATATTTATTTTCTCTTGAATTTCACTCATGAACAATCTCCTCCTTCAAAGAAAATATTGCATTGCATAATAACAACATCATATGTTTGAAGGTAATGCATATCTTTTAAAAGATATTACTGTTTGAGAATGCATGTAATCTTCTATTTAACTCTAACAATTATGCTACTGTTTTGTCATCTTTTCCTTTATCCAACATAACATTATGAAGGACAACATTACGATGCTCCATTGTTTAATGATATCAGTCCACTGCTTGAACTATGCATGTAGATAACAGAAAGGTTTATTTGAACTCACTTGTTGAATAAGTAAATAACATTTATACTAATACCTCCACTGTATATGCACTTAGCAACAACGAAATGATGTTGTTATCTTCCCTTCATTTTTGCATATAATACTATTATGCAAAAATGAACAACAACATTTGGGTGTCTTATAGACTAAAGGTAACATTTTTAACTACAAATATGCATTTCCTATTGATTTTTCTTTGAATATGCATTGTTCCTTTGATGATTTCATATGTATATTTTGAACAACATTACATAGTATTCAATCCTTTCTTGTACAATGATAAAGAATACTGTTACCTCATTTCTAATCTGCAATTTTGTTTCTTGTTGGCTGTAAAATTGTTTCAATCAGGAACACTCATCCTTACTTCATCATTTCATTTCATATGCACCTTTTAGTAGCATCATTGTATGAACTATATATTCTTCTCTCTCTGAATTCATGAACTCTTAGTACTCTTGCATCTTTAATCCAGTGAGTTTTGAGCATGGGCTCGTGACACCCACTGTATTTTTCTTTTATCGTTTGCAACTACATCTTTTGTATTGTGTTTCTTTCTACATTTTTATACTTTAGTCTCACTTTCTTGAACACACCACTAAGTCCACATGTTAGGTTAGTAGATACAATCAGTCAATCCATGTTTGTATGTAAATGTCATGTGAAATGACATTTATGTATGAATATTGGTTTTCTGGTTGGGTTTACAAATCTAATGTGTTAATGTTCTAAAAAAGGTTTCTCAGGTACAAGACCCAATCCCTTTGATTCAAATTTTCTGGTTTCCTAAATAGAAACTCTTGAATAATGTAGAATGATAACTATAAATAGTAAAAGGTTTCATAGAATTATGTCCCTTTGACACTTTGTTTAGTTATTACAGATGCATACTTTGCTATTGCATTGATGTTTTCATAAATGTACAACTCTGAAGATTTTATTGTAGCATGCTATTTTAGGTATCTATGTATTGCTTAGATCCAATTTGGATCTAACTACTCTCTCTCCATGATGTAGGGAAAAACCAGAAGAAGAATTAGGATGAATGACAAGCAGACAAAATGTTAAGGATATGCAGATTCAAATGATGCAGTTACTTAGCTCCAATATGTAGAAGACCTCTTAAAGGGAATGCATGGAACCCTAAACCTTCTCATGCTCCTTTCTCACTTTCAGAATTGTATATCTTTTGTAAGTTCACAATATGATAGATGTAACCTATGAAGGAATACTAGTTTATTACATTAAGTTTGAATGGTCAATGTAATGATCAATTATGAAATTAAAAGTTTAAATCTGATCAATACTTTGAATAATATCAGTTTTAACATGAATGCAAAAGCAATGTATTTTATCTTCATCAGATGAATAGTGGTGTTGAATAGGTGTACCTTTATGCAATCTTTCAATGTTTTTAGTTGTTGTGCTGCATGTGTACTTTATCTTCTAAATTTAAGAAATTATGCAACTTAGGACAACAACTATCAAATCCATAATTCAATGTAAAACAATTATCAATTTACCAATTTAGTGTGCAACTAAAATGGTAACAGTTAAAAAAGTAACTCCAAATTAGAATAGGCCATGAGGGCTTAGGTTTTAACATGGAAATGTCTCAAGAAAATTAGGGTTTTAGGTCAGAGACCTAAATTTTTTTTGCATAAATAGGAGAAAAGGCTTGGATTCATGAAACATTTTATAGGTGCTAACAGTGGCTTCGACTAAGGATGTATGCATCTCACAGGCATAGAAAGGATTCAAAATTTCTGGGATAAGCATACCACAAGACAAAATAGGAAACCTAACCTAGAACAACTAAAAACTCAAAAATAATATGTAAAAAATTTCTTTCTCATGGATCTTTGAAACTTTAAGAGAAATAAAACTTCAGGAACTGTCCTTGAACCAATAATTCTAGAATATTTGTAGTTAAGTACTTTAAAATGTACGAATCAGAACCCCACATGCTATCTATCATGTATGGTCCTAGACAAATAGGATCAAATTTATCATGTTTTCCTTTGTTCTCCAGTCTGGCATTCCACATTAGAACCAAATCATCGGCTTCAAATTTCCTAATAATTGTTCTCTTGTCAAACAAATCTTTGTATTGCAAGTGTAGTTTAAGATTCTTTTCATGTCCTTCCCTTCTTGATTCATCTAGGTGTATCAAATCCTCTATTCTGATTCTCATACCATCTTCTAACTCATCATCATACTTTTGGACAAATTTGTACATCTACAATAAGTTATTCTGAGGTAATCTAGCATGAATACCATAAACTAAATCAAAAGGTACACAACCAATAGAATTTTTTATTGTCACTCTATATGCCCATAGTGCAAGCTACAAATTTGAATCACAGGACATCTTATTTGTATGCCATACTCTTTTCATAATTTTTATCAGGCTCTTGTTACTAGATTCAGCCTGACCAGTTCCTTGGGGGTGATATGAGGAAGAGTAAAAAACTCAGACTCCATATTGCTGGAAGAAGACACTGAATTATTTTGATCTGAAGAACATAGTTATCCATCACAAGAGTTTCAAGATAACCAAACCTAGTGAGGATACTTTCTAGCATAAAATCAGTAACAACCTTACTAGTAGCCCTTTTGGTGGGAATTTCTTCAACCCACTTAGTAAAGTAATCAATTGCTACCAAGATCCATGAATGACCTCCACTAGACTTGTTTGGAATCTCACCAATGAAATCCATTCCCCATTTCTAAAAAGGTGCCTCAACTATGACAAGATTCAAGGGAAAAATCCCACCAAACTTAAGCTTACCAGAAACTATTTGGAAAGCATCACATGTTTTAACATAATGATGGACATCCTTGAAGATTGTAGGCCACCAAAAAATAGATCTGATAACCTTATACACATTAGTATTAGCCATGTAATGGACCCCACATGCACCATCATGCGCTTTCTCTAACAGGATTTTGGATCTGTCATAGTCCACACATTTGAGCAATACTCCCTCATTGCTCCTCCACCATAATTAGCCTTGAATTATTTCATACTTAACAACATGCAACTTAACTATTCTTCTTTTGTTTTCATCCATGTCAGGGGGTAGTATCTTCTTTTGCAGGTATCTAATGATGTCCTTATACCAATCAGAACAATCCATATCACATATATAGGGCCTTTACTCTTCTTCTATCACATTTATGTGTTTTGCATATAAATTGATTTAGGCCATGAGTTTTGCAAGTCCTAGGCCTCTGACCAATTTTGTGATATGAACGTCAATGTTAAATTCTTGGATCCTGTTTATCCATCTACACCTCCCTGAGCCTTCTTATTGGACCAAAATGTCCTTCACAACAACACTTGGCACATAAGAAATTATGGTTTATCCTAAAAAATAGCATCTGAAAGCTTTAACATCTTTTACCAAAGCATAACCTTGCTTTTCCATAATATCATACTTTAGTTCTGCTACCTGTAAAGACTTACTGAAAAAGGAGATAGGTTGTTCAAAGCCTTTTGAATTCTTTTGCAACAATATTGCAGCAATAGTATTGTATGAAGAAAAGGATAATATCTGCAATGGCTTTCTATAATCAGGTGTTCTTAAAACACGAGAATCTTTAATAGCCTACTTGATTTCTGAAAAAAGCCTTACATGCTTCTTGACTTCATTCCACCTTGGCTTTTTTCTTCATCATTTTTGCAACTGGAATACTGGTTTCTGCAAAATTAGTGACAAACCTTCTTAAGAAGTTAATGTGTCCAAAGAAGGACTGAATGCCCTTGATATTCCTGGGCTAGGGGATCTTATCAATTGCACTTACCCTTTTAGGGTCAATACTAACTCCATCTTTTGACACAATGTTCCCTAAAAGATTTCCCTCTATCACCCCAAATACACACTTCTTTGGGTTAAAATAAACCCCATACTCAAATGCTCTCACAAAAATCTTCTCAAGATGATCACAGTGTTGATCTTCTTTAGCTGAATAAGCAGTAAAATAATCTTGGTAGACTGCTAAGAACTTATTTATAAAATTTGCAAATGCCACGTCCATGGCCCTCTGAAAAGTTGCCCCAACATTGGTCAGACCAAAAGGAATTCTAACATATACATAGGTTCCCTAGGGTGTGGTGAATGCAGTCTTGAATTGCTTTGATTCCTTGACCGTGACCTGATTATATCCTGAAAATCCATCCAACATAGACATCAATTCAGATCCAGTGACCTTTTACAGCATAGCTTCCATATTGGGCAATCTATAATTGTCCTTCAATGAGTTGATATTTAAATTTTTGAAGTCTACACATAGTATGATGTCTCCATTTTTATTTCTCAGTGGTACCAAATTAGATACCATGTTGAATGTCTAATAGGCTTTATGATTCCAGCATCCCTCATCTTTTTCAACTCTTCTTTCATCTTGGGTGCTAGAGTGAGATTTATAGGTCTTAACTTTTTTCTAAAAGGCTTTGTGCCTTATTTTAAAGGAATCTCATGTTGGGACAGATCTTCTCTGTATACTTTCAAGTCATCATAAGACCATGCAAAGACATGTCTATATTTTCTGAGAAGATTAACTAATGAATCTCTAAGTTCATGGGATAATGTCCTACCAACATATACTTTTTTAGGATCTTGACTTGTCCCCAAGTTTACCTCCTCCACATCCTAAGGCTTGTTCATAGTACAAGTAGAGAAGGGCTTGTCCTTATTATCAAAGGCTCTCTCAATTACAACCAATCCCTTTGGGACCCTATTTGACTTTAACTGAAGAACCCCTTTACCAAGAATACTATCTTTTCCATCCAAGGTCTCCACATAACCACTGAAGTCCATCTCTTTGTTCCCAAAGTTTGATTCACAAGCTAGAATCTCAAAATATCCATGTCATCATCAAAGACTTAGCATTGTTTGGAATGGATGGTCTAGATTGAATCTCTTTTTTAGAGATTCCTGAAAATGTAATGTCTTCTGGCCTCAAAGCAATATTAGCTATCAGGTCTACCATCTTGTTTTGACTTTTGTCCATCCAATCAATGCCAAATGCATCATATTTTTCTATTTCATCCCAAACAACATTTCTATACTATTTTAGCCTCTAATTTTTTGAAGCATATTTGGATCTTGTCTGAGAAACAACTAATTTAGAGTCTCTAATCACTTTAATATTTCTAATCTTGTGTCTTGAGGCTAACCTCAGTCCTATTAGTAAAGCCTCATACTCTACAATGTTATTAGTGTATGTGAACAACATAGTGAATGAGAACTTGAAGGTGTTACCACTAGGAGCTATCAATAAAACTCATAGACTGGCTCCTTCTTTCGAGTTTTCACCATCAAAACACATTGTCTATAAATAATTTTTATCTTCTAGGTTATTCTTTTCTTCTAATAACAACATATGTTGGACTTCTCCTTCTACCTTCCCATCTTGGACTTGAAAGGATCCAATGTCAGTATCCAAGAAATAATTTATAGTTTCATCTTCACTCTCCTCAATCATGTGAGGAGTTATAGTTTCCCTGGATACTCTGACATTTTTACCATCTATATCAAAGGCTGCAAAGGAAAAGTCACATTGAAAATTTCCTCCCATTGAAGCACTCTACTTCCTAGATAATGACATTTCATACTGGGGAGGAATGTCAACTACTAGGACACTCATTGTTAACACCTCTAGGTATGCTACCAATTGATAAGGTAGATATTTAATAGTACCTATGATAGGTATTTTTCTTGAGTCTATTTCTTGACACCTTCCATGAGGAGTATCAACATGCAGTCCCATTGATTTCATTATTTATGCAGGCATCACAATATTAGATGCTCCTGAATCAATCATACAATTTTTAAGCATCTTATTATTAATAACTAGTGTCAAGAATAAAGGATCCATAGTTCCCAAAGGAAATTTCACATGATTTGTATTTAATAAAATCTATGGGATTTTGGAAACAACTTCATCTGTCTCCTTCCCCCTTTTATCAGATTTATCCCTTATATTTCCCTTTTTCCAACCCATTTCTAGCTTCTGGATTCTTGTGGAAGAAATTTTATTCATCCATGTCAAATTTGTTTCTTTGTGCTCATGAATTTTCATCATTTCCAATAATAGAACCTTGACTATGATTTGTGATAAAAATTGTCCCATGTCAACAAGAGTATACTTCATGTTAGAGATGTCCTGCTTGATAGTGGCAACATTTTTATCTTTAGCTTGAGTAGCCAAGCTCGGCTCAATTATTTTATTATCCTTTTGCAAAGAAGGAACATTCATCTTTGGCATCTTTGCTTTTATTTTATGGACCACACTTGGACTATCTGGTGTATCCTCTTTTCTCACCTTTATTTTCTTCACACCCTCACCAAGTTTCTCCTTTTCTTGTAGCTGCTTAGGGTTTTTTTCTCATTTCTTTAATAAACATACCAGCTGGTCTGCCATCTGCACTACCAATTGTCCTATTTATCAAATGATGGTTACTCTTTGCTTGAGTTACCATATATGTAGTAATTTGTGCAATCTCCTCATTTGAGGGTCTTCTTACTACAAAAGGCTCTTTACCCCTTTGAGCATTGCACCTTATATTATCAATGTTTGCTTCCTTTTCATCAGACAAAAGCATATCATGAATTTTATCCTGATCATCAGATTCCACTTCACTCCTTAGATATGAAGAAGTCATTGCAAAACCACCAGCATCATATAATTCTTCCTCTTCTTCCCCCTCCTTCCTTTCTTCATTTGCATATATGTTCAAAGCAATAGCACAATAGTTAGGATTATGTGGGGATTGACAAGTCGTGCACCATGAAACATCTTTAGACATATTGACAAATTTTCTTTGTAGAGGATCAAGATTCCTATCACCAGGATTGTCCTTTTTTGGGAGAATAAGCTTCACATCCTTCCAGTGGGTAGTATATGGGTAGTTTTGCATCCTAGGATGATGATTAAAATTTTTGTAGGATGGTCTATTACTACTTGGAGCTCTAGCATTTTTATTCTCTCCAAGATTCAAATCCTTAATGAAACTTAGAAGCTTCTTCATATTAACTTCCTCCTTAGGTTTGGAATTAGAAGGTCTATCAAATTCTTTTCTAGCAGGCTTCCAATCATCTCTTCTACCCAATTTTCCAGATACTTTCCTGTTAGTCTTAATGTTAATAGTTATTTTATAAGCTTCTCTGATGGTTCTAGGATTCTTATCTCTGAGATGATATCTCATTTTGGGATCAAAAGCATTTAGATATGTGGCAAGACAAACCTTATCATCAAGCCCCATAACTTGAAAATTTTTATACATAGCCTTTTGAAATATTATGTTGAATTCCACAACATCCTCATTTGGATTCTTATTTATATGATTGAACTCACTCAACATGAATCCCTCATTTGTCTTATCACCATATTTCTCTTTAAAACAATCCTTTAGTACATCCATGAATCCTAATGAATTATGAGGTAATGCATCAAACCAATCCCTAACATCCTCAACTAGAGACATAATAGAAAATTTCATAACCACATCCTCATGTATAATATCAAAATCATCCATGGTATTTTTAAACTTCTTTAGATGTTCCTCACATGTGATTACATTATTTCCAGCAAATTTAGGAATTTTATCTCTAATTTCATTTGGAACTGCATTAGGATAACCATGAATATTATGCAATGAGAATTATTTGTACCTTTCTACATGGGTGGGTCTACATTGAAATGGATTACCAATTTGGGAAGTAGATGCCCTTTCATTTGATGTTGCAGCTACCTCAGCATTAAGAAGATGAGGAGGCCTAGTAGTTTGTCTAAGAAAATAAGCCTTCTTCTTCATCTCCAAAGTAGAAACCTCCAATTATGTCTTGTGAAGCTCCTTAGCTATGATCTCCTTCTTAACTATAGCTCTTTCAAGATTAATGTCTAGTTTATACATCTCATCTACTGGGACCTTGAGATTTTTGGGTTCATTTATTGTAACCCCTCTCATTCCTTGCTTTCCCTTATTCTTAGGGCCTTGATAATCAATTACCTAATGAATGAAATGTTCCTCTTCTCTGAGTCTCTCAGGTTCATAAAGATAACTCATTTCATCCATGTTCAGAAATTTCCTCCTTAATTGATCATTTATTATAATCTTTTTTCTTATCTTATCTTCATTTTCCTTTTCTCTTTGTTTCCTGAGGGCAAACCTCTTCTGAATTTCTTCCCCCAGTTCAAAAGTTTCATCATCAAGATTTATAAATTTGGGAGAGTTGTGTCTGATCCCTCCTCCTCTCTTTCACTAGGAGATATATTATCTTCATATGTACCTAGTCCCAAGAGTTTAGCCTCTTAATAATCTAATGCATTCTCTTCATGGCCGCATTGGACTGGTTCTTCTTCTCTAATGTCCTCCCCTTGATTCAAATTCTGAGGTAATCTTATATCATCCCTTCTTTTACTTGCCTGATCATCTTTAGATGTAGTTGGGAATTCATCTCACAACCTTTCTTCAGGATGTCTTATTGACCAAGATCTAGTATTCCTATAACTCATATTGGAAAGTGTGTGAAAAATGATATTTGTTACTCAAAATTGATGCAGAGAATTCTGAGATTCACCACCAAACACAATTTGTGATCACAACATTTTCAAAAAAGAATATAATAACTATTGGAATAGCCCCAAGGGATAACTGAGGGGTGAATCAATTATCAGTTATTTTTAATTATTTTCTCTAATTAAGTACAAAATATCATTAAGCATATACACAATAAGATAACACAAAATAGAACACCACAATTTTGGTTATGGGGAAACCAAAATAGTTAAAAACCCCAATGGGAATTAGCACCCAAAAAGAACTGTACTTGAGTATAATAATCCCTGTTAGAAGATCTTACAACCCTGTTAGGAGTTTATCTTTACAATGCAATAAGTACTGTGACCTAGTTAAGGGTCAGACCCTATTAGGAATATCTTACAAATAACCTTGTTAAGGGTGAGGACTCACTGTCCAAAAGCACACTGCTAAAATGATGAAGGCTACAACCTTCAATAAAATAGATATACACTATATCCGATAATGAACTATTTGAGTAGACCTGCTGTATTGATCAGTTCCAATGAATTTTATGCACTCTCTATTTCTTCACATAGATCTTTAACTGATGAATGAAATAGCTTTACTATCCCAAAACAATCAGCATTCTATTATGTTTTTTTTATGTCTCTTTTCTTATCATTCACACTTAGTGATCACAAATGAACTACTATATGTATCTTCTCCAAAATATATGATCACGTCGGCTGTAGGAGTCCCTTCAATGCTTCTCTTATGGGCCAAACTAAGCATGCAACATAATTAGAACCGTGCAACTCAAAATGAATAGACGCATCGCTTCACATAGTTAGCTCCACCAAAATTACCCAAACACCATGCTTTAGGTGAAAAATGATTAGCGCCTTTGGTTAATTATCTTTGACTCATAACTAAACATGAATCTGAACACGCATATCCCATAGATAGGCGCAATAGAGGAATTAATAAAATTACTGTCGGCTTTCTGAAAATAATCCTCTGAAATTGTGGCTGGGAACCAGAGTAACATAATTCAACTGTTACTAAACTTCTAAATCTGCATGTATGCACATGGTATAGTAACTATGTATGAAACATAAAAACAACCGCGCAAGGCTTCAACATATCCATACTAAAAAGTGAATACAATATATTGTTGTATACTATATGTTGTCATTAATGGAAAATATATAGTCAACTATTTGCACAAGGCTAAATCTCCAAAAATATCCCCCTTTGACATTGATGGCAACATATGATTAAAAACACCATCAATCCAAAGTCTTCTTTCTTTTTACAATCTTCTCAATATCCTCATTAAAGGTTCCTCTTCACTGTTGCATCTCCTTTGACTGTGTTTTTATTTTCTTGACTATATACTCCCCTAGAGTATATGCTCCCCCTTACTATATAATCCCCCTTTGACATCAATGACAAAGGGTGCCAAATACAAATAAGCACAGGTACTACTCCGGAAGTAGAGTAGTCAACCACTCATCAATCACCAAGGACTGATGCATTTTTGTGAGTTCTAATTAGACTCAGGAGAGGGAATTACTCCCAACTTCTTCCTGAGATACTCAAAAGTATCTTTTGATAAAGGTTTCATAAATATGTCTGCCAACTGATCTTTGGTGCTCACAATCCAACTTCACTTCTCTTTCTATGACTTTTCCTCTTAGAAAATGATATTTTATTTCTATGTGTTTTTTCTTTGCGTGCATCACAGGGTTCTTTGACATATTAATGGTGCTAGTGTTGTCACAATGAATGAAAATAGGATAATTAATCTAAATTCCAAAGTCTTTAATGATCTATTTGATCTAAACCATTGTTGAAGAATTCAATGCGGCTGCTACATACTCAGCTTTTGTTGTTGACTGAGAAATACAGTTTTGCTTCTTGCTTGTCCAAGTAACCAAACTGTCTCCAAGAAATACTCCTCCTCCTTAGGTACTCTTTCTTTCATCAACACAACTTGCCCAATCTGCATCTATGTACACATGAAGTTCTACATTTTCTAAATTAGGATACCATAAACCATAGTCTATAGTTCCCTTTAAATATCTGAAAATTATTTTTATTTCCATTAGGTGATACTGTTTAGGTTTAGCTACAAATATCCCAACAATGCCAACTTCATTAGATATATCTGGTCTAGATTGAGTGAGATATATGAGTTTTCCAATCATGGACTTGTAAAGTGTTTTGTCAACTATTGTGGAGTCATCATTTTTAGCAAGCTTGCTTCCTGTTATCATAGGAGTGCTTACTGACTTGAAATCTTCCATTTTGAATGTCTTCAATATCTCCTTCACATATTTAGACTGATTTATGAATATACCTCTATCTTTCTTCTTTACATTTAATCCCAAAAATTATTTTATAGGTCCAATCACGCTCATTTCAAATTCACTCTGCATCTCTTTTGCAAATTCTGCACTAAGCTTGTCATTACCTCCAAAAATAATATCATCAACAAAGATAGCAACAAGTAATAGTCCTTCAGGTGTCTCTCTGATGAATAAGTTGCAATCTGCTGCTCCCTTTTTGAATCCAATCTTTGTCAAGTAACCATCAAGTCTCTCATACCATGCTCTTGGGGCCTGTTTAAGTCAATAGAGGGCTTTCTTTAGTCTGCATACCATGTCTGGTTTGTCTGAAAGTTTGAATCCTTCAGGCTGCTCTATTTAAACTTCTTCCTTCAAGTCATTGTTCAGAAATGCTGACTTGACATCCATCTAATATACTTTGAAGTTCTTGAATGTTGCATAGGATAAAAAAAAATTATAGCTTCTAGTCTTCTCACAGAGCCAAATGTATCAGAATATTCAATTCCTTCTCTTCTCTTTGTGCATATCCTTTATATACCAATCTTGCTTTGTTTCTTATCACTGCTCCATCTTCATTTATTTTGTTTCTGAATATCCAATTAGTTCCAATCACGTTCTTGTCACAAGGTCTAGGGACCAATTCTCATGTGTCATTCTTAATTATTTGATCTAATTCTTCTTGCATTGCATTTTCCCAATCTGAATCATTACACACATCTTCAACAATTAAGGGTTCAATTTGTGAAAGTAAACATACCTCTTCATCAACAGTTGAACCTTTTGCTCTAGATCTTGTCAAAACTTTACTGCTATGATCTCCAATGATATCTTATTTTGAATTGTATCTAGATGTGTATTTTGAGATTTTAGGTATGACACTCTCATTTGTAATCTATGATTCTTCATGACTTGGTTCAGGGTTATTGCATGATACATCAATACAATCAAACATTTCTTCAATAACTATTTCTTTATTGATAGGTCTAGGTTCATCTTCAATCATAGGTGCATATTCATAATATCTCTCTTGAATCATGAAATTCTCATCAATATTCACATGTGCACTTTCAATGATTTTCTTCAACCTTAAATTAAAACATCTGTAAGATTTTCTCTTAGTAAATTAACCAAGAAAAATACCTTCATCACTTCTAGCATCAAATTTACCAACACCATCATCTCTTGATGTGGCACCTGCTTCCAAAGATTCTGAAGTATTTTACTGTAGGTACATTACCAAAACAAAGTTCATAATGTGTTTTGTTTGCGCCTGGTCTTAGTTGAATTTTGTTGATAGTATAGAATATTGTATTGAATGCATCTCTCCAATAGGTGTGTGCAACTTTTCCTTCAATCTTGATAGTGCACACTGTGTCAAGTATTATCCTGTTTCACCTTTCTTCAATTCTATTTTGTTGAGGGGTTCTGGGTGCACTTAGTTGTCTTTTGATCCCATGTTCTTCGCAGTACTCAAGAAACTTGTCAGAGGTGGATTCTCCTCCTATATCATATCTTAGACATTTGACCTTTAATCTAGACTCATTTTCAACTTTAGCTTTGAATATTTTGAACTTCTCAAAAGATTCAGATTTGTCTTTCAAGAACGCAACCCACATCATTCTGGAGAAATCATCAACAGAAAAAATGAAATACCTTTCACCATAGTATGATCTTGTTTGAGTAGGTCCACATAAGTCTATATGCACTAGATCTAATTTGTTCTCTGCAGAGTTCTTTTTGCTTCTGAATTAGGTCCTCACATGCTTTCCCATCACACATTCCCTACACATAGTATCAATAGGTCTTGCAATACTAGGAAGGTCTCTTACTGCCTTTACATTTCTTATCTTTACTATGTTTTCAAAATTGATATGATAAAGTATTTTGTGCCATAACCAACTGTCATCCACTTTTGCAACAAAAAAACTTACTTTGGAGTTAAGCTGAAAAATATTACCTTTGGTCTTTGAGCCTGATGTAATCATGTCTCCTTCTTTGTTGTTAATAATGCACCTATTATTTTTGAATTCTAACTGTTATCCTTTATCAAGCAACTGTCCAACACTTAGTAAGTTATGATGTAAACCATCAACATATAGAACATCATTTGTCTTGTTCTTTCCATCCAAGGTGATAGATCCTCTTCCTATGATAGGTTTGGGAGTGTTATCTCCAAATTTAACCATGCCACCTTTGTACTTATCTAGATGTACAAATATTTCTTTGTCTCCTATCATATGATGTGAACACTCATTGTCTATGATCCAGCATATTATGATGTTTGCTTGTGAAACTAAAGTCAATTCTTGTGCTTTCTTATCATCTTCAATTTCTATTTTGTCAATCATTTTTTCATTATCTTTAATTGCAATGAATCCAATTTCATCTTCTCTTGAATCATCATCAGTCACACCATCTTCAGCATGATACAATTCCTTAGTATATTTGGGTTTGTAATCTGATCTGAACTTCTTGACTCTTGTAGGCCACTTGGATGCAAAGTGGCCAACTTTGTTGCATGAAAAAAATTTGAATGGTAGCTATCCTTCATACTTTCCTTTACCTTTCCTTTCTTTCCTAGAAATCATAGCAATGATTTCTTCTAGTTCTGTATCAACTTCTTCTTTCTCAATATTACTAGAGATGCTCAAGGATTTATTACCATGGACTGAGGCTTTGAAAGTTGTTTCAATTTTAGGTTCTGTCTTCAATCTTGATATCTCAAATGCTGATATTTTTATGATCAAGGTTTCTCTTTTGAAGTACTTTGAGAATTGCATGGTTTCATCCAAGATGTTTATCTTACTTTCATAATCTATTGTCAATGTAGTTATCAGTTTGTCCATTATATCTTCCTCTGAAATTTCTCCACCATTGTTCCAGATTCTTGAGACTGCTTTATTAATCTTCTCATTGTAAGCTCTAATGTTTTCTTTAGGTAGCATCTCTAAATTATTGTATCTTTTCTTCCATATCTTTCTACATGCATTCTTGGATTTAATGTCTCCTTCAAACATGTCTTCTAGGTATTTCCATATTGAATAAGCTTTGTCTACCTTCTTGATCTCAAAAAATTCACTGTCAGATAAGGCACTGATTAGGGATTCTTTGGCAATTGAATTTTGGGTGAATACTTCCTTTTGTTTGTTAGTAGAGTCTTCTTCTGCAAGGTCTTTCAAGGTAGGAGCATCAATTGCATGAGTAGAAACCTCATATCTCTCAAAACCAATGCACTGAAGATGTGTTATCATTTTTTTCTTCTAGTCAAGATAATTCTCTCCATCAAACTTAGGACTCTCTTTCCTAAAGTACACCATTTGATCTACCTTAAGCTGTTAGGCTTTCGCTCCAAGGAACTTGGCTCTGATACCAATTGTTGGAATAGTCCCAAGGGATAACTGAGAGGGGGAAGGGGTGAATCAGTTATCAGTTAATTTTAATTCTTTTCTCCAATTAAGTACAGAATATTAGTAAGCATATACATAATAAGATAACACAAAATAGAACACCACAATTTTGGTTAAGGGGAAACCAAAATAGGTAAAAACCCTGGTGGGAATTAACACCCACAAAGAACTATACTTGAGTATAATAATCCCTGTTAGAAGATCTTACAACCCTATTAGGAGTTTATTTTTACAATGCAATAAGTACACTGACATAGTTAAGGGTCAGACCTTGTTAGGAGTCTTTTACAAATAACCCGGTTAAGGGTGAGGACTCACTGTCCAAAAGCACACTGCTAAAATGATGAAGGCTACAACCTTCAGTAAAATAGATATACACTATATCAGATAATGAACTGTTTGAGTAGACTTGTTATCTTGATCAGTTCCAATGAATTGTATGCACTCTCTGTTTCTTCACATAGATCTTTAACTAATGAATGAAATAGCTTTACTGTCCCAAAACAATCAACATTTTGTTCTGTTCTTTTTCTATCTCTTTTCTTATCATTCACACTTAGTGATCAAAAATGAACTATTATATGTATCTTCTCCAAAAGATATGATCATGTTGGCTGTAGGAATCCCTTCAATGCTTCTCTTGTTGGCTAAACTAAGCATGCAACATAATTAGAACCGCACAACTCAAAATGAATAAACACATCACTTCACATAGTCGGATCCACCAAAATTACCCAAATGTCATGCTTTAGATGAAACACAATTAGCACCTTTGGTTAATTATCTTTGACTCATAACTAAACATGAATATGAACATACATATCCCATAGATAGGCGCAACTGAAGAATCAATAAAATTATTTTTGGCTTTCTGAAAACAATCCTCTGAACTGTGGCTGGTAAATAGAGTGACATAACTCAACTGTTACTGAACTTCTGAATCTGTGTGTATGCACATGGTATAGTAACTATGTCTGAAACATAAAAAAACTGCACAAGGCTTCAACCTATCCATACTGAAAAGTGAATATAGTACACTGCTATATACTAAATGTTGTCATCAATGACAAACATACAGTCAACTATTTGCACAAGGGAAAACCTCCAACAATAAAAAGGGTCAAAAATTAGTAAATATATGCTTCTAATGATCAACTCACTAGTCATTTATGACAATTTTTATGCACTACTCCCCAATAGAGTCACCATCTTGTTGGTGTTTAAAATTGTTATGCTTTGAAAGCCACCAATATACCTTGAGACTAATTTTAGGAGTGGTTAGCTCCAAGTATGAAATATTTGCAAGGTCACTAGACCAACTATAGGGATAAGACTGTAGAAGTTGAGAAATCCAACTTCACATATCGCCAAGAACACCTGCATGCAAATAACTTGTTGCTGAAAGGAAACCAAAGTGACAGAAGCAAAGGTTTGGAAAATCTCAGCGGAGTGAGAGAAAATTGTATTTCCAAAGTAATGAAACAATAATTACAAAAGTTCAACCTTAAAGGTGAATGAAACCCTAAAAAGGTAAAAGCTAGGTTTCACAATATAATTAATATGAAATATTAATTATATGCACCTAAGAGACAGCTTAAGTGAAAAAAGAGTACATAGACAACTTAATAATTAAATCAACATGATCTAATTAATAAGTGAAGATAAATAGATACTCTAACAAAGACTTCCCTTTTCACTTCTAGCTCTACAAAACCAAGGCAGGTACACCTAATCCAAAAAAAACTTAACTCTTTACAATACCTTATACTCTGGATTTATACAAAGATAATGATAAGAAAGTACTAAATGCTAACCAGGCATTCATTGACTCTCAATTACCATAGAAGGACAAAAATCAACAACTGTAAAATGTAACGAATTCGGTAATGAGTTTGATTTAAGTTTAGGGATAGAAAATAGCCAAACCTATTAGACAAATATCTCAAAAGAATATACTTGTTCTGGATCAGTGCCTTATTCATTGGGTAAACTCCTCAATACAATAATGGAAGATAAAACAAACCAATTGGTATAGACTCATAACCATAAAAATAAATCTCTCAGACCACTCACTGCTTATAAGATCCTTAAGTAGATAATCCAGTAGAATCAATGTTATATCCAAAGCATTTTAATTTGATCTAAGATCAAAGACTTGTGGAATAAAAAATATGGATAAGTAGAACTTATATGGTAAGCCAGAAAACTTACAACTCAAAAGATAACACAAAGGAGAGACTTAAAATATAAGAACACTTATATTAAGTGTAATGAGATCTAGTTTCTACATCATATGATAGGGAAATATACAATAAAACAATATGCAAAAGATCATACAACTTTCAACTCTGTCTTAATACAGTTTGAAACACATTTGCTATATCTTAGAATGGAAATAAATACAAGCCTAATGCTTACAATATACTCCCAATTCTCTAGCCCCTTACTAAATGGTCTTGGGAAACCCTTTATAGTAATAGGAATTGCAACAAGCTTTAGACCATTTAGGGTTAGGGTTTACAACCAATCATGTCAAGAATTAAAGACATTCAATTTTGAGATCAAGTTGAAAACCTTGTATTTCTCTTCAATCTATGCAAATTTGTTTTGGATTACATCTATACTTCTTGGGATATGAAAACAATACTCTAAAGTCTAAGAGTTCCCAAGTCATGACACAAAGAGCAACTGAACATTAATACAAAGAGACCAAGCATTGCTAAAATAATTTATCTACCTGATTAGAAACCTCATCTACCAAATCTAGTCTTTAAAACATTCCACATCATCAGAATACAATCCCTTTGCCTCTCAAAAGATGTGCCAAATTGACCCAAAAGATCAGATCAGCGCATTAATGGCTCTGTATAAAAATATTAGTCAATCACCATGAAACCCTCTAAGAATAATATTTAAATATTTGAATTTTGGTTATAATGGCTATAGGTGGCACAAAAAGAGACTTGGACAGTCAAGATTAAAACTTTGATCAACTTTAAAACATATCCATAGATCTTCTTTAAGTTATCCTAGCACTGACGATCAAATCCTGCTAGGTATCACCCTGTCGCAGTGAATAAAAAAATATCTTGCAATCATTTTTGTTTTAATTTATAACTCCCACCATCAGATCTATCAATACTTTCTTCACCTTTATATGCATTGACCCAGATCTGACCGAGATAGGTGAAAAATAGGCGCGATGGCTCGAAGACTATCATTTGAGCATCTTTCCATTAAGTCAAAACACCAGCTTTCAGATCAAACTCAAAATTTCCTAAACTTAACTTTATACATGCCCACAAAACTGTAGGTTCCACTTGACCGAGAAGATCATGTGTCAATCCATCACTTTTCCTCTATCACTATCTATCTACATCTTGCTCCTTAAGGAAAAGCGATAGCTGTTGGATCAAACAATACTAGATCATTCTTTACCTTCCTCCAACATTGACCAAGATTGAGACAACCACATGGTAGAATGGTGTGATGTATTAGAAATTATAATTTGATCAATTTTATCAATGAGCCTTAGCATCCATTGTCCAATCATAAATGAACTAAAATGTCGATGAAATTAACTTGGTAGGACAAGTGGCACGTCGTCGCGTTGCCTCAAACATTATCTGTTGAGTACTTCCTCCTTAAGGAAAAATGTCATCCATAAGATCTTTTCAAACTTAATTGTCCTTTATCTTCTTTAGCGACCTTTGGGACCAAGATGTCAGCAATGCCACGCATCGACCAAGCAAAATGCCTTAGCATTAGATCTTGAGAAACTTTGTCTTTAAGGCTTAATGCCCACCGTCAGATCTAACTTGTAAATGTACTTTAACCTTAACTTTCCTTTAACTCTGAGTATCTCAATTCCTTTTATCTCTAAATTTCTGAATGGAACTTTACCTGACTTAGTTCAACAACAATTAGATGTGGAGATTCTAAGGTAAGGCAAACTCCAAGTTGCTGAATATTTTACTTAACTCTGATTAAATCATGAGATCATAAGATAGCCACACGATCAAATTTACATCAAAGGTTGAGACTTAATCTTAACCTCATCTAACTTGGCTAAACTCAGGTTCCATTACAATATCTAGAGACAAACTGAATCTCCAATTCGTTGAATATATCTTTAACCCTTCAGTTGATTCAGAGATCTTGTGCACACCACACAATTAGATCTGCAACAATGATCCTCACCAGATCTCTGAATAAAAGTGCTGACCTTGAATTTGTTTAGAATCTTAGAGATAACCTTCAATCAAAACAAGATATATGGTCATGAATCAATCTTACAATCATAACAATATATTCCATCTTGTTTAAAGATTGAGAGAAAAAAGGCCCGCCAAGTCATCAAATCACTTGAGAATATTCAGCTCGACAGGACACTTGTCAAATGAGCGCATTGCCTTGATCAATAAAGCAACTGTATCTTTGGCTTGAGGCATAATGTTGATCATTCAATTGCAAACAATTTTCTTGATAGATGAAAAAGGTAAAGGTTTGTTAGGGACTTAGGAAAATAGGAAATATTAAAAAGCTCCCCACTAGGAAACATGACTTAGGGAAATAAAAAATGGCCCTACTAAGACATCACACATGACACATGAATTGAAGATTTAAGTTACAAAAAGTAACTTCAAATTAGAAAAAGCCATGAGGGATTAGGGTTTTAGCATGGAAATTTCTCAAGAAACTTAGGGTTTTAGGCTAGAGACCTAAAACAAAATACAGAAATAGGAGCAAAGACTTGGATTCATGAAAATTTTAATAGGTTCTAATAGAGACCACTGAGGGAAGGGAGGAAAGAAGAACTTCCTTCTTTCTCAAGTTCAAGGCGGGGTCATCCGAAAGAAGGGAAGAGAAGAACCCTTGCATCTCCTTGGTTATGTCTTCATCCTTGATAAGTTTACCTCTTTTTGTAGCAAGGGAGGAAATCTTGTCAGCTTCCCTATATTTCATGGTAGTCACGTGGAAGAATTTAATATTTTTGTCTCCCTCTTTTTTCCAAGTGGCTCTAGACCTATGCCTCCATAAGGTTTCCTACTTAGTAATGATTTTATAACACTTTATCAGAGCCTCATTTTCAATATCCATATTCTTAGGGAGTATCATTCTAGCTGAATGTGGTATTGGATAGCCTTTAACTCTTATTGGATACACTCCTTCCTATTGAAAATATCTCCAAAGGACTCCCTATTCCATTTCCTAACATAGTCCTTGACACTCCTTAGTTTCTTGACCACTTTTTACATATCATTACCTTCCACTTTTATGTTCCACCAATTATGGAACAACTTATCAAAGTTCGAGTGAGACAACAACATCTTTTCAAATCTAAAAGGAAAATTCCTCCTTCTAGAGAAAGGATCTGGCACCAAAAATAAAGGAAAATGTTCAGACCCAACTTTTGGGAAAGAGGAAAGAGAACATATGTACCTTTGCATATATTCATGAGATATTAGTACCTTGTCTAGCCTAACTTAAATCAAGTCATCCCCAACTCTCCTATTTGACTAGGTAAAGTTAATACCTTGGAGATCCAAGTCTATGAGCGATTTTTGGTTATAAATTCCATAAGGTCCAATCTACCATCCATCTATTTTTGAGTCCCTCCAAACTTTTCACAGTCCTTGAGAGGAGTATTGAAATCCCCCATTAGGAGCCAGCTTGTCCTTGCAAAAGATTGTCTACCTTGAGCTACCTTATCCCATAACTTCTTCCTATGTTTTTTTCTATTAGGGGCATAGATATTAGATAAGATCTAAGAAAATTGATCCCTTATATAGTAGAGCTTCACCGCAAAAAAAATTTCAACAATCATCACAGTTTGGCCATTTATATACTTAGCATTCCATAAAATAATCGAAACTCCAGAGACGCCCTCAAAACTACTACCCACAACTCCACAACCCTTAAAAATACTAATCTTTTCATCTTTCTCCTAATCCATTTTAGTTTCTTGAATTAAAACTACATCAGGTTTATGATCTCTAACCATATTCCTAAGAATAACATATTTATGAAGGCTATTAAGCCCCCTAATATTCCATGAGACTATCTTCATTTCTTAGGGGTGAAATCATGGATGGTAGCTTGCCTCCCATCCACTATATTCTGCATAATTTCCAAATCCCTCATTCATCTTTATGATCTTCTTCCTCATGTGCTCTTTGTGGACCCCAGATCCTCTTTAACTCATCCCCTAATAGAAACTCCAGAGGAGTTGGTGGAGGATGAGGATTTTTTCTTCCTACCTTCGTTCTTTTGAATATTTCCTATTGGATCTTCCACATTTTTGTTCCCTATGCCATATTTATTCTTCATAGTCCTAAGGGTATCCTTCTATAGGAAGGAAGATAAGACTATCTCCTATCCCTCTATTCCTAAGGATAGACTAAGAGATACATTCCCTAGAATAATACATTCTTGACCGTCGATGAACAACTCCCCAACATAATGATTTGGATCCATGGAATCTTCCACTTGTGAGGGAAGCATAGATAGATATCCTTGAACTAAGTTAGATTCCTTTATCTCTCCTTCCTTTGTATTTTCTATTTCCTCATACTCTTGGTCTGGAACTCCCTCTTCTTCAAACTTTTCGTCTTTGTTTCCATCTTTAGTTTGTTCCTGCACCTTCTGAGATGTTATAATTTATTCCTCCTACTAAATGGGGCTTGAGTCTAAGCTTTCTTCTTCCCTATTACTTTATTTTTCCCCAGACATTTCTAGATCATATCCTCCTTCCCCATTAGGGTTTTGATCTTCACCTTCATTTACCTTAGGATACTCACTAGAGATTTGTCCCTCCTCAGAGACTTTCCCAATTTTCTGCATATTCTTTCCAATATCTTCCATTCCAGTCTCCATATTATTTGGAGAAGATTTAGGTTTCCAATACTAATGAGTTTCCAGAACTTTGTTATCTGAAGCTTTCTTGTTTTTTTCTACCCTTTCTTTGGATAAATTTTTTCCCAGTGACCAATTTTCTTATAGTAATAATAGGCAAAAGGAAAATTTTCAAACTCCACTTCTTGACTCCATTTCCCAAGTTTAGAAATGATATCTATTTTCTTAGGGAGATCAATACACTAATGAATACTAACAAAGACTCAGAAAAATAAAAGTATAGCTTTAGCAGTACTCATAGGATCAATTGACAGTAGCCCACTGAAGGAATAATCCAAACCCTTCAAGACATCTTTATTCCAGAACTCCAAAGGAAGTCCTGAGAAATGTACCAGAATGTACCCAAACTAGAGCCGAGATAAAAAAAGGAATTAGTGAAGTCCATTTTTGGCTCCCATTTTTTGAATGCTAGATATTTTTTCCCAAACATCCAAGGGCCTCCACATAGGAAAACTCAAGATCTTATTTTTTTGAGAAATTAAATGATAGAAATCTCTTTGGAAGAGCTACTATATAAATTTTTCCCTTGAGTTTCCATTTCCTTTTAATCATGGATATCACAACCTCTATATTCAGTCTTGGTCCAAGAAATATCTCTACAAGGGTGATCCCCATTGTTAAAATAGAGTGATCAATCAGAGGATCAGTGAAAAAGATCAAAAACTCACCTTTTAAATGGTCAGACTTCACAGTGACTACTGGGAAGGAAGATTTTCTAGTTGGTTTATTCCAAATAAGGATGGTCATTATTTTGGAATGTCCTTACCTTCCTTTCCATCACATGATCCACTTGGGACCTCCTTGCCTAAACCCCCTGGTTCAATGTAAAAACTGTCATCTAGGGGGTCCCCATTCGACTCTGACTCCTCTGATTCCTCCCTTCCTTCTTAATTTCTTGTACCTTTTCCAAGAATCCACCTCTCACCCAGACAGGACCTATTCTTGCCTCCACAGGGTTTCTCTCCTCCACTAGTTTTCTCACTCATTTCCATTAAGGTAAAAAATATGGCCATAGATCTAACAAGTGCAAGACAAGGATCAACAATCAATGGTTACAAGTGAACTAATCAAATCCTTATCAGATTGAGAATTGGTGGAATGTTAAATGTTCACATTGTCACAACTATGGACACACAGAAATCAACTACAAATTGAGGACAAATAGAGGCAATGCAGGACCTTGGAGATCAATAGGTATGGCATGTTTTCATTGTCACAAGATAAGACACATTGTAAGGTTTTGTAGAGAAAGGAACAATAAGGTGAATCAATTGGCTAATCATTTAGAAAATAAAAAGTGAAAGAGGATTTTGAATATTGAAGAGACTAGGAATCAGATGAGGAAGATTTGGACAAAGAAGAGTGAAGAAAAACCATCTGAAGATACCACATCTTCACCAGGTATGGATAATTCTTCATCTAACTAGGTCATCATTGAATTAGGGGGAGAACACATTTTTGAATCTATTAAGGGACCCCTATATGCATGTCTATTAAGTTCTATTCACATATTTAGATGCATATGGTTGTTTTGATTTATGGTATGAAGTTTTGTTTAACTATGTGAAGAATTGGTTGACCACTAACAAGATTTTAGTAGGTATATGTTGTTTTGTTAGCAATCAATGTTGTAGAGTGAAGGTATATAAAAGGTGATTTTTAGATCTTATTGAGCACCTATGCATTTAAAGAGAAGATACAGAGAAACATAAGTATAATTTGAGGAATGTGATAACATTCAAGGTGTCATTTGAATAATTTGTAGTGATTGTATGAAGGAAACATCGAGGGTTTGAAGTTTTTTTGAGAAGTAGTTGTCAAAGGTATTTATTCAATATTCTGTGCTTGAAGTTGTTATTTGAAAGATATATACACCAATCATTATGAAATTATGAAGAGGCTAATGCCAGAATTCAAGAACATCATTTCAAATCATTTGAAGATGATCTAAAGGGTGCCCTATCTAGTGTACCCTATGATGTGATGCATATTGAAGATGTGCGATCATAAATACATTGTAAGTTTGAAGACTTAGGTTCATCACACATTTTAAATCAATATACAAATTTGTGTGATGTCCTAGTATTTAAGGATGAACACCAAGTGTTTGCAGAAAAGGGTTTTTCTCACGCAATCAATTTCCCTGATGATTTTGAGGAAGATCATGTTAGATATGTGTTGAATTTATTACATGACTAGTTTATGTGGCTTTATCATCTACATAATATTTCTAAGGAGGCTATACATGCAGTGACAAGTTGTTGTGATACCGCTGAAGTACCTCATCATAGATCAATTCTATAGGATGTAGTCATAGACCTAACTAAATCAAAGTGGGATAAGAGAGCGATGACTATCAATGATATCCATGATCTAAATGTGATATTTCCATCAATGGTGATAGGATACAAGGTCTATCACTCTACCAGAATAAAAAATGTGCTTGGTGTTGCAATTCATACTACATACAGGATGATGATAGAAGATGTAGAATATGATTTATGTGCTGCGATGAGAGATCAATTATTTTATAACTTGGAGAAGATCAAAAAGGACAAAAGGCAAGTGTTTAAATTTAGTCAATTGATTATGGGATTGTTCTTTTACTTTTAGAACTTCTTTCCTGGTGTTGGTACTATAAATTGGATAGAAGGTACACCAGTTGTTGTCCAATTGAATAACTCTATTAAATTATTAGGTAATGGTTTTAATAATAAATTTTGGGGATATTTCAAAGAATTTCAAAGTAAGATGCATCAAAGGGAGAGAATACCAGCCCATATTGTTGAGAAATATGAGGATGATATCTATTTCATGGTGGATACTGACACTTGTCAAATGGAGGAAATAGTGCATAGGATATCTAGGGCTATGACCATGGGATATGAAGTAGAAGGTGATATGTTAATATTACATCCTGAAGATCTATTATGAAAACCAGTCAATCCAAATGAGCCTAGATTTGGAACTTATAAAGAAAAGAGCATAGAAGTACACAACAAATTGACCAAATCAATGATTGAGAAGAAAGTAAGAAAAGAGGTTGAAAAATTTGCGTTGAAGAAAGGATTTATATAGGAAGCCATCAACAAGGAAATATCTATACATGTTGTAGAAAAGACTGGAACATATAGAGTAGCAGCTATAGGTGAAGGTGAATATGTAGAAGTTAGTTCTTCTACAACCGGTAGTGTCCCAACCGATACACAAACAAGAATTTCCTTAGTAATAGTAAAGAAGGAGAAAATCACTCCTCTAGAAAATACATTAGTAAAAGGGAAGAGAAAACCTACACCACCTGGATCTACAAAGGTGAAGGAGATCACTAGAAAAAAGAAGAAGGAGAAGGCTTAAATATTTGGGAAGATTGAAGAAGCAGAAGAAGAAGGAACATAATCTGATGAAGAATAGAATAAGATAAAGGAAAGTGGAAAAAATTCAAAGGTGGTTGGTACTCCTACCACTAAATATGTCAAACATAATTTTGTAAACTTTATTTCAGTTAACACTATTTTTGAAAGAGTCAAGAAGTGGGGTGTACTTGTTGGTGTAAGAAAATTTTATGAAATAGTCAATGAAGAAGACCAGCCAAAGATTGAGGATGTAGTTGTGTTTAGTATGCACACACTATGTAAAGCTCTTATTGAATTACAAGGACAAATACCTACATCTTTGTATAACAAGATTGAAGCTAGGTGGTGTACAATTTTAAAGGAAGACAAGAAAATAATTGAATATAACTTAGTCCAATTACAATCGGAAAAGTCTATAGAGGAAATCAAAGAGACACTTAAGAAAGATAGACCTACATTCAATACTAAGTCAAGAATTATAAGATTATTGATTGGTGATTCTCAATTAGTAAAAGAGGAAACAATGAGTATTCTAAATAAATTCTTAGGCATTGTTGAGAGAAGGTATATGAGCACAAAAATGAAGAGGAAAAAAGGAAAAAATTATAATCAACTAGAGATTACACACATCGATGATGGATTAATGGTTGATGGTGTGAAGATCACACTTGATAATGTTTATTTGGACACCACAAGTGATGCTCCTCTCATGGATATTCCTAAAGAACAAAATGACTCTAAAGGAACAAATCAAGTTATGATTGATGATTCCGCAGTCAATGTTCCTACTGGTGAGAAACAACAAGAACTAACATTAGAGGCAACCGGTGAAGTAGAAGACAAGGAGAAGCAAGGGATGCACTTATGGTGGATATTCCAAAGAAAGGATAATAAGAAAAGAATAAAGAGAAGACTATAGATAGAGAAAAGGAAAAGGTAACATCTTTTATTTTTATTGTTCAACAAAGTTTTGATAAAATGGATGAAGATGACATAATGGTTATTCAAGGGCCAATAGATCTTAGTAAAATGAGCCCTACAAAATTGAGGAAGGGTTCTATGACCATTAATTTTAAGGCCAAAAGATATCAAAAGTAGAATGAGGCACAAGTTATTCAGAATGCAAGAGATATATTGTCAGATAATGTGCCTAAAGAAAATTATGATGAGAAGGATGCAACTATTGAACAACTAGGTCAATTGGACAACTGCAAGTGAGAAAATACAAAGTCTCAAGGATGCAGCAACAATAAGAGAAGAGAAGGATTATGAGAGGAATAAATCAGAGAAGTTATCCTAGCGCATTGCACTTGATAGAGGATCATTAATAGTTGGTATTAACAAGGTAAGACAAGTATTAATAGAAGGTGATAAGATTTTTATTTTAATTTATGACTTCTCATAGTTTTTGAAGGATATTGAGACAAAAAGAGTTGAAGCTCAATAGGAGCTACATCAGTTAGTGGGAATTTTTGATCTAGTGAATCATTCCATATCAAGTTTTGGAGCATCGGTGAGAAATGTTAATCATAAGCTCAAAACCTACAATAATGAGTAGGAGAAAAGGGTTTCAACATTGTTGAAGCTGCAGAGTCTACTAATTCCCAAGTTGGAAATTTTTCAAAATGAAGTTAAAGATGCAACAATTGTATTAGCCCTGCCTGATATGAGCACAATGGAAGCATTGGAAGAGCTATCCTATCTACTATGTGGTCAAATAGTGATCATAGAAAATCTCAAGAAGATTTGGGAGACTCACCTACAAGCCTTAAAGACATTTTTTTTATGTGTTTAGTAGATTGCAATAGGTACATGCTACTCTTTATAAATAAAATGTTATTATGATAATTTACTATATACCTTTGTCATTGTTGTTAAAGGGGGAGTAGATAGAGTAGTATAGAGTGAAAAAAATTGGCTGAATATTTTGTATGAGGGAGAAGTACAGACATGGTATGTTTCTATATGTTGCATGATCTATTTTTAATTACCATAGGGGGAGTAATCTTATAAATTATCTCTTTAATTGTGTATTTTTGTTTTTCTTAGTCAGACACTTAGCACTTTTTCTAAGTGTTGCCATAAATGCCAAATGGGGAGATTGTTGGCATCTGATGAAGATGATCATATCCTAGATCATGTGGTGAATGTTATAGTGTTTTCATTGCTAATATTTCATAGGTCAGATTAGATATACCTATGATGAAGGTGATTGCACAAGGATTTTTCTAAGTATTTAGTGTATCAATGATTATAGAGTTTGTGATGGTAATTTTGGTGTGCGCTGATAATCTGGAGGATTCAGGTAGTGTGATCATGTAGGAAGTATCTACCAAGTCATTTTTACCTAAATCTATGATCATGTAAGATGATTCAATGCACTAATGGAAATTTGAGGCAAACACCAGTGATATCGGCAAGCATAGTCAACTGGTATAATCAAGGTGATGAAATAGAGGTAGTGATCAATTATGTGTCAAAGTTTGATTTATTTGTAAATTGTATTATTGAGGTCTGACCTTGAGGAGTTCAACTTCCTATGTTGGTGTGGTCACTTATGAATGTTTTTTGGATTTGGAGGCTGACTCAAGTAACAAATTTTAGGGTTATTCCATGGACCTAAAAGTGTTTGTAAGAGAGGAAATTAAAGGAAAAAATTGGGATTTGAGAGTTATTGTTGATACAATGACTATAGTGAACGAAGTGTATTTTTGAATGAACATAACAATGATTTGAGCAGTGCTGAAGAAGATCTATCAAGAAGAGTATGCTACTTTCAAATCATTTCATTTGATTTCATTCTCAAGGCAAGTGCTAACTGGCTTATGATCAAAATCCTTTAACAAGGTTACTCTGAATGGGGTAAGAAGGATCCTTACAGGTATGAAGACTAAATCCTCTAACACAATGACTCTCAGAAGAAGTTTTAAATCCCTTAATAGGGTAGTTCATAATAGGAATTTTGTAATAAACTCTAATCGGGTTATAGATACTCTTAACTAGGTATACCCTTAACAGGGTGTTGTAATGCTCCTAATAGAGAAAGAATTATTGGTGCACTAGTGATATTTGTGGGTGAAAATTCCCACTATGGTTTTTCCCTCTAACAAGAGTTTCCACTATAAAATGTTAGTATCATTATGTTGAGTTCTTGGATGTGTGTTTTGATATGCTTTTATTTTATGTTTAGCTTTGCATGTTGGTTACTTTGGAAGTTGCTTAAAAGATTTTGTAGATCTATGGGTTGAACTGATTCCCCCCCTCCCAGTGTCTTATAACATTAACACCTATAGGTGTTCTAATATTGGTCCTATAAGACCATAATGTTGGATTTAACTGGATGTGCTAATCTCTACCTGAGTCATCAACTATCTTCTTAAGGATTTTAAGGATGTTTTTATTAGATGTTTCTTCTTTTAAATTCCCTTGCGAGTAATATATTGAAGAAAAATGTTGAATGATATGAAATTTATCATTACAACTTGTATGACCCTCCCAACTACTACTATTTATGTTTATGATGCCAAAATCCTTTCTAGTTTACTTTTCATGTGCATGTTAGATCTTTAGTTGAATTTGATGATGTTTTGATGTTATTACAATATCTATGAATGATGTAGAATATTGATACTGAGATTATTTGGTTTATATCATGTTAGTGAGATAATGATGAGTATTTTCATATGATGATGCTATTTATGTTTATGGTTTTTACTTAACCCATAATGACATGTGTATGGATGACCTGTATGTTTTATATTTATGTTTGATGTGCTTGATGTGGTTGAGGGATGAAGTCAGCGTCACTTGCTTCTAAGATCCACACAATGTATCAATACCTACCATCACCTGTTATATCTATGTGTGTGTACATACTCAACTTTATCATGAAGGTTTTCAGGTATCGGGCATCGACTTCCCCAAATTTATAGAAGGAGTGTGCCCTATTGCATTATCTTAATGGGTAGGGATGGGAGATAGAATTTAGGCCTAAATCCTAACCTAAGCCCTCATTTGTCCTAAAATAGTGGAAAAGTATTTGGTTGACTACCTTCTCTGAATTTGTCACGGTGACGTGAATTTGTGAACCCTTGTTTGAGCATGGTTATGTTGTTGAATCTTTTCTATATTTTGATTTGGTTAGATTTCAATATGCATACATGAAGTTCAATGTGGTATTTTGTCGTGATGTTCGTAAAAGGGTAATTAAAGGTTAATTATAAAGATTAAATAATTAAACCTTATAAGAATATTAGAAAATTAAATATATAGATATTTAATTAATATGGATTAATTAAATACTTGTATTTATTAAAAGGGATTTAATTAAAAGTCTAAAGATAAAGTTTGAGGATTTAATTAAATATTAAATCTAAATGGAAATTAAAAAATATGTTTAATATAAATAAATTATTAATATGTTATACATATTACTCCTAATTAAAAATAATAATATGCAATGTAATTACATTTAAAAATAATAATAATAATTAATTAAGTTTTAATTCTAATTAAAAATTGAGTTTTGTGGAGAATTAAATAAAAAACAAAATAAAGAGAAGAAAAGAAAAGAAGGATATTTATTTATTTTATATATAATATTTATTTATAATATATATAATAAAAAACTAATGGTGATCCTAATCTGTGCACTGTATGTAGGCATCCTGAATCTGTTCTCCATGTCTTTTTTAATTGTTTCTTTGCCTCTGAAGTCTGGAACATGTTTGGTCTCACCTACAACACTCATTTCAATGTTTTGAATATCATCTCGGGACGCATTAACAACAACAAATTTTGCGATACTTTCTAGTCTATTCTTTCTTCTATTATATTTTGGATTATTTGGAAGGCTCAGAATAATGATGTGATGATAGGGAAGGACAAGAATATTAGTAAGTGTCTAAGGAGACTCATTTACCTTGATGTTTCCTTGCAGGTCACCGTAGTGATCAAGATGAAAGAGAGCAAATTTTTGCAGATCCCGAGGGATGACAAGGCTACCATTGAGAAAAAGGACATAGCTCATGGTTACACTACCATGACAACTGGAATAGAGTTTTATAACAATCTTGTTGAGCTCATCCAAAAAGTTAAGCAATCCAAATAGGAGATGCCTACTGAAGGAGTAGCTGATAGATCCCACGAGATCATTTGATACAATGTTGTTTCCCCAGACTCTAATGAGTCTGATGTAGATCATGAAGATCCTCCTGAGTGATTTATATGTTCAGGATACATAGGTTATTTTGTAATTAATTTGGTATACTTCACGAAGATAATAATTAGAATTTTTTGAGCTCCTTTTTGATCTGGCCGAGGATAACATTCCAGCCCTTGTTGTAATGAATCGTAATCTCTGTTATTATGATACATAAACTCTGATGTAACACTTTTTTATTACTTCTGATATGCAATAGAAAAAAAACCTTCTAAGACTATTAGCATAATAAATATATAGATATTTAATTAATATGAATTAATTAAATACTTGTATTTATTAAAAGGGGTTTAATTGAAAGTCTAAAGATAAAGTTTGAGAATTTAATTAAATATTAAATCTAAATGGAAATTAAAAAGATATATTTGATATAAATAAATTATTAATATGCTATACATATTACTCCTAATTAAAAATAATAATATGCAATCTAATTACATTTAAAAATAATGATATTAATATTAATTAATTAAGTTTTAATTCTAGTTAAAAATTGAGTTTTTTGGAGAATTAATTATTTAATTAAATGAAAAACAAAATAAAGAGAAGAAAAGAAAGAAAGGATATTTATTTATTATATATATATAATTTATTTTGGTAAAATAAAATAAATAAATAAAAAATATTTATTTATTTACTATTAAAAGAAGAAAGCAAAAATAATACTGAATAATTGAATGTTTTAAGAATGCTTAAATACAATTGCTTTTGAAAGAAGAATGCCTTGTTGTATAAATGAATTGTAAATGTAAACAATGATTATTGATTGGAAATGTCCTAAATATGCTTAATTAAAACACCTTAAATTAGTATTAGACCAGAGTCTTTATCCTCTGAGAGTATTATCAATTCAATTTTAAAATGATCCTACATATAACCCTGTGAGACAGTTTTAACAACTTAATTCTCAAGTAAGACCATCACCCCAAAGGCATCTATATGCAATAATAATTTAAACGTGTTGTTATAATTAGTCTTATGGATTTTAACTTCTTTACGAAAGGCCAATAAGATGAAGTGAAGCCTTGACAACCAATCTTCAAACTGATGATCAAACTGAAACTAATTCAAATAATTATGTCATAAGATAGCACATTAAAGCACCTAAATGAAATAGATTATCACAGTGAATTGATAAAGTTAAATGAAGACAAATACTATCAAGAATGAAAGGACAATTGAAATTATATTAAAATAAGCATGATTAAATCCAACTGAATACAAACTATACAATTATTCTTCTCCTGCCATGCATCTTTAAGAGACAAGATCAAAATGCATTGTACAAAAATTGTAATTGTGTTTCTTTTATTTCATTGCATCTCTCCTCTGACATCAAAATGATCCCCTGTATATAGATGAGGATTTAGTTTGGGTGAAAAGGTATACCATTTCACAAAGATTTGCTACATCTTACCTAACAACTAATCAAACTGAGACAACAATTTGAATCATTTTGGCATAATGAATAATCCCCAATAGTTCGCCACATCTCTCGATATTCTTCACGGGCATATGTATCTATATCATAGATTATATCCTTGACTGCGATCTCTAGCATAATAAATATTAAATATATAGATATTTAATTAATATAGATTAATTAAATACATGTATTTATTAAAAGGGATTTAATTGAAAGTCTAAAGATAAAGTTTGAGGATTTAATTAAATATTAAATCTAAATAGAAATTAAAATATATATTTAATATAAATAAATTATTAATATGCTATACATATTACTCCTAATTAAATATAATAATATGTAATGTAATAACATTTAAAATAATAATAATATTAATAATTAATTAACTTTTAATTCTAATTAAAATTTGAGTTTTTTGGAGAATTAATTATTTAATTAAATGAAAAAAAATAAAGAGAAGAAAGAAAGGATATTTATTTATTTTATATATAATATTTATTTTGGGAAAATAAAATAAATAAATAAATAATATTTATTTATTTAATATTAAAAGAAGAAAGTGAAAAGAAATTGTGTATTTCTTTCTTTTAAAAATAAATAAATAATTAAATTGATTTTATTTGAAAAAAAATAGAAAAACAAAGAAAACAATTCTTTTATCTTTCTTCAGGGTTAAGTTTTTTCTAAGAAAGTTGTCCTAGAAATCTTAGTTGTGTAGTTTTTCTACATTTATTTAATTAATAATGATTAATTAAATACATGTATTTATTAAAATAAATTTAATTAAAAGTCTAAAGATAAAGTTTAAGGACTTAATTAAATATTAAGACTGAATGGAAATTAAAAGATATATTTGATATAAATAAATTATTAATATGCTACAAATATTATAATAAATTAAGTTTTAATTCTAATTAAAATTTGAGTTTTGTGGAGAATTAATTATTTAATTAAAAATAAAAGGACAAAAAAAGAGAAGAAAAGAAAGAAAAGGATATTTATTTATTTTATATATAATATTAATTTTAGGAAAAGAAAATAAATAAATTTATTAGAGAAGGTAATAGGAGCTTCCCAACTTAAGTTGTCCTTTAAATTTGAACGAACATGGTTTACTCACCCTCACTTCCTCTCTCTTCTCCGTTAATAGTGGGTGAGTGCTCCTTTTTGTAAATGAAGTAGAATGTTTCAGTTTTACAAAAAGTTAAGATTTGTTAAGTCAAAAATTGTGATTTGGAATAAAGAGGTTTTTAAGAATATTTTTTAGGAAAAAGATAGGATTGAGAAAGACCTTTATTCTATCTCTGAACATATTGTTAAATTTGGTTTATATTCTTCTACTTTTGAAAAACAAAAAGATCTTCAGGCATATTGGGAAGTCATTTGCACTAGAATAGAAATGTATTGGGGACAAAAGTCCCAAAGAACTTTGGTTGAAAGAGGGGGACAAGAATACCAAATTATTTCATGCTTCAGCCAAAATTAAGAAAGCTTCTTCCTCTATCTCTATTAAGGATGCTAAAACTGGTTCTACATTGACATCAGAACAACAAATCAGAAAGGAAGGGGTTTGTTTTTTCAAAAACTTGCTAGCCCCTCCGGTGCTCCTGGTAGATGACAGTCCCAATATGGATGAAATTTTACAGTCTATCCCCACACTCATTTCTAGTAGTGATAATGAATCTCTAATGAAACCTTTTTCTATAACTGAGCTCCATACAATAATTTTTTCCATGGTCCTAGATAAGTCTCCTGGTCCAGATGGTTTTACTATTTTGTTTTATCAAAAATGTTGGGATGTTATCAATTTCAATCTTTTACTTGTTATTGAATAATCTCGTAGGAATGGGTATATCTTTAAAAAATTAATATTAATCATCTTACCTTGATTCCTAAAGTTATATTTCCCCAAATATTTGCGTACTTTAGGCCCATTTCACTTTGTAATTTCATTTATAAATATTCACTAAAGCAATTTATATGAAGCTTAAGCCCCTAATTCCCAGAATTATTTCTCCTTAGCAGGGTGGGTTTATCCTAGGGAGGGAAACGTTTGATGGTGCATTGGTTTCCCTTGAAGTTCTTCATTCCATTGAGTCATATCAAATTCCCTTATTTGTGGCTAAACTCGATATGATGAAATCTTATGATAAGGTCTGTTGGTCTTTTCTCTTGAAAGTTCTTCAGAAATTTGGATTCTCTGAACATTGTTGCAAATGGATCAATAATTACTTATCAGGAGCATATTTTTCAATCATTATAAATGGTGCACCCTTAGGTTTATTATTTTCCTCTCAGGGGGTTCGCCAAGGTGATCCTATTTCACCTTTCTTATTTATTATTATGGCAGAAGCCTTTAGTAGAACAATTCAGAAACATAATCATCTTTCTTATTGGAAAGGTGTGAAAATTCCTAACACAGATATAGTGGTTTCTCAAAATTTATTTGCTGATGACACTTCTTTTTGGTAGTTATTCCATACATGAGGCCAAATTTATTAAACAGACTTTGGATCTTTACTCTTCTGGATCCGACCAAGTTATCAATCCTCTTAAGTCTAAAATGTACATGTTTTCTACACCAGATATTATTCAACAAAGAATTATTAACATCCTTGGATTTCCCTTGGATACTCTACCATCTACTTATCTTGGGATTCCCTTCTTCTTTGGTCTTAAACTAGCATATTGGGCTAGTGTCACTGAAAGGTTGAAAACTTATTATATCTCAGTTCTTCAGGCCCCCAAGTTGGTTATTGCTCACATGGAAAAAATCATTCGTTATTTTCTTTGGAATGCTAACATGACTAATGAAAAGAAAATTCCTCTTGTCTCTCTACAGAATCTTTCCACTGATAAACTTTGGGTTTGTTGTTCTCTATAACCTAGCATTGAGAAATAAATCATTTCGAGGTAAGCTTGTTTGGAACATGTATTTTAAGTCGAAAACTCTCTGGTGCCATATTATGCAATCCAAATACTTAGATTCTCTTAACCCAAATATAATTTTTACCATCTTTAACCCTCCTTCGGGGTCCCCTACTTGGAACTTTATGATTTCTTCTAGGGAGGTAGCTTCTAATTTTCTATCTTGGCAAGTTCATTGTGGTGATAAAGTGTTATTTTGGAAGGATTCTTGGAATGGTTTTCCCCCTTTGACTTCTCTGAATTCCTTATCATAAGTAAGTGACATTATTGATGACATGTAACTAATTGAATATTTGAAGATGTTAAGTTGATCACCGAAATGCAGAAGGATAATGCAAGACATTAAATTAGTTAATGGATTGTATTGTCATTGATGTCAACTTGATATAATCTAATCGGTTATAATCAAAGTGTCAAAGACTTTAGAGAATCAAAAAGATAAAGATTATGCTTTTAGTAATGCATAAAAGACAAGCATTCACAATGTGACTTCAAACACCGACGGCTAGTGGAACCCGATGGACAGAGATCACCGAAAGTCAAGTCACAGTGATGACCGAGCAAGAACACCGATGATCACTACCGACGAGAAGAATCACAAGCATAATCGATGGCCACAAACATAGTGTAAACCGACGGAGAAGCCCAAGGAGAACTAGAGTGTTGACCGAAGCTATCAAAGAGTTAAAACACCAAAATTAACTTGATTTTAGAAACAAAAAATATCTAGCTAGCAAAGCTAAATATTGACTTAACTGGTAGTTATCTTTGTTTTCATCGACAAGATAAATCCAAAGATAAGTAAGGGATTTAAAGTTGTTTTGTCCAGTTGGCAAGAAGATCTCTACAAGATAAAATATGAGTTTTTCTTTAAATCTAATTGGATAAGATTGCGGATCATGCCAAGATCAAGAAAATCAAGAACCTAACAATAGTGATATCATGTATATAAAAGAGACAACTTAATTCATTATGAATTAAGAGGCTGAATGAATGAAAAGAGGATGCTAAAGACAAATTGATGAAGAGAAACTTCATACAGTCCTGATCAATCAAGCTGAGGAAAGAGCTAAAGTTTTTTGTGGACACCGAGCAACAGAGCACAACATCACCGAGCATAAATAAAGTGGAGAAAAGGTATTAAAAGAGATACATTGATCAAATTAGTCTTATGAGCTTACAATAGAACTAAAAATCTGCAAGTATAAGTTGTATATGTGAACAAATCATGCTGTTTCAGTTTAACCATTGATTTTAAAAGTCTCTTAATCAAGCGAGCTTTAAAGATCCTTTCTATATTGAGATACATCCCAAGGAGTATCAAAAAGTTTGATCATGAAGATATCATGAGATACTAGATACCTATTGACAGGCCAAGCGAGTGTTTGATCAAAGAAGGTAGCATAGAGATGCCCGATATCAAGTGACATACTAAAATTTTAAATCCTCTAACAAGGTCACACCTAACAGTATGTTTGTAACCTTTAACATGGTTGGCTCTTCACCGATCTCATTTTAGAAGAGTGAAAATTTTGGGTTACCGGTCCTAAGTGATTTTTACCTTAACAGGGTTTCCACGTTAAAAATCCATTTGCCAATGTGTTTATGAGTCATTACTTTACTTTTTTGTATTTCACGTAGCTTAACTAGATTGATCAATATACTCTAGATAATCTACCATCTTTCGGTAAATTAACACACTGCTATTCGGTAAACATACAACATAAGGTTTAACAAAGCATTTCGAGTAGTAGTAATTTGATAATTGTATTTGAAGGCATTCATCTTATAGGACTGAAGATAACTAGAGGCTTAATATTGTGGTACTAAGTTTTTGGGTTGATTATTGGAATATTTTTGAGGCCACTAATTCATCTCCCCTCTCAGTTATTACTAACAATTGGTATCAAAGCTTGTGTGCTTAGAAAGGGGGTTTAACATCTCAAGCAAAAGATCACAAGATGAACAAATGAGATGTGCCCAAGTTGAATAAAGACAACTTTGCATCATGGAAAATCAGAATGAGAATGCACCTATCAGGTATTAGAAATGATATTACTCAATACCTTGATACTGAATATGTATTGCCTATAAGACCTCACACTCTTGAGCAATTAAGAGTAAAGCATGAGCATAATTGCATGATGATAGAACTTGCATCATCACTCTCCGATGTTGAGTTTGAAGATGTCAAAACCTGCACCTCTTCAAAGAAAATGTGGGATAATTTGAAGCTAGTACATGGAGGAGATGCCAATGTACTAAGAGCAAAGGCATAAATCCTAAGAGAGAGGTTTGATGACCTAAGGATGAAAGAAGGAGAAAATATCACTCAGTAGAGCTACAAAATCAAAGAGGTAGTAAATGCTATCCAAGGAGTTGGAGGTGTACTTGAAGAGGATATAGTGGTAAGTAAAATCTTAAGAACCTTACTGCCTGTATATGCTATTAGATTTTCTGCTATTCAAGAAATGAGAGCAGTTGTAAACAATATAGTTACTCTAGATAGTCTGATTGGTAGACTAATTTCATTTGAGATGAATAACTTTGATAATAATGTCTTACCATCTATAAAATCTGCATTCAAACCTTCTTTAAAGATAAGTAACTCAAGTCATAGACATGCTATTAGAAATGATAGTGAAAGTGATAATGAGGATCAAAGACTTGATGAGATTGAAGCACTAATGACCAAAAGATTGTAGAGAGTCAAAGGTAGATATAAAGGTAAATTACCACTTGTATGTTTCAATTGTAAAGAGGTTGGACACTTTACTGCAAGATGTCCAAACAAAAGAAAAGATGACAGAGGAAATGATAGATCATATAAGAAGAAGTTTGATAGAGGTGATAAAAGAGATTATCGAAGCAACCGTGAATTTGACAAAAGAGATACCCAAGACTACAAGGAAAAAGGGAAGAAAGCTTGTTACCTAGCTAAGAATAGAGCTGATGAAATTGACAATGAATCAGAAGAAGACATTGAGATGGTATTTGTAACCTTGAAGGATGATTCAGAAAAAGAAGAAGAAATGTATGTAGAAACTACACTCATATCTAAAGTTAGTAAGAATGATATCTGGATCATAGATAGTGGCTGCACTTACCATATGACTGGTAATAAAAAAAAATTTGAGACTTTTTAATACTATAATGGTGGTTCAGTGAGAATGGGAAATGATACACCTTGTCCATTTGAAGGTAAATGAATCATAATGTTGAATAACCTGATCAAATGTGAAAATGTTTACTAGGTAAAAGGACTGAATTATAATCTGTTAAGTGTTTCACAACTGAATAATACAAGTCACTGAGTGGCATTTGAAAATAAGAAGGCAAAGATCTTCAATGAATCAGGAAGGTTGATTGGAACCGGTGAGCAGACAAAAGGTAACCTTTTCTATCTTGATGAGACTAAAACCACTTGTTTAATGGCTAGAAATGAAGACATATGGTTGTGGCACAAAATATTGTGTCATGTGAACTTTGACAACATGATAAAAATAAGAAAAAAAATGAATTCCATAGGATTACCAAGCATGACTAAGCCCAAGCATATCATGTGCAAGAATTGTCAAAAAGGTAAGATAACAAAGTCTAGTTTCAAGAGTAAAACCCATTCATCTAATGCAATTCTAGAATTACTCCATATAGATCTGTGTGGACCCATGAGGACAAAGAGATATTATGGAGATAGGTATTTTATTCTCTTTTTTGATGACTATTCTAAAATGATAGAGGTACAAGGCTATGGTCAGATAAAGGAGGGGAATTTACTTCAAAAGAATTCACTAACTATTACAATGAGCATGGAATTAAAAGATAGGTTTCTGCACCAAGAACACCACAACAAAATGGAATTGCTGAAAGGAGAAGCAGATTAATTTTTGACTATGTAAGAACATTGATGATTGAGAAAATCATCACTCAAACTTTATGGAGGGAAGTTGTCAATACTGCTGTCTACACACTAAACAGAGTACAATTTAAGAAGGACACAAAGAAGACACCCTATCAACTTTGGTATGGTCATACACCCAATGTATGTTACTCCATAATCTTTGGTAGTTAATGTTATATTTTCAAGGATGATAGAAATGGAAAACTTGACTCCAAAAGTGATGAAGTTATCTTTATAGGGTACTCAACCAAAAGAAAGGCTTATAAATATCTTAACAAGTCATCTAACAAGATCATTGAAAGTGAAAATGTGAAAATAGATGATTTTACAGAAAAGAATGATAAAAAAAGTAGAAAAGAACCAGAAGAATACAACATGTTTTTTTATACAAAACCTAACACTCTACCTGAGCAATAGTGTATCGCTCCCAAGCAACAAAACATTGCACCCGAGCATTAGGCTACAATTACCAAAAATTAGGAAAATCCTCAAGATGATGTTCCGAACAATGGAGATCAGAACGAAGGTTAAGAAGATGATCATAATGATGAACAAAGGGCTGAACTAAAACTTTCCAACTATCTCAGAAGACATCATCCACATAATCAAATCATAGGAGACAAGAAGGATGGAACAAGAATAAGAAATAAGTCACTAAACTCTAGATGTTTACTTTGTGATTTTGAGCCTAAATTTGTTAATACTGCACTTGAGAATGAAGAATGGGTCAGTGCTATGAATGAAGAAATAGAATAGATTGAGAAGAACAATACATGGACACTAGTACTGAGACCAAATGACAATAATGTCATCGGTACCAAATGGATATTCAGAAACAAGCTAAATGAGAATGGAGAAGTCACAAGAAACAAAGCAAGGTTAGTATGCAAGGGATATGCACAAGAAGAAGGTATTGATTATGGAGAAACCTTTGCACCCATTGCTATACTAGAAGGAGTTAGAATATTACTTGATTATGCTGTATTTAAAGGATTCAAGGTATACTAGATGGATGTCAAATCTGCATTCCTAAATGGAATATTAGAAGAAGAGGTATACATTGAACAACCAAAAGGGTTTGTTGATCTAGACAAGAGAAACATGGTATTGAGACTACATAAAGCCTTGTGTGGATTGAAATAAGCACCTAGAGCCTGGTATGAAAGACTTCACTCCTATCTCATTAGCATAAAATTTGTTAAAACAAGTGAAAATAGCAATCTGTACTTAAAAGTAGATACCGATCGTAATATTTTGATTGCTGAAATTTTTGGGGGAAATGAATTGTTATGAAAATCCTTTGCTAATGAAATGAGAAAAAGATTTGAAATGTCTATGTTTGGGGAGATCAAATTCTTTCTTGGTCTTCAGATTCTTCAACAAGATGTAGGCATATATATCAATTAGTCCAAATACATCAATGAAGTGCTGAAGATATTCAAGATGGAAGATTCCAAACTAGTTGGAACACCTATGGCTACCGGATGTAAGCTGACAAAAGAAGACAAATCAAATGAGGTAAATCAGACCTTATATAGATCAATGATTGGAAAACTAATGCATGTTGTTCACACCAGAAAGATATAGCACATGCAGTGGGAATAGTTGCAAGATTCTCTGCTAATCCCAAAGAATCACATATGACTTTTTTCAAGAGTATTCAGAGATATTTGAAGAACACCGAGGACTATGGCTTATGGTATAAAAGAGAAGGAAAATTTGAGTTGCAAGTCTATAGAGATGCTGATTGGGCTGGAAACATTGATGACCAAAAGAGCAGAACTAGAGGAGCATTCCTCATGGGTGGCAGACTTGTCACATGGATCAACAAGAAGCAAGGATGCATCTCTCAGTCTACTACAAAAGCAGAGTATGTGGCTGCTGCTACAAATTGCTCCAATATTGCATGGATCAAACAATTGCCGGAAGGTATGAATATGAAGGTACTTGAACTAGTAATTATCTATTTTGATAATACCAGTGCAATTAACATTTCTAAGAATCCAGTCATGCATGTTAAGACTAAGCATATTGCTATCAAGTATTATTGTCTAAAAGAAAAGTGCAAGCAAAGGAGGTGATACTGGAATATGTTCAATCAAAGGAACAATTAGATGATATATTCACCAATCCATTACCGAAGGATACATTTGAGTACCTGACATAGAGACTAGGGGTCCAACCCTTGTCTATCAGCCAGTAAACTAACTAGGAGGAAGCATCAACCTACAAATAATATGAAGACCATTCATGTTGATGCAAACACTGAGAAGAACATGAACAGATACATTTGTCCATAACAAGGTATAAGTATGTACCAAATACTAGAGACATTGTATTACTAATGGATAGGGAAATTCAAGGAATATATTATATAAAGTGATGGAACATGATATAGATGATTTTTGTTTGGCATTGTTGTCAAAGGGAGAGATTATCTCATTGATCAGAAGAGATTATATCATTATCGATGAAGTGAAGTTCCTGAATATTAGAAAGGAAGTGTTAATCAATATTCAAAGGGAGAAAAAATGATTACATGTGAAATATCCATTTCAGGGAGAGAAGTAACAAATGGACAAAGTTCATACAAGAGAGAAATTGTTGTCAAAAGAAAAAGAGATTATCAAGAAGAGGAACAATCAAGGCATAACACATATCAGAATAGAGACATAAGATGCTACATCTATCCAATGAAGGGATTAAATATTGAAGAAAATCATTCTGCATGAAACAAATCTAAGCTATTTGAGCTTATAAAAAACTAGACATTTGTAATAGTTACAATAGGAAAGCTTAATGAAACTATTATATTTCATATTGTATTAGTGATAGTATAGTATGATAATGTAGTATGTTGCCACCAATGCCAAAGGGAGAGATTGATGACATGTAACTGATTGAATGTTTGAAGATGTTAAGTTGATCACTGAAATGTAGAAGGATAATGAAAGACATTAAATCAATTAATGGATTGTATTGTGATTGATGTCAACTTGATATAATCTAATCGGTTATAATCAAAGTGTCAAAGACTTCAGACAATTGGAAAGATAAATATTATGCTTTCAGTAATGCATAAAAGACAAGCATTCACAATGTGACTTCAAACACCGATAGCTAGTGGAACCTGATGGACAGAGATAACCAAAATTCAAGTCATAATGATGACCAAGAAAGAACATCGACGAGCTTTACCGACGAGAAGAATCACAAGCATAAACAACGGCCAAAAACATAGTGTAAACTGATGGAGAAGCCCAAGGAGAACTGGAGTTTTGACCAAAGCTATCAAAGAGTTAAAACATAGAAATTAACTTGAGTTTAGAAATGAAAAAATATCTAGCTGGCAGAGCTAAATATGGACTTAACTGGTAGTTATCTTTGTTTTCATCGACAAGATAAAGCCAGAGATAAGTAAAGGATTTAAAGCTATTTTATCTAGTTGGCAAGAAGATCTCTACAAGATAAAAAATGAATTTTTCTTTAAATCTAATTGGCTAAGATTGTGGATCACACCAAGATCAAGAAAATAAAGAACCTAACAATGGTGATATCATGTCTATAAAAGAGACAACTTAATTCATTACAAATTAAGAGGGTGAATGAATGAAAAGAGGATGCTGAAGAGAAACTGATGAAGAGAAACTTCATATAGTCTTGATCAATCAAGCTGAGGAAAGAGCTAAATTTTTCTACAGACACCGAGTAACAAAGCATAGCATCACCAAGCAGAACTAAAGTGGAGAAAATGTATTAAAAGAGATACATTGATCAGATTAGTCTTATGAGCTTACACTAGATATGAAAATCTACAAGTATAAGTTGTATATGTGAATAGATCGTATTGTTTTAGTTTAACCATTGATTCAGAAAGTCTCTTAACCGAGCGGGATTTAAATATCCTTTCTATATTGAGATACATCCCAAGGAGTATCAAAAAGTTTGATCATGAAGATAGCATGAGATGTCAGATACCTATTGATAGGCCAAGTGAGTGTTTGATCAAGGAAGGTACCATAGAGATGCCCGATATTAAGTGATAGACTAAACTTTTAAATCCTCTAATAAGGTCACACCTAACAATGTGTTTGTAACCTTTAACAGGGTTGGCTCTTCACCGAGCTCACTTTAGAAGAGTGAAAATTTTGGGTTACCGGTCCCAAGTGGTTTTTCCCTTAACAGAGTTTCCACATTAAAAAGCCATGTGTCAATGTGTTTATGAGTCATTACTTTACTATTTTGCATTTCACATATCTTAACTAGATTGATCAGTATACTCTAGATAATTTACTATCTTTCAATAAATTAACAGACTGCTATTCGGTAAACATACAGTATAAGGTTTAACAAAGCATTCCAAGCAGTAGTAATTTGATAGTTGTATTTGAAGGCATTCATCTTATAGGATTGAAGATAACTAGAGGCTTAATATTGTGGTACTAATTTTTTGGGTTGATTATTGGAATATTTTTAAGGCCAGTGATTTACCCCCCCTCTTAGTTATTACTAACAATTATCACTCTCCATTGGGGTGATACGTTGCTAGATTATATAGATCATGTTGACATCTTTTCTCATAAGGTTAGTAGGAAATATTCATCCTCCCTTCCAATATCTCTAGTTCATGCTTGGGAGTTTAAATATATCCTCTCAAATAGACATGTTTATTTAAGTAGAGGTAATGATAGATTATTGTGGTGCCCTTCCAAAAATGGTTAATCTTTTGTTAAAGATGGTTATTTGGCTATTCAACATATGGAAAATTAGAGCATATCACATCGGGCATTCATCTTCTACTGGGACCAATCAGTCCTTCCTAAACCAGGGTTTTTATCTTGACTTGTCCTTTAGAAAAGAATTCTTACTAGTAATAGATTGGTTAGGTTGCAGATATCCCTTCCTTTCAACTATGTTCTTTGTGGTGATTGTGTGGAATCTATGGATCATTTTTTTTTTCAGTGTAACTTTGCATATCAGTGTTGGTCCTTTGTCATGAATAAGTTGTCTATTTCTTTTCCCCTACCTTCATCTTTATGGGAAATTTTTAAAGCCTGGCCCATTATTTTTATTAATTCACATTTTGCATGTATATGGAGAATAATTCCCTCTACAATTATATGGTAAATTTGGTGAGAACATAATAAAAGAATTTTTTGGAAATCCCCCTTTGTTCAGGTGATCTCATTGTGGAAGTTCTTAGCCTTCCCATCTTCTCTAATTTTTTGCGTATTAGGAAAGTCCCTATTGTTAGATTATCCATTAAATGACAACCCCCTAATTCATCTTTTATCAAGTTGAACTATGATGGTTCTTCAAGGGGCAATTTGGGTGACTCAAGTATAGGTGTCTCCCTAAGAAATCATCTGGAAAATTCTTATCCCTTAAAGTCTCTCTCATTCCTCCAGGTACTAACAACATTGTAGAAGTAATTTATTTGTTAGAAGGTCTAGTACTTGCTAAAAAACTATTGATCCCTTGTCTTTACATAGAAGGATATCCTTCTATTATCATAAATGCTTGTATAAATAGGAAAATTGACAATTGGCATCTGAAGTATATACTTGATCAGGTTTGGAGCTTTATTGATTATTTTCAAATTTTTATTATTTCGCATACCTATAGAGAGGGTAATGCTCTTGTTGATTATCTAGCTAATTTGGGCTGTGAAAAGATACATTTGGACACATGTGCCTTGGTATGCTCCTTGGAAATTTTTCCAGCTCTTCTTTCAATTATTCAAAATGAATCTACCTAATTTCCTTTTATAATTATGTTTAATGTCTGATGGATTGTGTATGCTCTTATGTTAGTAACATATATTGATTTCTTTCAGAAGCATAAGTTCATATATTGATGAATGTTTCAATGATAGTTTTGTAGGTTGGACATTGATACACATGTGTATTTATGTTTTGGGGAGGTATTACTATATTGTCTCTAACATAATAATATATATGTATTGGTCATAACATATCTATATAATTATATTAGTATGTGTGTTGTGATGTGATTTGTGTCTCATAGTTTATCATATTTCTCTCTCTCTCTCTGCTATGTTAATGAAGTCATTGATACTTCACTGATCATCTTGAAAAGTGCCTCTTTTTTAAAGGTCATCATTGTTGCATAACATGCTTATTCACATGCAATTTCTTGTCAATTGTTATTTTGGCTCGTAAATGGTTTCTTTCCTCCTTTTTCCATTATGATTTCTTCATTTATGGTTGATAAGACTATTCCATCTTTTTACTCCAAGTATTTGGATGATATGTCTGTTGTAACATGTGTGTAGTTATATTGTATCATATAACTCATTAAATGTGGCATATTCTTTGTTCATTATCTATATGTCCTTTATTTGCTTATTTATCTATGCTAGAGTGTGTCGTCATCATATCTTGGTGATGCCATTCAGCTGGCCTCATCCCGGTTTCATAATTGTTTATGTGAGATGTCACTTCTATTACTGATTTGGCTATGTATGGTTTCAATTCTATTTATAGTCACCAGTTACCATTAACTCCCTGTATGTTTTTTATTCCTACTTCTGCTTAGCGGATTTCATTATCTGTGGTAGGCTTTCATTGTCAAGATTAGGCTTTCATTGTCAAAATGTTTGTGCAACCGAGCACTTTGGTTGGTGTTATTAAAATGGTGGAGGTATGTTTGACATGTTCTTCTCCGCATATGGATTACTATCCCCGCAATTATAGAGAGCTCTTGGAAGATGAAAATTGGGAAAAGCCATTTTTAGGCTTTATTAAGGATGATATCCTGACATCTATTTTTGTATGCGAACACCCACACAGCCATAGAGGTATAAAAAGGGTCATTGGTTTTGATGTTCTCTTTCCTTCTGGCAAGCGTATAATTTTCCCTTCTCAAATTCTATCATTTTTCTCTCTAATGCACTCGACCTTCTGTAGTCCCCATTTCTTTTGGAACTGATTGTAAATCGTTATGTGAAACCTGATTTCCTCTGCAATAATAAAATTTCTAAAGCTATCTAGAAATATGATCTCTGGGGTGGCGCTTCCCTCATTGATGGTCTTTTTCATCATCATATGGTTTTGAATAATAATGGGTTTTATATGGTGTATGAAAGTATTAAAAATTCCCTTGAGCGCTAGTCTTTGAGACCCGTAAAGGCATCCCTTCAAAAATTTGGTGGTTTTTAAAAAAAGATAATGTGAATGGAATCCATTTGATTGTGTATGCATTGTTAGATCTTTTGGAGAAAGATTCAAATCCTTCCATTGCTCATCATATTTCCTTTGTAGCTCCTTCACGGATTACTTAGACTTCTACTCGAGCTATTCCTGACCTTAACCTCCAAATAGGCTCAGGTGAAACTGCTACAATTTTTATGGAGGACTGATAATTTTATGGCAGTGTTGCAGAGTTTTTTTTTGGGATTTTTTATTTTGCAAACTTGAAGGTGTTACTTTTATCTGATTTCTAGCAGGTTATAAGGATTGGTATGCTGTTTGAAGCACTCAAGAAGAATAAATATCATTCGCTATTCGGGAATTATCTATTTAAGCAAATATTTAGTTCTCCATTATAAAAATTGGAATACATTGTATGCATGCATTTTTATAAGCATGCTAAAATATTTGTAGTGTGCCTACAAACCTATTGTAAAATGCCTATGGGCTTTGGGTTAGTTTTAGGAGGATCTTTGGAAAATGTTTGTAACTAGCTGAGGCTAGTTGGGGGTATTCTAGTTTATTACGTATCTGAACTTCACACTTTCTTCTTTGTATTATTGAGCAAGGATCAAAATTGGTCTTTCTGGTTCTTTTCTCCGGGAGCTCTCTGAACCAGTTTATAATAATAAAATATATTAAGTGGCTTTGCCACCTTGTCAAAAAAATTTATATATTTAATATTGAAAGAAGAAATAGAAAGGAAATTGTGTATTTCTTTCTTTTAAAATAAATAATAAGTAAATTGATTTTTTTTTTTAAAAACAAAGAAAACAATTATTTTATCTTTCTTCAGAGTTTTTTTTTTTTTGGAAAGTTGTCCTAGAAACCCTAGTTGTGTATTTTTTCTATATAAGAGGATTTTTGTCATTTGAAGGGGATAGAGATTTTTCAAAACACAGGTTTTAGGAGATGTGTTACAGGTTTTGCATCGGGATTTTGAATATAAAGAGTAATTTTCAAGCTTGAAATTGAAGTCTACATTTGGTTCTTATTCTTCTTAGCAAGTCTACCTAGTGTTTTCAAGGTAGGAGTTTTTGAGTCTTTTTGTAGTTTTTGTTGGAATATTATTTTCTCCATGCATTATTAATATGCTACAAATATTATTCCTAATAAAATAATAATAATATGTAATGTAATGACATTTAATAATAATAATAATTGACTTTTAATTCTAATTAAAAATTGAGTTATGAGGAGAATTAACTATTTAAATAAAAATAAAAAAATAAAAAAAAAAAAGAGAAGAAAAGAAAGGTAGGACATTTATTTATTTTATATATAATATTTATTTTAGGAAAAGAAAAGAAATAAATAAATAATATTTATTTATTTAATATTAAAAGAAGAAAGAGAAATGAAATTGTGTATTTCTTTCTTTTAAAATAAATAAATAAGTAAATTGATTTTATTTGAAAAAAAAACAATTCTTTTATCTTTCTTCAGGGTTAAGTTTTTTTTGGAAAGTTGTCCTAAAAACCCTAGTTGTGTAGTTTTTCTATATTAGAGTATTTTTGTCATTTGAAGGGGGTAGAGATTTTTCAGAACACAGGTTTTAGGAGACACGTTACAGGTTTTGCATCAGGATTTTGAAGATAAAGAGTAATTTTCAAGGTTGGGATTGAAGTCTGCATTTAGTTCTTATTCTTCTTAGCAAGTCTACCTGGTGTTTTCAAGGTAGGAGTTTTGAGTATTTTTGTAGTTTTTGTTGGAAATATTATTTTCTCTATTCTTTCTTAATTGTGATTTGGTTTTGAGTTGGAATAAGGTCCTTTTGATTTCTAAAAATTTGTACAGATGATTAGGGTGTTCTTGTAAGTTGTATTTATGGCATATATGGTATTCTGTAAGAATTTGTCTGGAAACCCTAGGAGAGAAAGATTTTAAAGGAAACATATGTGTTGTATGCATAGGTTTTAACTGTATAGAGATATTCTTGATTATGAGCTATGTGTATTGTAGATACTTGTATGTCAGGATATGGGTTTGAAAACATTTTTTTATTAGGGCTATGATGAATCATGGTAGGGAATAAATTTCATTTAAGATGTCACCTTTAAAATATTAAGAAACTTTTAGATACCCATTTGGGTTTTATTTAACATATATCAAAATTAGATAAGTTTCATTTGTACAAACAAGGTCAAATATTGGTTGTTATAGTGAGGCTAGTCCTATTTGAGCTTGATTTTTCAATCAGAGACCAACGAACAATCATCCATAACATTTGAAAAATACATAATTAGGAAAATTCCTTCATTAAGATTGTAAATAAGTGTATTATGGATTTTTTTCCTTATTTTTATGAAAATCTAGTAGTTCAAAACAAAGTTATGGTCTTTTTACCAAACTGGTACAACCTTGATTCCTGATCATGACTATTACCGAGATTTTCTTTTTACACCATTTAAATGACCTTATCTTTAGGATTGAAAATAATGAAAAATATGTGAAATTAAGTTATCTTTCCATTGATATAAGTTTCAGATCCGTATCATTCCATATTAGATTATACTTTTCAAATTACCAACTGATCTACATAGAGGAAATACACAAAAAACTCACTATTATAAAGTTAAAATTATTATTAAATATTACTAATTAAAAATTAATCAATTTTAAAATTATCAAATAATTATTAAATTGATCTAATAAATTTATAATTTAATTTATAATTCTAATTAATTGAGATTGTGGGGATTCACTAAAACACCATATATGTTCTATGTGCGTACTTTATGTTATTAGCTAAGTCATTTATGACTTAAGAGTATTTTAATTTTAATAAATATAATGATGTTATATAATTGAAGTTAAATAAGGTTTCAAATGCATGAATCCATTCTCTCATATGATCTTGGTGTTGTTAAGTGTCAGTGTGGGTAGGATGATACCCTAGGTGGGTTTTATCTTCGGACTTGTATTATCTTATGATTTTATACCTTTTTTCTCTTTCAGTTTTATATTATGGAAATTTTATAACTTATTTATGTCACAATTAGTTCATGTGTTGTGTTGGGTACAATTTTGAGCGATGTCATGTGTTCCCTATGTCCTTGATTTTTATGTTATTTGAATGTAAGAGGTGACAACTAATATTGTGTTGAGTTTCAATTTGTTCATTTGGTCACCTTGTTTCTTCTACTATGATTGTTTGATGTTCTGAGTGATCAAACATTTTATTATTATGATTTACTCCATGTTGAAGAAATATTATTTTAATGCTATTGTTGATCATTTATTTTGAGATATGCAATGATGAGAATTTGGTGATTGTTTACTGAGATGTCCATTTTGGGATGGACAGTTTGGATCCTTGTATAAGATGAGATGTTATTTATTTTAAGCTATAATACTTATCTTTGATGACTTTCATGACTTGACTATTTTTTATAAGTCCTTTAGGGTTTTGGATTTTCCTTCTCTTTAGTTTATTTTGGTTGGAGAATTAGGGTAGGTTATCTAGGAGCATATAGGGGAAGTGGCTTATAATAACCAGTTGAGCCCCACAAGTGACTGTCAGGACAAGTTATTGCAAGTTACTTAATAAGTGATAATATAATACATTAAATGAGATTTAAAATGAATTAATAAGACTTGTGTGCCTCACCTATACCTAAATTCTAGTACAGGCTAGGATGGAGTGTGAGATGATGCCTACTCATCTAGTGAGATGTCTTGCCCTAGCATAGTTAGTAACCTTGTCTGTATGAGAGGTTTACTGATGCCGCATATGGTAAATTTTGTGTCGTGGTCTAGAGAGGCTATCAAGATGAGACTCAAGGGTTAGACGTATGTGATGACACTTCCCAAAATGTATTCTAGGTTCCTACATGAGCATTTGATACACCTGATTTATGTCTCAATCATTTATACTTGATTACCTTATAACCATCCATTACCATTTTATCCAATGTTTCATTTGCATTAGTCTTTCTTGTTTTGTTATTTATTTGAGTGAGTCCTGGTGTTATCTCCTCAACATGGTGGGAATGAGACTTTTTGGGTTCCATTTATTTGGGTGGTAGTGATTTTTTTACCATTGAGATCTGGCGTTCATGCTATTGCCACTGGATGTCCCTTTTTGCTATTTTTATCTCTTTGTTCATTGCTTGGAGACTTTCATTATTTTTTTTATTGTGAGTGTTATTATGTACTCTAAGACATATTTATATGTGGTATCCATTCAATATGTGTATATTTTTACTTGTATTGTATCATGATTTGATTCATTATTATTGTTATCCCTTGAACATGTGCAGTGGAAGATATGCTATTGTATATGTCATGATGTATCATTGTATCTTATGGATTGTACCTTTTCTTATATGGATATGATAAATGTATCTTGATTCCATCTATGTCATGTGTATGCATTAGTAACCTTCTTGATATGTGTTCATTTCATTATGGTTGCATACACCTAATTTTGGTCAAGCAAAATCAAGCAAAGAGTAAAATGAGCAATCAAGCAAAAAATTAGGAATTAATTGAATAATCAAATCCTTTGGATTAATTAAATCAAAAAGATCAATTAATCATACAATTTATTTTAATCAATTAATTGTATAGTTAAATCAAATTAAATTCAACCCCTTAAAGGGTGCACATGGCTAAAACAAATCAATTAAATCAATTAATTAATTATCATTTATTCTCACCCATCACATGGGACAAAACTAAATCAACCAATGAGAATGAGGAATTGAGCACACATGGATCACTTAAGAGGATTTTCTATCTCAACCATCCAATTTTCCTTTGCTATATTGACCATCCATTTTGTCCCAATATTTAAACCATTAACCTAACTCATCTTTAATCATGGCTAACCTAACTCTACCCCCTACACTTGGCAAATCCTTTAAATATCAAATAATTCAAGAGAAAATTAACACTTTACATTCTATCATTTGGAGCATGTTTATTATAGGCAATTTATCTCATGAGAATTGTTGAATTTGCATAGTAGTGGTCATAATTGAAGCATTTTAGTATAATTGAGATAAAATAGGGCATAATTGCATCATTTAGATCATCATTTCTCAACCTAGGATTGCCACTAATGGATTTTAAGATAAGAGCATACTATTAGCTTTTCTAGATAGAGAGCCATGAGATGCTCATTGTTTATGTTTTTAATTCAATTAGCTTAAATTGTTTGGTTTCAAAGTTGAATTAATGATGTTGTTGATGACATATAACTGATTGAATGTTTGAAGATGTTAAGTTGATCACTGAAATGCAGAAAGATAATGCAAGCTATTAAATCAGTTAATGGATTGTCTTGTCATTGATGTCAACTTGATATAATCTGATTGGTTATATAAAAAGTGTCAAAGACTTTAGAGAATTAGAGAGATAAAGAACATGCTTTCAGTAATGCATAAAAGATCAGCATTCACTAAGTGACTACAAACACCGACAGTTAGTGGAACTCAATGGACAGAGAAAACCAAAAGTAAAGTCACAATGATGCCCGAGCAAGAAAAATGATAAGTATTATTGACGAGAAGAATCACAAGCATTAACAACAACCAGAATTACAGTGTTACCCGACGGACATACAACTCTGACGGATAGACAACCCTGACGAACAGACAACCTAGACAAAGAATCTTGAGGAGAACTGAAGTGTTGACCAAAGCTATCAAAGAGTTAAAACATCGAAAGGAACTGAAGTTCAAAAATGACAAAATACTTAGCTGGCAAGAGCTAAAGATGGAGTTAATTGGTTGTTGACATTGGTTTTCATCGAAAATTTAAAGCCAGAAATAAGTAAAATATTTAAAGCTATTTTACCTAGTTGTCAAGAAGAAATCTATGGGATAAAACTTAAGTAAAGCTTTAAAGAATGATTGGCTAAGATTGCGGATCATGTCAAGAAAAAGAAAATCAAGAAGTGAGAAACGGTGATATCATGTCTATAAAGAGACAATCTAATTAATTATGAATGAGGGGAGTGAATAGAGAAAGATGATGCTAAAGAAAAACTTCATACAGTCCTGGTCAAACAAACTGAGGAAAGAGATAAATATTTATGCTGACACCGAGTAACAGAGAAGCACAGTATCACCGAGCAGAAAGAAGTGGTGCAAAGGTATTGAAAAGATACATTGATCAGAAAGGTATAATGACCTTACAATAGATCTAAAAATCTGCAAGTGTAAGTTGTATTTGTGAACAAATCATTTACTATTTCAGTTTAACCATTGATTCAGAAAGTCTCTTAACCGAGCAAGACTTAACAATCTTTTCTATATTGAGATACATCCAAAGGCGTATCAAAAATTTTGATCATGAAGATAGCATGAGATGCTAGATATCATTTGAAAAATTACACTAGGTTTGGTCATAGAAGGTAGCATAAAGATACCCGATATCAAGTGACGAACTATTCTATTTAAATCCTCTAACAATGTCACACCTAATAGTGTGTTTGTAACCTTTAACAGGGTTGGCTTGCTTCAAAAGAGTGAAAAATTTGGGTTAACTTTCCCAAGTGGTTTTTCCCTTAATAGGGTTTCCACATTAAAAATCCATGTTTCAATGTGTTTATGAGTCCTTACTTTAGTGTTTTTCATTACACATAACTAATCTTGATTGATCGGTATACACTAAGAAATTTACTATTTTTCGGTAAATGAAAGACTGCTAATCGGTAAACATTAAGAATAAGGTTTAACAGTGAACTCTGAGAAGTAGTTATTTGATAAGTTTGTTTGAAGGAATACATCTTGTAGGACTTAAGATAACTATAGGCTTAATATTGTGGTACTAAGTTTTTGGGTTGATTTATAGGAATATTTTTGAGGGCACTGATTCAGCCTCCCCCCTCTCAGTTATTCTAACAATTGGTATAAGAGCTTATGTGCTTAGAAAGGGAGTTTAACAGCTCAAGCAAAAGATCACAAGATGAACAAACAAGATGTGCCCAAGTTGAATAAAGACAACTTTGCATCATGGAAAAGAAGAATAAGACTCCACCTATCAGGTATTGGTAATGATGTTACTCAACACCTAGATACTGAATATGTGTTGCCTACAGGACCTCACACACTTGAGAAATTGAGAGAAAAGTATGAGCATAATTGCATGATGGTAGAACTTGCTTCCTCACTCTCTGATGCTGAGTTTGAAGATGTCAAAACCTGCACCTCTATAAATAAAATGTGGGATAAATTGAAGCTGGTACATGGAGGAGATGTTGATGTACTAAGAGCCAAGGAAGAAAGCCTAAGAGGGAGGTTTGATGACCTAAGGATGAAAGAAGGAGAAAATATCACTTAGTATAGCTATAGAATCAAAGAGGTAGTCAATGCTATCCGAGGAGTTGGAGGTGTACTTGAAGAAGAGATAGTGGTAAGTAAAATCCTAAGAACCTTACTGCCTGCATATGCTATTAGAGTATCCGTTATACAAGAAATGAGAGCAGTTGAAAACAATACTATTACTCTAGATAGTCTGATTGGTAGACTGATTTCATTTGAGATGAATAACTTTGATAATAGTGTCTTACCATCTATAGAGTCTGCATTCAAATCTTATTTGAAAATAAGTCAAGTCATAGACACACTATTAGAAATGATAGTGAAAGTGATAATGAGGATCAAGGAATTGATGAGATTGAAGCACTAATGGAAAGAAGATTGCAGAGAGGAAAAGGTTTATACAAAGGTAAATTACCACTTGTATTTTTTAATTGTAAAGAGGTTGAACACTTTGCTGCAAGATGTCCTAACCAAAGAAAATATAATAGAAGTAATGACAAAACATGTGAAAATAAGTTTGACCGAGGTGATAACAGAGATTACCGAAGAAACTAAAAATATGACAGAAGAGATACCTAAGACTACAAGGACAAATAAAAGAAATATTGTTACCTAGCTGAGAACATAGCTAATGATACTGACACCGAATCTGAAGAAGACATTGAGATGGTATTTGTAGCCATGAATGATGATTCACACAAAGAATATGAAAGGTATGTCAAAATTGCATTCATATCTAAGGTTAGTAAGAATGATGTCTAGATTATAGATAGTGGCTGCACTCACCATATGACCGATGATAAACTAAAGTTTCAAATTTTTGAATAATATAATGGTGGATCAGTAAGAATGGGTAATGACACACCTTGTCCAGTTGAAGGTAAAGGATCCATAATGCTGAATAACCTGATCAAATGTGAAAATACTTACTATGTAAAAGGACTTAATTATAATCTGTTGAGTGTTTCATAGCTAAATAATATAGGTCACCGAGTAGCATTTAAGAATAAGAAGGCAAAGATCTTCAATGAATCAGGAAGGTTGATTGGAACTAGTGAACAGACAAAAGGTAACCTTTTCTATCTTGATGACATTAATACCACTTTTTTAATGGCTATAAATGAAGACATATGGTTAGTGTATAAAAAACTATGCCATGTGAATTTTGACAACATTATAAAGATAATCAATGAAAGAAAAGTAAGAGGCTTATCGAGCATGTCAAAGCCCAAACATATCATGTGCAAGAATTGTCAAAAAGGTAAAATGACAAAGTCTAGTTTCATGAGTAAAGCCCATACATCTAATGTTATTCTAGAATTAGTCCATACTGATTTATATAGACCCATGAGGAAAAAGAGTTACGATGGAGATAATTATTTCACTCTCTTTATAGATGATTATTCTAGAATGATGACAATTATGCTCTTAAAAGATAAATCAGAAGCATTCAAGATGTTTAAATGGTATAAGGATATGGTAGAAAAACAAAGTGATAAGGAATTGAAATGCTTAGGATTAGATAGAGGAGGGGAATTTATTTTACATGAATTCACTAACTATTGCAATGATCATTGAATTAAAAGATATGTTTCTTTACCAAGAGCACCATAGAAAAATGTTAGAATTGCTAAACTGCAATACAACCAAGATCACTTGCATGCAAAGACTATTACAAGACAGAAGCAAAAGATAGAGAGGCAGAAGAATCTATGGCGGCCGATAGGCCAGAGACAGCAAATGCATGTTGACAGAAATTATGTTCTATATTCAACAATGAAATGAATTACAATCTCGGTATGAATTACAAAGCGGTCAATCCTTATAAAGGATACCGAAACCCTAAAAGGGAAACAACTAGGAAATAGAAACTTCCTAAGTCTAACTTAAGCTAAGAGTAGATAACTAATAATTAACTGATTTAATTATTAGCAATACTCGACTACTCTAACACCCCCCCTTAAGTGTAACTTA
>MU225764.1:1588136-1616525 GCA_018584345.1 Thuja plicata
TGGAACCCCCACTGAAGTGCATGACCAGGTAGAGAAGACAAGTGTCTGAAGAGCTGATCAATCAAACCAGGAAGTAATAGAACCAACAGGTGAACCCCCCCATAATGCTGAACTGGGAGAGGTGACAGGAACACTGAAATGCAGTACCAGAAACAGCTGCAGAAGAAGAACCAGAAACACCAATAGTGCAACAGAAGTACACACATAGAATAAAGGGTAGTGTCACAGACATAGACTACATGGGCTAATGTCATGGAAGGTACGCTCACTTGACAAGAGTGGATGCGCCTAAAGTGGCAAATGCATCATAATCCCCCCATGGCACTTTATAACACAGTGCGGGTACAAAAACCGAACCAGGTGAACAAGATCCAAAAATGCAGAAGAAGCCACTTTATCTCAGTGCGTTTACAAAACAAAAATGCATCAGAAAGAGCATGCAAGATCAGATGTCAGAAAGAGGAGTGAACTATGAAACCAGAAGAAGAGATCCCCGAACCTGAAGAACCAAGCACACCACCAGAGGGCATAAACTGCCAAACACAGAGGAGTGAAAACCTGGAGAAGAATCTAGAAGAAATACCTCTGCCACTAAATAGTACACTGAATCATCTTTCCGATGATATCTCATTTTCCAAAAAAGGAGTCCGGATGAGCCAGATATGACTCCCGAAAGGCAAAACAAAATATCAGACTTCAACAGCACAAATTGCTATTGAAATGGTGGAACCAAAACCCGCAACCTCCATCATCAGAAATTTCTCGGAAAGAGCTTTTCGACGGTATATGGAAGTCGTAAAAATACCCCCGTATGCTCCCTGTAGAGCGAAAAAAGCCCAGTACCCCCAAAAATGCCCTAAAAGGCTTACAAATGGCCCCCAGAGGCTAAAAAATTTGGGCCCCCGGGTGCATGGCACGCGCCGGGGGCTTAACCCGAGCCCACGGTCACCAATAAAATCGTCCGCTAAGTATTTAAGCCCACGGGGGCTGGAAAGACCCGCCGAGCGGCGGCGACGGTGGTGGCCGGGTGCTCGCCGGCGGAGCGACGCCTTTTCAAACAGGGGCCCGGCGGAGAGCAGTTGCTGTGGGTGGCGGGGGCCGATGTGGGCGGCGGGGGCCGCGGAGGGAGGCGGGCAGCGGGGGCCACAGGGAGAAGGGCCGGCGGAGCCGGCGGTGAAGACTGGTGGCGGCTGGGAAACGCGCAGCCAGGGGCGGTGCGATTTTAAACAGTGAAGCCCGCGTTGTAAAACCATTAAAAAGCCATTAAAATTTTAGTTTTTTTCAATGATTTTTTAATTTTTTTCCTCGGTTTCTGTGCCGTATGGCCCAGAAACCAAAATTTTTTTGCCTCAGAGCCCAGTAGTCCAAAATGGATGAATTTTATGTCATTTCTGGGGTTTTGGGGTCCTCTGAGCTCAATGGCAATGTCTGTTTGAGCCCAAAGTGACCATAACCAAATCTTGCCCCTAAAAAACAACAAAAAACACTGGAAAAACTCTCTGAAACCCTCAGAGTCTGACAGCTTCAATAAAACTCGAATAGCCCACAACAAGATGGCTCTGATACCATGTTAGAATTGCTAAACTGCAATACAACCAAGATCACCTGCATGCAAAGACTATTACGAGACAGAAGCAAAAGATAGAGAGACAGAAGAATCTATGGTGGCTGATAGGCTAGAGACTGCAAATGCATGTTGACAAAAATTATGTTCTATATTCAACAATGAAATGAATTACAATCTTGGTATGAATTACAAAGCGGTCAATCCTTATAAAGGATACCGAAACCCTAAAAGGGAAACAACTAGGAAATAGAAACTTCCTAATTCTAACTTAAGCTAAGAGTAGATAACTAATAATTAACTGATTTAATTATTAGCAATACTCGACTACTCTAACAAAAAATGGGATTGCTAAAAGGAGAAACAAATCTATTTTTGATTGTGCAAGAACATTGATGATTGAGAAAAGCATCACTCAAAAATTTTGGAGGGAAGTTGTCAGTACTACTGTCTACACATTGAATAGAGTATAATTGAAGGACACAAAGAAGACACCCTATGAGCTTTGGTACGGTTACACACCCAATGTAAGTTACTTCAGAATCTTTGGTAGTCAATGTTATATTTTGAAAGATGAAAGAAATGGAAAGCTTGACTCCAAAAGTGATGAAGGTATCTTTATAGGGTATTCCACCAAAAGAAAGGCTTATAAATGTCTTAACAAGTCTTCTAACAAGATCATTGAAAGTGAAAATGTAAGAATAGATGAATTTGTAGAGAAGAATGATAAGGAAAGAAGAAAAGAACCAGAAGAGTACAACAAGTTTGTTTATACTAGATAACCTGACACTCTACCCAAGAAATAGTGTATCTCTCTTGAGCAACAGTGTATCACTCTTGAGCAACTAAATATTGCACCCGAGTATCAGGCTGCAATTACCAAAAATTAGGAAAATCCTCAAGATGATGTATCGAGCAATGAATATAAAAATCAAGGTCAAGATGATGACCAAAATGATGGAAAAAGAGCTTAACTGAAACTTTCCAAGTATTTCAGAAGACATCATCCACATAATTAGATCATGGGAGACAAGAAGGCTGGAATGAGAACAAGAAGTAAGTCACTAAATACTAGATGGTTTACTTCATGATTTTGAGCCTAAATTTGTTAATAATACACTTGAAAATGAGGAATGGGTAAGTGCTATGAATGAAGAGATAGAACAGATTGAGAAGAACAATACATGGACACTATTACCGAGACCAGATGACAAGAATTTTGTCGGTACCAAATGGATATTCAGAAACAAGCTGAATGAGAATGGAGAAGTCACAAGGAATAAAGCAAGATTAGTATGCAATGGGTATGCACAAGAAGAAGGTCTTGATTATGGTGAAACCTTTGCACCCATTTCTAGGCTAGAAGGAGTAAGAATCTTACTTGCTTATGCTTCATTCAAAGGATTCAAGGTATACCAGATGGATGTCAAATTTGCATTCCTAAATGGAATACTGGAAGAAGAGGTATACATTGAACAACTAGAAGGGTTTTTTGATCCAGACAAGGGAAACATGGTATGTAGACTAAATAAAGCCTTATATGGATTGAAACAAGCACCTAGAGCCTGGTATGAAAGACTTCACTCCTATCTCATTAGCATTGAATTTGTAAGAAAAAGTAAAAATAGCTATTTGTACTTAAAAGAAGATATCGATGGTAATATTTTGATTGATGAAATATTTGTTGATGATATTTGGGAGAAATGAAATCTTATGTAAATCCTTTGCTAATGAAATGAGTAAAGAGTTTGAAATGTCTATGTTTGGGGAGATCAAATTATTTCTTGGTCTACAGATTCTTCAACAAGATGCAGGCATATATATCACTCAGTCCAAATACATCAAGGAATTGTTGAAGATATTCAAGATGGAAGATTCCAAACTAGTTGGAACACCTATGGCTATCGGATGTAACCTGACAAAGGAAGATAAATCAAATTAGGTAAATTAAACCTTGTATAGATCAATGATTGGAAAACTAATGTATGTTTTTCATACCAGACTAGATATAGCACATGCAATTGGAATATTTGCATGATTCTCTGCTAATCCCAAAGAATCACATATGACTGCTATCAAGAGAATTCTGAGATATCTAAAGAACACCGAGGACTATGGATTATGGTATAAAAGAGAAGGAAAATTTGAGCTTCAAGTCTATATAGATGTTAATTGGGCTGGAAACATAGATGACCAAAAGAGCACAATTGGAGGAGCATTATTTATGAGTGACAGATTTGTCACATGGATCAGCAAGAAGAAAGGATGCATCTCACTGTCTACTATAGAAGCAGAATATGTGACTGCTATTGAAAATTGCTCTAATATTGCATGGATCAAACAGTTGTTGGAAGGTATGAATATGAAGATCTTTGAACCAGTGATTATCTATTGTGATAATACCAATGTAATAAACATATCAAAGAATCTATTCATGCATGCTAAGACTAAGCAAATTGAAATCAAGTATCATTACTTAAGAGAACAAGTGCAAGAAAAAGAGGTGATACTAGAATATGTTCCATCAAAGGAACAATTAGCTAACATATTTACCAAGCCATTGCCAAAAGATACATTTGAGTACCTGAGACAGAGACTAGGGGTCCAACCCTTATCTATCAGTTAGTAAAGCTAACTAGGACATTGCATTAGCCTACACACAAATCAGAAGATCATTCATGTTGATGCAAGCACAAAGATGGACTGCAAAGGTCATCTATGCATGGCGAGGTACATAGCTACACCAAATAGTAGAGTCACCATATTATTGATGGACAGGGAAATTCAAGGAGTATATTATAAAAAGGAATAGAAGATAATATGGAAGAATTATTTGGCATTGTTGTCAAAGGGAGAGATTATCTCATTATCAGGGAGAGATTATATCATTATCCTTGAAGAGAAGTTCCTAAGAATTCAAAGGGAGAGTTAATCATTATCCAAAGAGAGAGATTACATATGAATATACATCAAAGGGAGAGAAGTAACATGAAGGGAGAGAATACATACTAAGGGAGAGATTGTTGTCAAAGGAAAAAGAGATGATAAAGGAGAGGAACAGTTAAGGCAGAGCACATATTAGAAACATAGATAGAAGCTACTACATCTATCTAGTAAAAATATTGAAGATTGAACACACTCTGCAAAAAAAAAAAACTAAGCTATTTGAGCTTACCGAAAGCTAGACATTTGTATTAGTTATAATGGAAGAGACTGATGAACTTCAACTGTTATATTTCATATTGTATTATTAATAATATAGTGTGATAATGTAGTGTGTTTCCATCAATGCCAAAGGGAGATATTGATGACATATAACTGATTGAATATTTGAAGATGTTAAGTTGATCACCAAAATGCAGAAAGATAATGCAAGACATTAAATGAGTTAATGGTTTGTATTGTCACTAATGTCAACTTGATATAATATGATCAGTTATACACAAAGTTTCAAATACTTCATAGAATCAAAGAGATAAAGATTATGCTTTTAGTAATGCATAAAAGATCAGCATTCACTAAGTGACTACAAACACCGATGGTTAGTGGAACACGATGGACAGAGAAAACCAAAAGTATAGTCACAGTAATGCCTGAGAAAGAAAACTGACAAGAATTATCGATGAGAAGAATCAAAAGCATTATCGATGGCCATAATTACAATGTTACCTAATGGAAAGACAACCCTGATGGACAGACAACCCCGACGGAGAAGCCCGAGGAGAACTGAAGTGTTGACCGAAGCTATCAAAGAGTTAAAAAACTGAAAGGAACTAAAGTTCAGAAATGAAAAAATACTTAGCTGGCAAGAACTAAAGATAGAGTTAACTGGTTGTTGACATTAGTTTTCATTAACAAGTTAAAGCCACAGATAAGTAAAACATTTAAAGTTGTTTTATCCAATTGTCAAGGAGAAATCTATGGGATAAAACTTAAGTAAATCTTTAAAGCAAGATTGACTAAGATTGTGGATCACGCCAAGAACAATAAAATCAAGAAGTGAGAAATGGTGATATCATGTCTATAAAGAGACAATCTAATTCATTATGAATTAGGGAAGTGAATAGAGAAAGAGGATTTTGAAGAGAAAGTGATGAAGAACAAATTCATACAGTCCTGATCAACCAAGCTGAGGAAAGAGCTAAACATTTTTGCGGACACCGATCAATAGAGAAGCACAACACCACCGAGAAGAAAGAAGTGGAGAAAAGGTATTGAAAAGATACATTGATCAGAAAGGTATAATGAGCTTACAATAGATCTAAAAATCTTGAGTCTAAGTTGTATGTGTGAATAGATCATTTATTGTTTCAGTTTAACCATTGATTCAAAAAGTCTCTTAATCAAGCGGGATTTAACAATCTATTGGCGAATAGATTTGTCTTCCTCTTTTTAAATGAAAATGGATAAAGACTCTATGTTCTTGAAGACAAATGATTCATCAAAAGTTGGGTAAGCATGAGAAATTTCTTCCCTCTAAATTTCTAATGTTCAGCTTCCTTATGAGATATTCAATGAATTATCAACATAAAAATAAATTCATACACCTTTAACCAGAAAGTGTAGAAGGAACACTCAAATACTCATGGGTATTGAGGTGATTTACAGAATTAATAGATGATTTAAAATAACTACAAACTAAACTGAGATCCACTAATTACTTCTAAACAAACAACCTATGAAGCAACTTAAGAAAGATAAGCAATAAAGGAATTGAAAGTGACTAAATATAAATAATAGATGCACAGATTCAAATGTACCAATTCTCAAAGAAATCAAAACATTCTAGATTTCAATTCAAAGATCTAAACCATACCATGCATCTGTATATTCATATATTAATCAGATCAAAGTCTGATAAAAGTTTAGTCACTAGCTATTTCAGAATTTTTAGAAAAAGTCTATATTAACTATCTATTTCTAAAAGCAAGCTATCTATATTCTACCCTGATTTCCTAACCCTTTTTTAGTTCAAATTTCCCATATTAATAGTTTCATGTCTGAGAGAGCCTCTAGAAAAACCCGACTTCTCGGACATCCAAAACAACCATTTAAAACCAGTTACATAACTTAAAATAGAGTTTCAAAACACGCGCCATTAAAAGTGTAAAGCAAGGGAAATGCTGTCTCAAAAACTACTGGCTTCCTTCAAGCCCTTCTGATGTGGCAGTTTTTATGAGCTTCCAGGATTGGAACACGTTCGTTAACTCCTGAGCTAGCTGGGAGTGCAGGTTCTTTAGGCCTATCAGCTTCGCCTGAGTCACATTCTTTTCCCATCTTAACTCCCTGATTCTCTCCGTTTGCTTTGGCAACTGACCTCTTTTCAACAACAACATAGACTCCACATTTGCAATTCTGGTGAAATCCTGAACTGTAGGCATTTAATTTTCTTTGAGAGCATTCATGGTGTCTACAAAGACTTTAACCATGGCATCTACATCCATGTTACCTCTATCAATTTGCAAAATGCTCGAGGGATTCGCTATCTTGATGTCTTTAAGGGCATCCACGTGCATATCTAATACCTCCTTTTCTATTTCTTTTATTTGAAATATCATGGATTTGAACATTGTGTTTTTCCATCTGAAGTTCTTCTTCAGAATGAACAACATATAGGGGTCTACCAATTTCATCAAATTCTCAACTAAGAACTGACTCACACCATAGTTTTCTATTTCTTGAACCTGTATGACAATCGCTGCGCATTTTGCTTCCTCCATTTCCCAGCTTGGAACTAAGGTTTGAACCTCTCCAAGTAATATTTCCCCATCTAAATAGGTAGATATAAATTCACAGATGAAAGCACTCCCTTCAGTGATAACATTGTTTACCCAAGAGTTCACGACCTCCATCAGAACCTTCCCCCATTGTATTTGCTTCACTAGATTTTGGCTTTCAACTAAATTCAGATCAAAATCATGGGAAGACTAGGCCAATGGTAGAACTCCATCATCAGCAAGTGAGGAAAGAAACTCAGCCATGGTAGAAACTAGTTGTTTCAATTTACATTTCTCTCTTCCATCCTTTTGCGACTGCCCGAGCATATGATCGGCTGAGAATTTAAATATGTGATCCCTAGAATCCCTGTTCAGAACTCCAAGTTCCATTTTTTTAACTTCAAAGTCTTTGGCTTCTGGTTCCTGAATTCCTTCTTTAGGCTTAAAAGTGGCTATTTCTACAGTCATTTTTCCAGTTGATGGATCAGTAGATAGCCTAGCATCACTTTTCACTCTTTTTGTTTTGGGGGTTTGGGTAGCATATTTAGTAACAATTTCCTTCACAGGAAGTGAAATGGGTTTGTAACTCTTCCTTTTATTCACCGATTCAGTGAGCTAAGGACGGACTGAACCAACAACTATCCGATTGTCGGGGGTTTTTGTAGGAGTATTCTCAGCCTGGGGTACCTCAATATTCATGATATAAATTTCTTGTTCCTTTACTTGTTGAACCAGAGAGAATGAAATATCATCTTCATTAACCTCAACATCTAGACAGTCGAGTCCTAAAGCTGCCATCAGAGAACGCTTCTCTGATCTTGTCCTCGGTCTCGATCTCGGTGCAGTCAGGTGCCTGCTGGAAACTACCTTTTTCTTTGGAGACATAATTTCACCTACATTTGGATCCATAGGAGATACATTAGATGAGGCATGTTTTACATTTATTAAGGCTAGTCTTGTGCTATGCTTTTCAAGAGGGGGGTTCTCAGCTCCTTCCTTCTTCTCTAGTAACCAGCCTTCTATGACCTCAAAAATGGTTCAGGCCCTCAGCTTTATATCATATTCTTCCCTCCGGTTCCAATCTATGCTCGAGGGAACTCTTGTATCCACATTATCAACCCCTGAACCTATGATTCTGGAACTATCCTCTTCCACATTCTTAATATAAAAATTCAAGTGCAACATTTTGATTTGTGAAATTACAAGTCTAGAATGATCTCGCTTCTATATTGCCTCCTCATCACTGAGATCTTCCCATAAGTCTTCCAGGTGTGAATTGGGTGAAGGATAATTACTTAGGCTTAGAACTTGCCTGGCGAAGCCCTTATTATCAAAACCCCTTCTTAGCTTATAAAATTGCAAGTGAAAGTTCAACAAGTTACTGCCTATGACTGAGGCATCCATCATATTGTTACAGGCTAAATTACCAATTTTAACTGGGAACATAGAAGGCCATTTTTCTTCTAGCAGAGCATTTTTGATAACCACAAACAATTGTCTGCAAACTTCTGCCAAAATAAAACAATCAAAAGCAAACCTTGGAAGTCTGAGAGGTTCATCATCAAAGCCTCCGACCTGAATGTAAGTGAAATATGAGAACTAGATATATAGGCTTCCATAGGTTTGAACTAGTTTTTGAGCCTCCAATGAAACTCTTTGGTATGGGAGTCCTACCATTTGTTGACATAAACTACCTAGGTAAACATCATGAACCTTCCTGTAATTTTCCATAATTTTATCTTTCCTCAATAACGGACAGTACTCATAAATTAAAGAAATTCATTCCAAGGAACGTGTTGAATGGCAGACAGATCCTGCATGCACGCTAGGCAATATATCAAATATGAAGACATAAATAATTCCTTCTTAATGGCCTGGGCCTGTTTAAGTTGGTCCCTTAGAGAATCGGCGATGATTTCTGCCCAATCAATATGTTGACCCCCTTCTAAGACAATTTCTATGAAATGAAACATCCAATCCTCATAGAGAAGAACTTGTTCTGAACCTTTAATTTGGTGGAGCAACACTATCACATCATGAATAAGAGGTTTCATATGATCCTTGGTGAGCACTTTAGGTAACCGAGAGCCTCCTCTGTAATTGGTTTGGGTCCACTTCCTAGCCACATGACTCCGGTTTTTATCTTCGTTCTCTCTGTACTGAGCTAGAGATTGGGTGGGTGTAAAGCTAACAAGAGATTATTCTCAGATTTTGAAAATAGCCATAATAGTCTCCCTATTGACTGGTACAAGGGTTTGGCCTTCAGCGTTCAAAATGCACTTGGATTTAACATCATATCTATTAATAAATTGCTGAACTATTTCAGGGCATACAACTGATGGCAAGAACATCACAACTTCTAATAATCCGCTTGACAGAAACTCTAAACTATGGTCTTCCGCTGCACGGTTTGCGTAATCAATAGCCATTCTTTCTACTGATATCCCTAATAGGTCTGTGTCTGAGATAATAGGAGCTTGACACTGCATGTTTCTAACATTCCTGAAGAAATGTAAAATGGACCTCATCCATTCTTCAGGAATAAACAAAACACAGACGCCCCCCCTCTTGAATCAATATATCAAACAACAACAGGAAATGAGAAAAGGCTTCAGGAGCTACCTGTTTCACGCTGACTCTGAACAAACTCTTCTCCACAGCTGAGACTACACAGAAAATTAGTAGGGAATAAAGACTTACAAAGCTATTTATATTTTCAAATTAATGCCCAGAAAGATCAACTTTAATGAGTATAAGTCGGGGACATTAATTTCAATGATGCAAGTTGTAATGACTCAGTAATAGGACATCCTCAAAATCTGCCATCTTTAATGTCATCATTAACTATTCCCCAAGTGATATCTTACACTCGTGCTAATGATCTCATCAAATGCCAGCCAACAGTTTATTTGAAGTTCACTCCATGGCTCCCATCAAATCAAAAACTGCCCTTCTCAAAAGATTAACCATTAACATGCCGCCAGCTTATGTCATGGGTCCCATCAATTGTCTTTTCACTGATGACTCTTCCTGAAATCTGTCTCTAAACCTCTTTGAACTACTTTGAACTAGGGTTCAAAGAGGTTCAAAGTGGTTCACCTCCACCAGGTGATATCCCACCTGCAGAAAATAGATGTTAGAAGAGAAAATATATATTGAACTACTTCGAACTACTTTGAATCAGAGTTTAAAGAGGTTTGAAGTGGTTTTGGTAAAGAATAGGTTTTGGAAAGGATCTGTCCAAGGAAGACCGGATTGGAACTTGGAAAATTTGAAGGGCATATGCGCTTGAAGGGTTGCTGCAAGGAACGAATTTCAAGGGAACGTGTTAAAGAGATTCAAAACGAGGAACTCACAAGGGTCTTTGACACTTCAACAATGGCGACTCTATCTGACCCTAACACAATCCTTTCTATATTGAGATACATCCCAAGGAGTATCAAAAAGTTTTATCATGAAGATAGCATGAGATGCCATATACCATTTGACAAACTACACTGGGTTTGGTCATAGAAGGTAGCATAGAGATGCCCAATATCAAGTGACAAACTATTATATTTAAATCCTCTAACAAGGTCACACCTAAAAATATGTTTGTAACCTTTAACAGGGTTGGCTCTTCATCGAGCTCACTTCAGAAGAGTGAAAATTTTGGGTTACCGATCCCAAGTGGTTTTTCCCTTAATAGTGTTTCAATGTTAAAAATTTATGTTTCAATGTGTTTATGAGTCCTTAATTTAGTTTTTTTCATTACACATAACTAATTTGGATTGATTGGTATACACTAAGAAATTTACTATTTTTCGGTAAATGAAAGAATGCTAATCGGTAAACATTAAGAATAAGGTTTAACAGTGAACTCTGAGTAGTAGTTATTTGATGAGTTTGTTTCAAGGCATACATCTTGTAGGAATGGAGATAACTAGAGGCTTATTATTGTGGTACTAATTTTTGGGGTTGATTTATTGGAACATTTTTTAGGCCACTGATTCNCCCCCCTCGGTTATTCTAACAGCTGCAAACTAATCTCATGAAGATATATTTATCAAATATACAATGGTTAATAAAATAATTAAAAGTATTTCATTTGGGATTTAAAATGAACTTAGGATATATCATGTGATTTTTTCATGGTGGATCCTAGTAGTTTATTTAATGTAGTTAAAAGTAACTACATCTTGGAACCCTTGGGATAGTTAATTGGGTTAATCTATGTTAGTATCATGCCTTATCATGTGTTAGCATTGACATTTAGACTTATGGTTGTACTTTCTTCCACATAGGTATTGTTAACGTATATTTAAAAATTAAAAAAATTATTACATTAACTTAGGGTAAAGTTAGGTTAATTCCATATGGGTTCCCTGGTGGGGTTTTACATCTTGTATAGGAGCCTAAGTTTCTACATTGGGAAGTCATAGAAATTGTATGCCCATTAGGTGTCTAGTTGTTAAAATTGAAAAAAAAAGATAGACACATAACTCTTTTATATTTGAGAACCTTTGTATTGTCGCTAAAGCATTATGTGTTGATTATCTCTTAGCTTATTTAATATGTGGCTTTGTCTATTGGTTGTCATAAGTGAAATACCTACTAAGGTTCGATCAGTTTCTAGAACCCGTGTTGCAACACTAGGATCTCTAGTTACAATTGTTGCTCATGAAGTTGGTGATTGTCTATGCGAGTGTTGTTTTGTGAGTTAGTAGTTAGCTTTCTTCTTGTGTCCCTTGTATAGTTTGTAGATGCTTGGTGAACATGTTTGGGTTGTCTCATTTTACTTAGCATGATATTTTATAGGTGTTTTTTTTTAGCATTTATGTGACCCTCCTTAGTGTTGAGTTTCCTAGTTTGAGGGATTCCTTATGTCATGATCCTTATTCCTTCGAGCATTTTATGTTCCTTGAGTGGCCCTATTTCTTATGTCACTAGTGGTATCATATTATTGTTTCTTTAATGGATAGACTTGTATGTTATTGGTTGGGTCCTATTTAAGTGTTGCATACTATATTTTGTGAGCAGCTTAATCATATGTGAAAGGATAATATTAATTATGAAATTAGGAAATAATTCATATTAATTTCATTTATAATTAAATACACTGTGCATAATTTGAAATAATGTACCATGTAAGATATGCACTTATAAGATTGGGATATTTATTTCATCATAATAGATCAAATTGGGTCAAGGACCTAAGTCTCCAACTGAATTATACATTGTATTCATAAGAGAACCATTGTATCTTATAGTCATCTTGTAACATTTTGAAAAAATCTACTAGTTGCATTGTATTAGATGCATCATACCTTGGTGGAATAATCTTTCTCATCCCTTGTTAATTTATAACCTGCATCAGGCTCCTAAAAGTTGGTCTTAACTCCTTAGTGATAATGTGACAAGTTCATCATGTGTTGTTATCCTTATAACTGTGAGAACCATAATAGATCTTGTTTGTAATAATGACTGTGTTGTGAACCTATGCATGTCTTAATGAGGGTAATTTTTTTGTAAATTATTTTTGACCATTAATGTTGTAACAATAGATTAGGACCTTGATTTTGAACCATGTCGTACCTTAGGGGAAGTCTTCTATATTTTACCCATGTAACCATAATTATTTTATTTTTTGTTAGGAGTGTCCTTGTGTATAATCAATATGAACCCTACCATACTCAAGTTTTAGAAATTCTATAATTTTATTGGTCATTTCCAAAACTAAGTGTGTAGGTACTCCTATTTAAGGATCATAAAAGAGTCTTGTATTACCCTTACAAATTTTTTAGATCATATGATAGTACCCCAAAATTAGTTGTGTTGACCTATGAATGTGGTATGATTCCTCCATCATGTATACTATCATGCATTAGGAAATCAAATAATTGTAATAAAGTGATAAATGGTTGAAATTAAGTAGGAGCCATAATTGCATATGATTGCATAAAATAATGTTTGTAAAAAGAATAAATGATTATTTTTTTCTATTGCATTTGGGTACATTCTCTAATGCATATAGGATATTGTATTCTTGGGTTTCGTGATGAAGTTAGCCCCTTGGTTGTGGCTGATACTAGTCACTCTGTTATGTGAAGTGTTTTATGATTGAAAATTTATTTTGGTTATTGATAAATTGTTCATGTTGTGTGTGGGCTAGTATTGAATTTTTGAACATTCTTATGCTTGGATTAGTCACCTAACTCTCTTTTCACTACCTATTTTGTGACACTGGTCATACTTGATTTACAGTTGAAATTGAGCACTCTTATGACCTAATGTTGAACTTGGGATTCCCTCACTTGGGTTTTTTCCTTTTTGAATTTTGTGATGACTATTCTGAATGTTTGATATTGTTGGTTGTGTTCTATGATAAGTGTTGTTTTTATCATGTTCATTATGGACCTTTGGTAGTATGTGTAAGGGAGAACATTTAAGAGATTTTATTATGTTTGTATGTAGAAAATGAAATTCTTTGTGTTTGATATATGTTGGCATGAGTGTTTCACTAACTATAATTGCATGAACTTCTCAATTTACAACTTGATGCAAATATAAATGTGTAGTTCATAAAACTAATTTTTAAATGTTTTTTATAATGATTTAATGAATGAAATATCTAGATCTATTTAAGAAATTTTAAAATGATGAATGATTGATCAATGTGATTCTTGATTTATGCTTAAACTAGGATTATATTGCTCTTAGTGATTGGATATGTATGCCCCTGTGAAAATGGATAATTATGATGCTTGTAATAGCTCTTGTGTGATGTGTGATTACATGAGTTTTATGCTTGTATATTTCTTCTTGTATACCCTCCTCATAGTGATTATGATATTGTATGTACCTTTCTTCCTTAACCTTATTTAGTAGTGCTTTAGTACCTGATATTTATCTATCTACATATATATACATTTTCTAAACATGGTTGTATTATTTGCTTTGTGATATTCCTTGCTATAGGATGAGTTTCATTAGAGGGGATTTTTTTAGTGGAATTCCTTCTTCCTAAGCTTTGTTGGGTCGCAAAGGGATTGCGATGATAGTTGTAAAGTTTTGTATGATTATTTGTAGGACTTTGTAGATAGTATATTTTAGATATTGGTTTCTCTTGGTCATTGTTGTAGGCTTCTAGGAGTAAGCCTAATTTTAGGGGGGATTTAAGACCCCCCCATCTACTAATATTTATGTTTATGATGCCAAAATCCTTTCTAGGTCACTTTTCATGTGCATGTAAGATATTTAGTTGTATTATATGATATTTTAATGATATTACAATATCTATGGATGATGGAAAATATTGATACTGAGAATATTGGGTTTATATCATGTTAGTTAGATAATGATGATTATTTCATATGATAATGATATTTATGTTTATGGTTTTTATTGACCCCTTACTGACATGTGCATGGATGGAATGTATCTTTTATATTTATGTTTGATGTGCCTGATCTGGCTAAGGGATGGAGACGTAGTCACTTACTTACGAGATCGAAATGATGTAATAAACCCTACCATTGCCTATATATATATATATATACATGCTCAACTTTGTGATGTAGGTTTGCAGATATCGAGCATCGATTTCCCTAAATTGTCATGATGAGCGTGACCTATCACATTCTCTCAATGGTAAGGGAGGGGAGATAACATTTAGGCCCAAATCCTAACCTAAGCCCTCATTTGTCCTGAAATAGTGGACAAGTATATGGTTGACTATATTCTCCAAATTTGTCGAGGTGACGTGAATTCGTAAACCATTGTTTGAGCATGCTTATGTTGTTGTATCTTTTCTGCATTTTGATTGTTCAAATTTCAATATGCATGCATGAAGGTCAATGTGGCATTTTGTCGTGATGTTAATTAAAGATTAATTAAAGGTTAATTATAAAGATTAAATAATTAAACTTTCTAATAATATTAGAGTATTAAATATATAGATATTTAATTAATAGGGATTAATTACATGCCCATATTTATTAAAAGGGATTTAAGTAAATATTAAGTCTACATGAAAATTAAAAAGCATGTTTAATATAAATAAATTATTAATATGCTACGAATATTATTCCTAATTAAAAATAATAATATGCAATGTAATTGCATTTAAAAATGATAATAAATTGACTTTTAATTCTAATTAAAAAATAAATTTTATGAAGAATTAATTATTTAATTAAAAATAAAAAAGAAGAAAAGAAAGAAAGGATATTTATTTATTTTATATATAATATTTATTTTTGGAAAAGAAAATAAATAAATAAACAATATTTATTTATTTAATATTAAAAGAAGAAAGAGAAAAGAAATTATGTATTTCTTTATTTTAAAAATAAATAAACTAATAAATTAATTTTATTTGAAAGAAAAACAAAGAAAACAATTATTTTATCTTTCTTTAGGGTTAAGTTTTTTAGGAAAGTTGTCCCAGAGAAACACTAGTTGTGTAGTTTTTCTATATTAGAGGATTTTTGTCATTTGAAGGGGGGCAAAGATTTTTCAGATCACAGGTTTTAGGAGATAGCTTACATGTTTTGCATTGGGATTTTGAAGTTAAAGGGTAATTTTCAAGCTTGGAATTGAAGTTTGCATTTGGTTCTTCTTCTTCTTAGCAAGTCTACTTGGTTTTTTCAAGGTAGGAGTTTTTGAGTCTTTTTTAGTTTCTATTGGAAAGATTGTTTTCTCCATGCCTTCTTTATTGTAATTTGGTTTTGAGTTGGAATAAGGTTCTTTTGATTTTTAAAAAATTTCACATATGATTGGGGTGTTCTTGTAAGTTGTGTTTATGACATGTCTAGTATTCTGTGAGAATGTGTCTGGAAACCCTAGGAGAGAAAGATTTTAAAGGAAACATCTATGTTGTATATCCATTAAGGTTTTACCAAATTGTTCAAATTTAATTGCATACATTTTAACTGTATGGTGACATCCTTTATTATGAATTATGTGTAGTGTGGATACATGTATGTAAGGATATGGATTCGAAAACATATTACTTTTTATTAGGGTTGTGATGAATCATGGTAGGGAATAACGTTCATCTTTAACGTTCATTTAAGATGTCACATTCAAAATAAAAAAGATAATTCAGATACCCATTTGGGTTTTATTCAACATATATCAAAATCAAATAGGGTTCCTTTGTACAGACAGGGTCAAATATTGATTGTTATACTGAGATTAGGCATATTTAAGCTTGATTTTTCAATCGGATACCTAAGAACAATCATCCATAACTTTTGAAAAATACATAATTATAAAAATATCTTTGGTGATATTGTACATAAGTCTATTATGGATTTTTTTCCTAAGTTTTATGAAGATCCAATGGTTCAAAGCAAAGTTATGTTCTTTTTACCAAACTGGTAAACTTCAATCCGAACATGGTTGTTACAGAGATTTGCTTTTTACACCATTTAAATGACCTTATATTGAGGAAAATAAATAATGAAAAATATGTGAAACTAAATTATCTTTCCATTGGTATAAGTTTAAGATCTGTATCATTTTCTATGAGATTATACCATTCAAATTACCAACTGATCTACATAGATGAAATACACAAAAAATCACTATTATAAATTTAAAATTATTATTAAATCTTATCAATTAAAAATTATTAAATTTCAAAATTATTAAATAATTAATATAAATTATCTAATCAATATATAATTTAATCTATAATTTTAATTAATTAAGATCATATGGATTCACTAAAACACCATGTATGTTCCATGTGCGTGCTTTATGTTATTACCTAAGTCATTTATGACTTAAGAGTATTTTAATTTAATAAATATAATGATGTTATATAACTGGAGTTAAATAAGGTTTCAAATGCATCAATTCCTTCTCTCATGTGATCTTGGTTTTCTTAAGTGTCAGTTTGGGTAGGATGATACCCTAGGTGGGTTTTGTCTTCAGACTTGTATTATCTTATGATTTTATACCTTTTTTCTCTTTGGGTTTCATATTGTGGAAAGTTCATAACCTATTTCTATCACGATTGGTTCATGTGTTATGTTGGGTACATATGTGAGTGATGTCATGTGTTCCCTATGTCCTTGATCTTTATGTTATTTGACCATAAGAGGTGACAACCAATATTATGTTGAGTTTGATTTGTTCACTTGGTCACCTTATTTCTTCTACTATGATTGTTCGATGTTACGAGTGATGGCATTTTTTATTATGATTTACTCCATGTTGAAGAGAGATGTTTTTGGTGTTATTCATGATCATTGATTTTGTGAGATGAGATTATCATAATTTGAAAATTTTTATTGAGATATCCATTATGGGATGGACGGTTTGGATCCTTGTATAGGATGAGATATTCTTTAATTTATGCTCTAATACTTGTCTTTAGTGAATTTAATGACTTGATTATTTGTGAGAAGTCCTTTATGGTTTTGGATTTTCCTTATCCTTGGTTTGTTTTGGTTGGAGCATTAGGGTAGGTTATCTAGGAGATAGAGGGGAAGTGGCTTGCAATAACCAGTCAGGGCCCACAAGTGGCTTCTAGGACAAGTTATTCTAAGTTACTTAATAAGTGATAACATAATACATTAAATGAGATTTAAAATGAATTAAAAAGACTTATGTACCTCACCCATACCTAATTTCTAGTACAGGATTGGATGGAGTGTGATATGATGCATGGTCATCCAGTAAGATGTCTTATTCTAGCATAGTTAGTAACCTTTTCTGTATGAGACGTTTACAGATGCCACATATGGTGACTTGAGTGTCGGGGTCTAGAAAGGTTTCTTGGACAAGAATCAAGGTTTAGGAGTATGTGATAACACTTTCCTATATGTGTTCTAGGTTCCTACATGAGCATTTGGTACACCTGATTTATGTATCAATCATTTATACTTGATTACCTTATAAACATTCATTACCATTTTATCCAATGTACCATTTGCATTAGTCTTGCATGTTTGGCTATTTATTTGAGTGAAGCCTGGTGTTATCTCCCCAGCACAGTGGGAGTGGGCCTTTTCAGGTTCCATGTGGTTAGGTGGTAGTGATTCTTTTACCATTGAGATTCAATGTATGTTCTATTACCATTGGATGGCCCTTGTTGTTTCTTGTATCTCCTTATTCATTGCTTGGAGACTTTCATATTTTTTATCGTGAGATGTTATCATGTACTATGTGACATATTTCTAGGTGAGATCCTGGTATAGGAGCACCTAGAGAATAGGGGTCACCATGAAGTCATGATGGAGATCCAAGGAGAGAGGAAGGCAAAGGAGGCCTAAAAGGTCTTAAATCTATGTAATTTGGCCAATATAGCCACAAAATGTAATTAAATTCACTTAAAGTGCCAAAAAAATGTAATGTTGCCATGTGGGAAAAATAAGGCCTATAGGTCTAATGTAAGGGTTTGAAGGGTATAAGTAGGGATTTAAATATTTTTTGTGTTTATAAGGTCTATAAATGACCCTTGAAATATAATTGAGTAATATCTACATGATAAGGTCCAAAATACATGTAAGTTGTAAATGTTGACAACTTGTTGCCAAAGTTGACAACATTGTTTAAGGGATAACCGAGAAAAAGTATGGTTGAGAAGGTAGTTAAAGGAGTTCCTTTTAGCTTCCATGGATGGAAAATTTATATAAAGCTTTTTAATACTCGAAAATAAAGAGAATGAGTGGATGTATCAAGTTTGTAATAAGTAAAGATTTGGTTTTCTGCACTTTTCCTTTATTGTATTATGTAATAGTCTGATTTCAGGAGTTGTTTTCATGTTATAGGCTTAGGATATAATTATGAAAACTATTTTAATATATGGAAGCATGAATCTGCATAATTTTGGATTTTGAATCACCCAAATACATTGAGAATTGACAAATTTATTCATATTTTAGTGAGAGTTGCTCCAAACCCTCAAATAGGGTAACCTGAGAGAAAAGGATGTGATCACTTGGTGTTTGAACATATAATAAATCCTCTCATTTGGGAAGGATGTTGGGGAAGATTTATACTAACCATCCCTATAGATTTCAGGTGTCCATGCCTCATGCATTATGTGTTTGAGGGTAGAGAAGTGACTGGATAGTCACAAGAAGAAGGAATGATTGTCTCAGAAAAATGCAGTTCAGTGCGGGGGTCATACCTCAAAAGTTCATAGTTGGATATTTTTTCATGTTGGATATGTTAGAGGGAACCTAATTGCATACATCCTCACTTGAGGGATTGTCATAATCAGTTCTGGTTCAAAATTTATAGGCCTCTGTGTATAGGTCTATCAAAGAGGACAACAAGGAGGTAAATTTGTGTTTGTTTGATCAAGAGGTTATCTTTAATGTATCAAATGAATGTGGGGTGCATGTAAAAGAGTCTAATGGGGTATAGGAATACCTAGATAGTGTCTCTTTTCATTTAAGGGTTTGGGACACATTTTAATATTTTGTTACAATAACTGAGAGGGAGGTGAATTAGTGGCCCCAAAAATATTATAATAAATCAACCCAAAATCTTAGTACCACAATTATAAGCCTCTAGTTATCTTCAGTCCTACAAAATGTATGCCTTGAAATAATCTTTTCAAATAAATACTGCTTGAAGTTCACTATTAAACCTTATTCTTAATGTTTACTAATTAGAAGTCTATCATTTACCAAAATACAATAAATAACTTAGTGTATACCGATCAATCCTGTTTTAGTAATGTGCAAAGAAAAACATGAAAGAAATGACTCATAAACACATGTGACACATGGATTTTTAATGTGGAAACCCTGTTAAGGGAAAAACCACTTGGGACCAGTAACCCAAAATATTTACTCTTCTAAAGTGAGTTCGGTGAAGAGCCAACCCTGTTAAAGGTTACAAACACATTGCTAAGTCCGACCTTGTTAGAGGATTTATCACTAACAGTTAATCACTTGATATCTGGCATTTCACTATACTATCTTCATTAATTAAACTTTTGATACTCCTTGGGATGTATCTCAATATATAAAGGATTTTTTTAGTTCCTTCGTAGTTAAAATACTTTTCTGATCCAATGGTTAAACTGAAACAGTATATGATCTGTTCATACATACAACTTAGACTTGCTGATTTCCAGATCTATTGTAAGATCATAATACCTTTATGATCAATGTTTCTTTTCAATACCTTTGCTCCACTTCTTTCTTCTCAATGATTTTGTGCTTCTTTGTTGGTTGATGTCCATAGAAATATTAGCTCTGTTCTTCAGCTTGATTGATCAGGTTTGTATGAAGTCTTTCTTCACCAGTATTCTCTTCAGCATCCTCTTCTCTATTCACTCCCCTAATTCATAATAAATTATTTTTCCTCTTTATAGACATGATTTCACCATTTCTAAGTCCTTGACTTTCTTTTTCTTGGCGTGATCCGCAATTCTCGCCTTTCTTGCTTTAAAGATTTTCTTTAGTTTATCCTGCAGATTTCTCTTAGACAACTGGAATAAAACAACTTTAAAAATCTAGCTTATCTCTGGATTTTAACGTGTCGATGAAAAAAATGTAAACAACTAGTTAACTCCATCTTTATCTCTTGCTAGCTAAGTCTTTTTTTATTTATGAACTTCAATTCTTGTCGGTGTTTAACTCCTTGTTAGCTCAGTCTTGACTCTAGTTATCCTCGGGCATCTCTGTCCATTAGGATTGTCTGTCCATCAGGGTTGTCTGTCCATTGGGGTTGTCTGTCTATTGGGTAACACTATGGTTCTTCTCATCGGTAATTATTTCTCTGGTTTCTTGCTCAGATATCACTGTTACTTTTCTCTCAGGGTTCTCTATCTGTCAGGGTGCACTGTCTGTCGGTGTTTGTTGTCACTTAGTGCATATTGAAATTTTATGCATTACTGATAGCATAACCTTTATCTCTCTATTTCTTTGAATTATTTGACACTATGTATATAACCAATCATATTATATCAAGTTTATGTCAATGACAATACAATACATTTACTAATTTAATGTTTTGCATTAACTTTCTGCAGCTCGGTGATCTTCAACTTAACATCTTCAAACATTCAATTAGCTATAGTTCATCAATCTCTCCCTTTGGCATTGATGGAAACATGCTACATTACTACTAATACAATATGAAATATATCAGTTGTAGTTCATCAATCTACCAAACTTATTGTTCTATAACCAATACAAATGTCTAGCTCTCGGTAAGCTCTTCTAGCTTAGATTTGTTTCCTACAGAGTACTTTCTTTAATCTTTATTCCCTTCACTGGATAGATGTAGCAACTTCTAATTTTGTCTCTCCCTATGATTTTTCCTCTCCTTGATCATCTCTTTTTCTTTGACATCAATATAGATATACTCTCTCCCTTAAGTCATCTCTCCCTTTGGATACTTCTCTACCTTTGGATACTTCTCTCCCTTTGGATAATCATGATGGATATTTCATATGTATATATAATCTCTCTCCTTTGGATCTTATTAGGATACTCTCTCCCTTTGACAACAATTCCAAAGTGTATCCTTCCTCCTTTTTATAATATACTCCTTGAATTTACCTATCCATTAGAAATACAATGACTCTGGTGTTCAGTGCAGATATGTACCTTTCTATGTACTGATGTATCTTTGAAGTCCATCTCTTTGCTTGCATCAACATGAATGATCTTTTTATTATGTGTAGGTTGATGCAGCCTCCTAGTCAGCTTACTGACTGATAGACAAGGGTCGGACCCCTAGTCTCTTTCTCATGCACTCAAATGTATCTTTAGGCAATGGCTTTATGAATATGTTAGCTAATTGTTCTTTGGATTGAACATATTCTAGTATCACCTCTTTCTCTTGCACTTATTCTCTTAAGTAATGATACTTGATAGAAATATTCTTAGTCTTAGCATGCATGACTAGATTCTTTTATATGTTTATTGCACTGGTATTATCACAATAGATAATCACTGGTTCAAGAATTTTCATATTCATACCTTCCACTAATTGTTTGATCCATGTGATATTAGAGAAATTTGTAGCAGCAGCCACATATTTTGCTTCTGTAGTATATTGTGAGATGCATCCTTGTTTCTTAGTGATCCATGTGACAAATATGTCACCCATGAGGAATGCTCCTCCAGTTATTCTCTTTCTGTCATCTAAGTTTCCAGCCCAATCAGAAACTGTATAGACTTGAAGCTCAAATTTTCTTTCTCTTTTATACCATAATCCATAGTCTTCGGTGTTCTTTATATATCTAAGAATTCTCTTGACACCAGTCATGTGTGATTCTTTGGGGTTAGCAGAGAATCTTGCAACTATTCCAACTGCATGTACTGTATCTGGTCTAGTATGAATATTATACATTAGTTTGCTAATCATTGATCTATATAGGGCCTGATTTACCTCATTTGAATTATCTTCCTTTGCCAACTTATATTTGGTTTCCATAGGTGTTGCAAATGGTTTGGAATCTTCCATATTGAATATCTTCAGCACTTCCTTGATGTATTTGGATTGTGTGGTATATATGTCTGCATCTTGTTGAATAATTTGTAGACCAAGAAAAAATTTGATCTCCCCAAACATCGACATCTCAAACTCTTTTCTCATTTCATTAGCAAAAGATTTACATAACATATCATTACCCCCAAATATGATATCATCAATAAATATTTCAGAAATCAGAATATTATCATCAGTATCTTCCTTTAAATACAAATTTATATTTTCACTTGTTCTTACAAATCCAATGCTTATGAGATAGGAGTGAAGTCTTTCATACCAGACTCTAGGTGCTTAATTAAATCCATACAAGGCTTTGTGTAGTCTGCATACCATGTTCCTCTTGTCAAGATCAACAAACCCTTTTGGTTTTTCAATGTATATCTCTTCTTCTAGTATTCCATTTAGGAATCCAGATTTGACATCCATTTGGTATACCTTGAATCCTTTGTATGCAACATAAGAATGTAAAATTTTGAATCCTTCTAGTCTAGAAATGGGTGCAAAATTTCTCCATAATCAATGCCTTCTTCTTGTGCATACCCCTTGCATACTAATATTTATTTGTTTCTTGTGACTTCTCAATTCTCATTGAACTTGTTTCTGAATATCCATTTGGTACCGATGACATTCTTGTCATCTGGTCTCGGTACTAATTTCCATGTTCTGTTCTTCTCAATGTGTTCTATCTCTTCATTCATAGCACTAACCCATTCTTTATTTTCAAGTGCAGTATTAACAAATTTAGGCTCAAAATCTCAAATTAAACATCGAGTGTTTAGTGAGTTACTTCTTGTTCTCATTCCAGCCTTCTTCTCTCCTATGATCTTGTTTTGTGGATGGTGTCTTCTGACATACTTGGAAAGTTTAGGTTCAGCTTTGCTTTCATCATTTTCATCATCATCTTGACCTTCATTCTGATCTCCATCGCTTGGAACATCATTTAGAGCAATTTCCTTATTTTTTGGTAATTGCAGTCTGATGCTCGGGTGCATTGTTCTATTGCTTGGGAGAAATACATTGTTGCTTGGGCAGAGTGTCAGGTTCTTCACTGTAGACAAACATGTTGTAGTCTTCTATTTTTTTTCTTCTTTCTTCATCATTTTACTCTACATATTCATCTATTATGATATTTACACTTTCAATGATTTTGTTAGAGGACTTCTTAAAACATTTATAAGCCTTTCTTTTGGTGGAATACCCTAGAAAATATTCCTTCTTCACTTTTGGATTCAAGCTTTCTATTTCTACCTTCTTTCAAAATATTACATTGACTTCCAAAAATTATGAAGTAACTTACATTGGATGTGTATCTATACCATAGCTCATAGGGTGTCTTTTTGGTGTCTTTCTTCAGTTAAACTCTATTCAATGTGTAGACATCAGTAATGACAGCTTCCCTCCAGAATGTTTGAGTGATTCTTTTCTCATTCATCAGTGTTCTTGCACAATCAAAAATGGATTTGTTTCTCCTTTCAACAATCCCATTTTGCCATGGTATTCTTGGTGCAGAAATCTATCTTTTAATTCCATGCTCATTGCAAAAGTTAGTGAATTCATCATAAACAAATTATCCTCCTCTATCTGATCTTAATAATTTTAGTCCCTTACCACTTTTTTTTTCTACAATAGATTTGTACCATTTAAACATATTGACTGCTTCTGATTTTTATTTTAAGAACATAAATGTCATCATTCTAGAATAATCATCAACAAAGAGAATGAAATATCTATCACCGTAGTAACTCTTTGTTCTCGTCCACATAGATTAGTATGGACTAATTCTAGAATGATATTATATGTATGGGTTTTTCTATTTAAACTAGACTTTTTCATTTAACCTATTTGACAATGCTTGCACATGATATGGTCGGCCTTTGAGATGCTTGGTAAGCCTCTTTCTTTCCTTTTATCATTTATCTTAATCATGTTGTTAGAATTAACATGACATAATATCTTATGCCATAACCATATGTCTTCATTTCTATCCATTAAACAAGTGTTTTTTATATCATCAAGATAGAATAGGTTACCTTTTGTCTGTTCACCAGTTCCAATCAACCTTCTTGATTCATTGGAGATCTTGGCCTTCTTATTCTCAAATACAACTCAGTGACCTGTGTTATTATCTATGAAACACTCAATAGATTATAATTAAGTCCTTTTACCAAATATGCATTTTCACATTTGATCAGTTTATTCAACATTATGGTTCCTTTACCTTCAACTGGACAAGGTGAGTCATTACCCATTCTTACTGATCCACCATTATAATACTCAAAAGTTTCAAACTATTATTTATCACCGGTCCTGTGGTGAGTTTAGCCACTATCTATAATCCAGACATCATTCTTACTAACCTTATATATGAGTGCAATCTCAATATACCTTTCTTCTTCATCTGAATCATCCTTCATGGCTACAAATACCATCTCAATGTCTTCATCAAATTCGGTGTTAGTATCTCCAGCTTTGTTCTCAGCCAGGTAACAAGCTTTCTTCCCTTTGTCCTTTTAGTCTCGGGTATCTCTTCTATCAGATTTTCAGTTGCTTCAGTAATCTCTATTGTCACTTTTGTCAAGCTTCTTTTCATATGATCTATCACTATTTCTGTCTTCTTTTCTTTTGTTAGGACATCTACCAGCAAAGTGTCCAATCTCTTTACAATTAAAACATACAAGTGGTAATTCACCTTTGTATCTACCTTTGCCTCTCTGCAATCTTCTTTCCATTAGTGCTTCAATCTCATCAATTCCTTGGTCATCACTATCACTTTCACTATCATTCCTCATAGTGTATTTATGACTTAACTTACTTATTTTCAAAGAAGATTTAAATGCAGATTCTATAGATGGTAAGATACTATTATCAAAGTTATCCATCTTAAATGAAATCAGTCTACCAATCAGACTATCTAGAGTGACATTATTATTTGCTACTGCTCTCATTTTTTGTATAGAAGATACTCTAATAGCATATACAGGCAGTAACGTTCTTAGGATTTTACTTACCACTGTTTCTTCTTCAAGTACACCTCTAACTCCTCGAATAGCATTGACTACCTCTTTTATTCTGCAGCTATACTGAGTGATATTTTCTCCTTCTTTCATCCTTAGGTCATCAAATCTTCCTCTTAGGCTTTCTTCCTTAGCTCTTAGTACATTAGCATCTCCTTCATGTACCAACTTCAATTTGTCCCACATTTGCTTTGCAGAGGTGCAGGTTTTGACATCTTCAAATTCAATATCAGAGAGTGAGGAAGCAAGCTCTATCATCATACAATTGTGCTCATGTTTTTCTCTCAATTGATAAAGTGTGTGAGGTCCTGTAGGAAACACATATTCAATATCCAAGTATTGAGTAACATCATTTCCAATACCTGATAGGTGGAGTCTTATCCTACTTTTCCATGATGCAAATTTGTCTTTGTTCAACTTGGGCACATCTCGTTTGCTCATTTTTTGATCTTTTTCTTAGGTCTTGAAACATTCCTTCTAAGAACACAAGCTCTGATATCAATTGTTAGATTAACTAAGAGGGGGGTGAATCAGTGGCCTCAAAATAATTCCAATAAATCAACCCAAAAACTTAGTACCATAATTATAAACCTCTAGTTATCTTTAGTCCTACAAGATGTATGCCTTGAAATAATCTTATCAAATAACTACTGCTTGGAGTTCACTGTTAAACATTATTCTTAATGTTTACCGATTAGCAGTCTATCATTTACCTAAATACCATAAATAACTTAGTGTATATCGATCAATCATGTTTTAGTAATGTGTAAAGAAAAACATGAAAGAAATGACTCATAAACACATTTGACACATGGATTTTTAACGTGGAAACCCTGTTAAGGTAAAAACCACTTGGGACCGGTAACCCAAAATTTTCACTCTTCTAAAGTGAGCTCAGTGAAGATCCCACCTTGTTAAATGTTACAAACACATTGTTAAGTGCAACATTATTAGAGGATTTATCACTAATAGTTAATCACTTGATATCTGGCATTTCACTATGCTATCTTCATGAATTAACCTTTTGATACTCCTTGGGATGTATCTCAATATATAAAGGATTTTTTGAGATTATGCTCGGTTAAGAGACATTTCTGATCCAATGGTTAAACTAAAAAAATATATGATCTGTTCATACATACAACTTAGACTTGCATATTTTTAGATCTATTGTAAGCTCAAAATACCTTTCTGATCAATGTTTCTTTTCAATAGCTTTCCTCCACTTCTTTCTACTTGATGATGTTGTGCTTCTCTATTGCTTGGTGTCCGTAGAAATATTAGCTCTGTTCTTCACCTTGATTGATCAGGACTGTATGAAGTCTTTCTTCACCAGTATTCTCTTTAGCATCCTCTTCCCTATTCACTCCCCTAATTCATAATGAATTAGTTTGTCTCTTTATAGATATGATTTCATCATTTCTAAGTCCTTGACTTTCTTTTTCTTGGCATGATTCACAATTCTTGCCTTTCTTGATTTAAAGTTTTTCTTCAATTTTATCCTATAGATTTCTCTTAAACAACTGGAATAAAACATCTTTAAAACTCTAGCTTATCTCTGGCTTTTAAGTTGTCGATGAAGACAATGTAAATGACCAGTTCTCTCCATCTTTATCTCTTGCCAGCTATATCTTTTGTCATTTCTGAACTTCAGTTATTTTCGATGTTTAACTCCTTGTTAGCTCAGTCTTGACTTCAGTTGTTCTTACGAATCTCTGTCTATTGGGATTGCTTGTCCGTTGAGGTTGTCTGTCTGTCAGATAACACTATGGTTCTGCTCATCGGTAATGCTTTCTCGGGTTTCTTGCTCGGGTATCACTGTGACTTTTCTCTCAGGGTTCTCTATACGTTAGGGTGCACTGTCCGTCGGTGTTTGTTGTCACTTAGTATGTACTAAAATTTTATGCATTACTGATAGCATAACCTTTATCTCTCTAGTTCTTTGAAGTCTTTAACACTATATATATAACCAATCAGATTATATCAAGTTGACATCAATGAAAATACAATACATTAACTTATTTAATGTCTTGCATTAACTTTATGTAGCTCGGTGATCTTCAACTTAACATCTTCAGACATTCAATCAGTTATAGTTCATCAGGGTTGGTTGTAGTGATTGTTCTAAAATGAGAAGATGATTGTAATAGTGGACAGCAAGATTGAGTTTTTGCATTAAAGTGTGGGATGCATAGTGTAATTATTTTGAGAAGAGATTAATAATTATAAGGGGGACATGTAGAAGATTCCTTTTTTGTTAAGGAGTTGTGGATCCATAGAGAATTATCCTAAGTGGATAGGTTATTAAAGGGAAGTGAAGTGTGGGTGAATTAGGACAGTCACAACACTATATGATCAAATATGTATTGATGCATGAGTGGAAGAGTGGAAAGAGTGCGGACTTAAGATGTGGAGTCTAGTGGAAGAAAATATTATTGAAGACCACTAGCCTCTACATCATTCATCCTTGGTAAACATGTCAAAACCTATAGATAGACAAGGCAACTTCTCACTTATGTATAATAAATTAGAAACCTATAGATAGACAAGGCAACTTCTCACTTATGTATAATAAATTAGAAAACCATACAAAAATTGATCTTAGATATCCCATTACATTACATTGAATTATAATATCAGATAA
>MU225764.1:1617386-1634500 GCA_018584345.1 Thuja plicata
TATATATATATATTGAATTGATTTTAATAGTTTTTTTTTCTCCCACTAAAACTGCTATGTTGCTGAAAATGTCATTTTCAAAAAGTTACATTGACTTATAGGGCATAAAGTTTTTTATAAAATAGATATCAATGTGCTTATTTCAAATTTGGTTTTGTAACATCCATACGGAGGGCATTCAATTGGTTTGACAACATTATCATGATTATTTCATATTTTATGAACATTTGAAGTAGCATAAACTGTAATTTTGACATACTTTGACTGCATAGCTTATAACTTGTGTATTTATCAAAAAAATAAAATTTTTATAGAAAGTAGACTCGAATTCGGAGGGCATTGTTATTTTTCAAAAAAAAAATCTATTTTCTACTATTTTTCAGTGAACATCAAACTTGGAGGTTTAGTTTCGATAAAAAACCTACATTTGATGCACTTCACAAAACATAGACCTAATTAATTAAAAAATTGTCAAATCTATATTTGTTAGAAAGCTCATTCAGAGTACTTGTGTGTTGCAAAAGGACATTTCCATATTCTTCCATTTGAGCCCTGCACTTGAGCCCCGAAGCCATAAAAACTACAAATTTCTCTTAACCTCTACAAATGGCCACTATTCAGAGGGTTTTGATAGAAAGTAGTTTCGATCGAAACTATTGACTTTCGATTGAAACTACTTTCTATCAAAAGTAGTTTCATGATTTGACATTTGTTTTTCATTTAGCAAATCACTTTCGATCAAAAGTTATAAGTTTTGATAGAAATTCAGAGATGAATTTCAATAGAAACCTATGTCAGCCTATTAGGTGCCATTTCGGGTTCAGAATGATTACATATAAATAAATATATGTTTTCGTCATCTTATTAATTTGAAAGTTTCAAAATTATTCGCATTTTGGAAAAGGAAGACAATTTTGCAAATTGTGATGGGAAATAAAAAAATAAGGCTAAATAAGAGTACACGATATTATTCAGAAGTGATTGAACAAAGACTACGTGAAGAAGCTTGGGAAAGATATTATCATAACAAACAAGGTACATCTCTCTCTCTCTCTCTCTCTCTCTCTCTCTCCATATTTTAAGTTGATGATTATGACTCGTCTTAATGAAACATGTAAGCATGATATTGCAATACCTAATTTGATAAAGAAGACCAAATTAGACATATTAGGACATAATTAGACCCAAGACCCTTAACCCTACCTAATTAGGCCTAAGACCCTAAACCCTACCTAATTAGACCTAAGACCCTAAACCTTAAACCTTAAACCCTAAACCCTACCTAATTAGACCTAAGACCCTAAACCCTAAACCTTACCTAATTATACCTAAGACCCTAAACCCTAGAAACCCTACGTAATTAGACCTAGATTAGGACATAATTAGACCTAATACCTAATTCTAGACCTAATTACATGACCTAATTAGTCCTATGACCTAATTAGACCCAATTAGGATCTAATTAGATCCAATTAGGACAATTAGGACAATTAGATCCAATTAGGACCTAATTAGATCTAATTAGATCCAATTAGAACCTAATTAGACCCTTTATAACCTAATTAGACCCTTTAAGACCTAATTAGATCCAATTAGGCCCTTTAGGACCTAATTCGATCCAATTAAACCCTTTAGGACCTAATTACATCCAATTAGGGTCCAATTAGGACCTAATTACATCCGATTAGGACCCAATTAGATCCAATTAGGACAATTAGATCTAATTAGACCCAATTAGGACCTAATTAGACCCTTTAGTCCACCTAATTAGATCCAATTAGACTCTTTAGGACCTATTTAGATCCAATTAAACCCTTTAGGACCTAATTAGATCCAATTAGGACAAATAGGACAATTAGGACAATTGGGACAATTAGATCCAATTTGATCCAATTAGGACCTAATTATACCCTTTATAACCTAATTAGACCCTTTAGGACCTAATTAGATCCAATTAGACCCTTTAGGACCTAATTAGATCCAATTAAACCCTTTAGGACCTAATTAGATCCAATTAGGACCTAATTAGATCCAATTAGATCCAATTAGGACAATTAGATCCAATTAGATCTAATTAGGACCTAATTAGACCCTTTATAACCTAATTAGACCCTTTAGTCCACCTAATTAGATCCAATTAGACCCTTTAGGACATAATTAGATCCAATTAAACCCTTCAAGACCTATTTAGATCTAATTAGATCTAATTAGGACTCAATTAACCCAATTAGGATCTAATTACATCCAATTAGGAGAATTAGATCCAATTAGGATAATTAGATCCAATTAGGACCTAATTAGACCCTTTAGGGCCTAATTAGATCCAATTAGACCCTTTAGGACCTAATTAGATCCAATTAAACCCTTTAGGACCTAATTTGATCCAATTAGGATCCAATTAGACCCTTTAGGACCTAACTAGAGCAATTAGGACCTAATTAGATCCAATTAGGACAATTATGACCCAATTAGACCTAATTAGGACTTAATTAGATCCAATTAGGACAATTAGGATAAGTAGACCCAATTAGGACCCAATTAGACCCTTTAGGACCTAATTAGATCCAATTAGGACCTAATTAGACCCTTTATATCCTAACTAGACCCTTTAGGACCTAGTTAGACACAATTGGCCCCTTTAGGACCTAATTAGACACAATTAGACCCAATTAGACCCTTTTGTTTAAAATAATTAAATATCTAAATGTATGCAAGAAATTCTCAAGAAGCACAACCTTATGAAGTTAGAGAAGGGTCATCGCAAGGTGAACAAGCCCAACCTTTAGAAGTTGGAGAACAGTGATTTTTTTAGTGGCTAATATTTGCCAATTGGCTAATTTTTGAAATTTGAGAATCTAAATTTGGCTAATAATTCAAGATTTAAGGCAACCTAAATCACCAAATTTTTACAAAATTTTATTTTAGAAATATTTAAATCGCCAAATAATATATTTTATTAAAAATTTGAACTCAAAGATTCACCAAATATTTGATACATGGTTAGATTTAATTTTCTTAAATTTTATAAGTTATTATAGAAATCTAAATTAATTTACCAATAATATATCATAACTATTAGTTATAGTAGGGTTGTGTCACCAATATTAGTTGTCATTATTGATTTAAAACATAATCTAGTGATCTTCATTATATTCCATGAAGCAAAAATGTTACTATTTGATTTGTAACGCTTATGGGGGCTAAGATTTCCTTTGAATTATTGATAAATCAATGGCACTGAAGAAATTTAGGGTATTATTATAATAACAAAAAATATCGATACATTTATCTCACACAATACAATGAGGATTATTTGATTATATTTTAAATAAATGGTAGCAACTAGATACTATAGAGTTCCCTTAAACCCATCAAAGATTTTCATAGTTTGCCTAATAATTTTCTATAAGAACTCTTTTTTATTTAAATATAATTATTTACCATGGTCATTAATGAAATTTTTGTTATTGTTTAAGATTCGCCAATATTTTCTACAAAAAAAATTGTGATAAAAGAAAATCGCCAATACAAATAATTTTTTTGCCCTAAAAATTGAGAGATTCGCCAATAGGAATTAATTTAAAAAAAAAAATGAAATATTCGCCAAGATTTTATATCTTTTTCTTGAGGGGGGTTTCTTAAAGTTATCATTTTTGGAGAAGGGTCATCGCAAGGTTAACAAGCCCAACCTTTAGAAGTTGGAGAAGGGTCATCGCAAGGTCAACAAGCTCAACAAGTATAAACTTTAGAATCCCAAACAAGTACACATCTCTCTCTCTCTGACTCTCCCCCATTGTCTCAATTTAGTCTCTTAGTATAGTTAATTATGCATTTTGGGCCTTTTCCCTTCAGATGAGATATTAAGAGACTTTATTATTTTATTTGCAACCCAAGTACAAACAACAAATGAGAATATTATTCTAGCCCAAGAGTTGAAGAGTAAAATTAATCATAAAAGCATAGATCATTTAATCGAAATGTGGTGCAGGAGCACCTAAGGTTAGGAACATTTTTAGGATAGAAGGTGTTTTTGGTTTGTAAGGTGTTTTATTCTACCATTCTTATAATGACTAAGGTCAGCTGGTGAAGAAACACCACAGTTGCTTAGGTAGTTGTTTCCTAGTTAAGATGTGTGTTGAGGTATCTTATAAACCTCTGGAAATGCAACAAGGCTCTAAAAAACAAAGATCGATGCTTTGCAGTCAAGTTATTCTGATGCTCGGGAATCTCCATCAATTTCTGTTTGTCGGTGTTGCTTGTTGGTGTTTCTCATCGGTGATGTTCGTCGGTGATGTCCGTCTGTTTCTGTTCGTAGGCAATGCTTGTTGGTGATGCCTGTCGGCATCTATGTTTATTGTCAGGTTTTTGGTCTAAAGTTCAAGGTTGGAAACTGATGATGTTTCAATTGTTCAGAAAGTCAACTCTAGCACTCGGTAATGTCAGCTGAAGACCCAGGAAACACGGGATGTGACATTTGTGACTAGTTAGACCATTTGCAATGACTCTCTACGTGTCATTGATATGATCAAGGAACCCTATTCCTATTCTAGAAGGGTCATTTGTTGCTTAGTTTGGCCACCTATGTAGGGTGGTTGAACTTATCCACGAGTATCAGATATTTTGGAGATATTTTTTATGGTTGGATATATAGCTAAAAAGCTTTGTAGTTAAGAAGGAGAATGAGAGATGACATAGATAGAAGAAAAAGATATCATCTTTTAATAGATTAGTTCTTGTGAATAAAAAAGAACACACGTAATGGATTCTGTGTACAGTATGTATTGTTGTATTCTTCAAGTTGAACCCATCGGTTTACCTTGGAAGAGGGACCTATCCTTATTGGTTCCATAACATGAAATTGTAGCTTTATGGTGTAAACCTGGTCTAGGGCACTTGAGGTGAAGATCTTAGTGAATTCATCAAGCTAGGGTAAGTTAATACCCTATAAGGTCTGTGCAAGAGACCTTAGAGCAGATTCAAGCTAACTCTTGGTAATAACTGGACCTGGGCCTTACATCAGATTGGTATCAAAGCAAGTTTGAGAACTGGGCTTGTGTTTTTTTTGGGTGTGATTTTCAGAAGAGTCTACAAATTCATCCAAAATGGTGACCAACACAGAGCTAGAAAGGAAAATGGATGAGCAAAGAGAGGAGAACAAAATCCTAAAGGAGTAGTTAGCCAAAATGGCATACAAGCTGGAAGAAGTACATCTTCAGACTATAGCAGTCAGTGAACTGATGAGGGGAGCTAATGAGAAGGGTAAACAAATGGCTAAGAAAGACATGATCCCAGAGCTAGACCTGATACTTCAAGAAGAACCATTCTTGAAAGCATTAAAGGCAATGAGTGGTAAGTCCTTAGAAGGTGTGCCTTTATTCAGTGGCAAAATGGATCCAAAATTAATCATGGAATGGATAGAAGGTATTGAAAATCACTTTGATTGTGATAATGTGACCGAAGCTCAGAAAGTTAGAGTAGCCAAGACAAGATTGAGAGGGACTGCCCTCACTTGGTGGAAATTTGTCCAAAATGAAAGGAAAAAGGGAGGCAAGAACCCCATAACCAGTTGGAAAGGTATGGTGGCAAAGATGAAGGAAACTTACCTTCCTGATGATTATGAAGTGAAACTGCATAAGAAAAGGCAAAATCTGAGGCACAAAGACTTAGAGGTCAATGTCTATATAGAAGAATTCCATAAGCTATGCTTAAGGTCCCATGTGATGGAAGAAGAAAACCTAAAAGTGGAAAGGTATCAGAATGACCTTAAATAGAGCATTCAAGAAGAAATTAGTCTCTTAAGCCCCAAGATTGTCCACCAATGCTACCAATTAGCCCTTAAAGTGGAAGAGAAGTTCAAAAAGAAACATGACTCAAATAGTAGAGGTAGAGGAAGAGACAATAGAGGTCATAGAGGAGGATATGGAGGAAGAAATCCTGAATTTAAGAACCAAAGTGAGAATAAGCTCATAGAGAATCAGAGAGAAACCAGTAACACTAGAGGTGGTTACAACAGAGGAAGATGCTCGAACAATAGTTCAAGAGAAAATACCGATGGCCAAGGAAGAGGATCTTATTTCTCTTCTATGAAGTGCTATAATTGTCAGCAACTTGGGCACCCTACATATCGGTGTCCTGCAAAGAGCTCTACTTCCCAAGGAGAGAAAAGAGCTAACTATGTGCAAGAAGAGTCTTCTAACAGCAAGACTGTAGATATCCCCATAGGATCAAAAATGGGAGAGCATTTGATGGTCTGGAGCCAATCCAAAGAAGATCTTTGTTTTGAGTCAATTGCAAAATACTCGGTAAGGTTTATAAAGTTATCATAGATTCAGGATCTATTGATAATATTATTTCTTTAGAATCTATTGAGAAGTTAAAATTGACAAGGATTCCTCACACTAATCCTTATAAGGTTACTTGGTTGAATAGAGATCAACATGTAATAGTCAATGAACAAGCTTGGATAGAGTTGTCCATAGGGAGATATAAGGATAGAATTTTGTGCGATATCCTACCCATGGATGTGTGTCATCTGTTATTGGGTAGAACTTGGTAGTATGACCGATGTGTAGTCCACAATGGAGTTGAGAACTCCTATTCCTTCAAGAAGGATGGAATGAATATCAGGGTACAGTCAATCTTGGAAGAAGAGAAGGAAATAAAGAGAGGTCCCAACCTACTGGTGGTCGGTGAGAAAGAATTCCTAAAGACATTGGAAGGAGATGGAGTAGGCTTTGTTTTGGTTCTAAAACCAAAAGGTGAGAAGAGGAATGAAAGAGAGGAGTTGCCTTTAGAGATCCAAAGGTTGTTAACTCAATATCAGGATATAGTTAGTGATGGTCAACCAACTACCCTACCACCTAATAGATCTATTAGTCATCAAATTGACTTCATTCTAGGAGCCTCACTTCCATATAAAGTTGCTTATAAGATGACTCCATAGAAGAATGCAGATATTTCTAACCAAATCTAGGAACTAATTGACCAAGGGTTGATTAGAGAAAGCATAAGTCCTCGTGTTGTTCCCATAGTCTTATCCCCAAAGACATATGGTACTTGGAGGTTGTGTACTGATTCTAGGGCCATAAACAGGATTACTATCTGGTATAGGTTTCCAATACCTATGATAGAAGATTTGATGGATTATCTTGGTGGAGCTAGATATTACTCCAAGATAGATCTTAAGAGAGGATATCATCATATAGGAATTAAAGAGGGAGATGAGTGGAAGACTGATTTTAAGACTACTGAAGGATTGTATAAATGGCTAGTTATGCCTTTTGGGTTGTCAAATGCCCCAAGCACATTTATGAGATTGATGAATGAGGTTTTGAAGGAATTCATTTGAAAATGGGTTGTAGTATAATTAGATGACATCCTGGTGTTCAACTAGACAAAAGAGGATCATCTTAGCATTTACAATTGGTAATGAAGAGGTTGCATGAAGAAAAGTTGACAATCAACTTGGAAAAGAGTGAGTTCATGAAGCCAGAATTGGTATATCTCAATTTTTTTATCTCAGAAGGTAACTTGAAGATGGATGTAAGAAAGGTGGAAGCAATCTTGAATTGGTCTACACCAAAATCAGCTATGGAGGTAAGAAGCTTCCATGGTTTGGCATAATTTTACCAAAATTTCATCAAATAGTTTAGTGAGATTAGTGCACCTATTTTAGATACCATCAAAGGAGGTATGAAAGCCAAGTTCCAATGGAATGAGTAGGCTGATGAAGGATTTGAGCATCTGAAGAAGAGAACTGAAAATCAACCGACTTTGACACTTCCTAGTTTTGACAAATTGTTTACTATGGAATGTGACGCTAGTAATATTGCTTTCGGTGTAGTATTGAGTCAAGAGGGAAAGCCAGTAGCTTTTCATAGTGAGAAACTCAGTTATGTAAAGAAAAAGTGTTCCTCATATGATTTGGAACTGTATACATTAGTGAAAGAACTACAGAAATGGACACATTATCTCCTTCCCAAATAATTTGTTGTCTTTACCGACAATCAGGCTTTGAGCTTTCTGAGTTCACAAGATAAACTAAGTCATAAGCACATGAAATGGGTGGAATACATCCAAGCCTTTATCTTCACAATAAAGCATAATAAGGGAGTGCAAAATAAAGTGGCAGATGCATTAAGTAGAAGGTCACTCATACTACAATACTTTTAGCTAAGAAGCATTGGCATTGAAAGCTTCAAAGATCTGTATCCCACAGATGAAGATTTTGCAGCACCATATAAGGTATGTCAAGAGTATCAAAATAATTTTCATAGTGAATATTCGGAGTATACTCTTCAAGAAGGTCTTCTATTTAAGGGAGGACAACTTTGTGTACCAAGAGGTTCCATGAGGGAAAATCTAGTACAGGAAAAGCATAATGATTCCTTAAGTGGACATTTCGGGTTAAACAAAACTCTAGAATTGGTCAAGAGGTATTACTATTGGCCAAGAATGAATCAGGACGTCCAAAAGTATGTAGAGACTTGTCTGGTTTTTCAGAAGGTAAAAGGGACTTCATCCAATGTAGGATTATATCAACCCCTTCCTATTCCAAATAGACCATGTATGTATTTTTTTGTTGGACTACCAAAGACCAAGCAAGGAATGGACAACATCTTTGTAATTGTTGACAGGTTTAGCAAGATGGCTTATTTTGTACCATGCAAGACCACACATGATGCTTTTTACATAACCAATCTTTTCTTTAGAGAATTAGTATGGATACATGGATTGCCTTTGAGTATTGTATCTAATAGGGACTCCAAGTTTATGAGTCATTTTTGGAAAAATTTATGGCAGAAGCTTGGTAAAAATCTTTCTTTTAGCTCGGCCTATCATCCACAAACCGATGGTCAAACTGAAGTGGCGAACCAAAGCCTAGGTAATCTTTTGAGATGCCTTACCAAGGAGTATGGACAATCATGGGATCAATTAATTTCTCAAGTAGAATTTGCCTACAATTTTACATTCAATAGGTCCACTGGAAAGATCCCTTTTGAAATTGTGTATGGGATTCATCCCAGGGGTATATGTGAATTAAGGGATCTTGGTGGCAATATAGAGAGGAGTGGGTATGCTGAAGATTTTTCTCAATCCATGAAGGAGGTCCATGACTCAGTTAAAATAGCATTGATAGAGAGTGCAAATCATATCAAGTAGAAGGTAGATGCAAGGAGAAGAGATTTGGTCATGGTGCACCTCAATAAGGCAAGGTTGCAGAAAGGAGTTTCAAGTAAACTTCAGATGAGGAAGATAGGCCTTTGTACAATATTGGAAAAATATGGGTCTAATGCTTATAAAGTTGATTTTCCTGCAGACATTGGATTATCTCCTATTTTTAATGTGACAGATTTGGTATCCTATAAAGTACCACTTCCCAAAGGAGATTCTGATCTCACAAGAGATACTAAGGATCTCAAAGTACTTAAACTTCTTGTTACACCAAAAATGAAGGCAGACACGATTCTGAATTTAAGAGTTGCCAAGCAGACTAGATGACAGACCTATATGGAACATCTGATCAAATGGAAAGACAATTTAGAGGCTACATGGGTAAAGGAAACTGATTTTAAGAAGTTGGGAGTCAACCCTGACTTACTCCAATCACCTAGAAGTTGATTTATTTTTGTTTGAGGAGTATGGTGTAGGAGCACCTAAGGTTAGGAACATTTCTAGGACAGAAGGTGTTTTTGGTTTGTAAGGTGTTTTGTTCTACCATTCTTGTAATGACTAAGGTTAGTCGGTGAACAAACACCATAGTTTCTTAGGTAGTTGTTTCCTAGTTAAGATGTGTGTTGAGGTATCTTATAAACCTCTGGAAATGCAACAAGGCTCTAACAAATGAAGATTGATGCTTTGTAGTCAAGTTATTATGATGCTCAGGAATCTCCGTCAATTTCTGTTCGTCGGTGTTGCTTGTCGGTGTTGCTCGTCGATGATGTTTGTCAACGATGTCCATATTCAATTTCTATTTATTGGCGATGCTTGTTGGTGATGCCCATCGGTGTCTATTTTTGTTTTCAGGTTTGTGGTCTAACGCTCAGGTTTAGAAACTGACGATGTTTCCATTTTTTAGAAAGTCAACTCTAGCACTCGGTAATGTCGAATGAAGACCCAGGAAACACGGGATGTGACGTTTGTGACCAGTTGGACCATTTGCAACAACTCTCTATGTGTCATTTTTGATTGATATGATCAAGGACCCCTATTCCTATTTTGGAAGGGTTATTTATTGCTCAGTTTGGCCACCTATGTAGGTTGGTTGAAATTGTCCACGAGTATCAGATATTTTGGAGATATTTTTGATGGTTGGATATATAGCTAAAAATATTTTATAGTTAAGGAGAATGAGAGATGACATAGATAGAAGAAAAATATATCATCTTGTAATAGATTAGTTCTTGTGAATAAAAAAGAACATACTTAATGGATTATGTGTGTAGTGTGTATTGTTGTGTTCTTCAGGTTGAACCCATCAGTTTAGCTTGGAAGAGGGACCTATCCTTATAGGTTCCATAGCATGAACTAGTAGCTTTACAGTGTAAGCCTGGTCTAGGGCACTTGAGGTGAAGATCTTAGTGAATTCCTCAAGCTAGGGTAAGTTAATACCCTATAAGGTCTGTGCAAGAGACCTTAGAGAAGAGTCAAGATGACTCTTGGTAACAACTGGACCTGGGCCTTACATCAAAATGGATGTGGAAAAATTGAGAGATTATGCTAAACAACGCATAAATACTACGAAGAGGGAATTGAATAAAAAGTCTAAGGAAATAATTGCACAATTTGAGAATCTTGATACACTTGAAAAAACCCAACTATTATCAATTACACTTCTTAAAGATGAGTTAAAAGAGCCATTAAATTTGTTGGGTGTAGATGCAAGCTTGAAAAGGACAAAAATGTCTAACGTACAAAAAAAACATTGTTGAAAGTGTTAAGTAAGGTTTGCATTCTATTGGGAAAACAACTAGATCTGTAGATAAGTCTATTTCAAGAAGAGTGATACTGACATCTATTTTAAATAAAAACATGTCCCAAAAAAGACATATTTCTTCACTTTCATCCCATATCAGGTATAGTAGGAAGACACTAGGACATTATTTGAAAAGGAGAATCAATTGGATGATACTACATTGGAAGGTAATTGGGCACTAATGTGTAGAGCTTTACGCTCTGATAGGATTAACAAAATAGTTAGGAACTGGGTTACAACATTTTGGACTGATCATACTCATCCTTCACCAAATAGAAGAGATGTTACCAAGAATAGGACTGGGCCTAAGGAGTATTTGCAGCACACAAAACATTGGTTGGACAACACACAACATGAATTGTATCTCTCATTTTGTAATTCAAATCCTAACATTAAGATTGAAAAGATAATGTTTGAAAGATTAAAGCCATATTTTGTAAAGATAAATAAATATTTTGAAACTTGTTGTTGATATCATGTTGAATTTGATCTGTACTATCAAGGGTTTAGAAAGATGATAGAATAACACGATGCCTATCAAAATACTTTTCTGAAACGTCAAAGCCAATTAATAGCATCAATCTTATGTAACAAATTAATTGATCATGAAATACCTGAAATAGATTGCATAAGAGGAACTTGTCAAACATGCGGGGATTTGGCTAAATTTTCTTTGAGAGTTGAAGATACTGATATGACGAGGATGGTAAAGTGTAAGAGTTACAAGTACATAAAGTCTGAAATGAAATTTGGGAAAGAGTCAACAAGGTTGGAATATGTAGAGGAGGAGATACATGCTGCAATATTTATGGGGAATTTTGTTAAATTAATACAACCATATATGCGTCATGTTTTTTTTGCTAAATGGAAAGTAGAATAGTTCCAACTACTAAGAGAAACTTTTCCTATTGGAACAATTTTATCAGTTGTTGACTTTGCAGAAAATTACTCTTTTGTTTCTCAAAAACAACTTCAAGCAGAATACTACTGTATAGAGAAAGTCACTATCATGGTACATGTTTCTTATCGACATGCACAATTAGATTTGGATGGTGTTGAAAGTACATATCAAACACGGGTCATAAAGAAAGAATATCACTTTTACATTAGTGATGATAAAGAACATGACATACATTTTGTTGAGCATTTCTTTAAAACATTTTTTGGATATTTGGAAAACAAAGGCATCAAAATTGAAAAGCATTTTGTTTGGTCAGATGGATGTGCAACACAATTTAAATTAGCAAGGCCATTTTATGTACTATGTACATATCATCGATACCAAAAGATACCACATCTTTGGAGTTTCTTTGAGAGTGGACATGGAAAGGAAGAGCATGATGGTGTAGGAGCCTGTATCAAGCATGCTTTAAGAAAGTATAAGTTGGACTATCAGGGATATCGTGTAAACAATGCTCATGATGTAGTTGAGTGGTGCAAGACACATTTTGAGGTTCCAACTCAGGATCACACAACATCACGTTTGGATCAAATCATACCATTCAGAGTATTCTGGGATATATCAGGTATAAATGCAACATCACTTGTTTTGAAGTTTAAATTAATGTATGTGCTTTAAATTTATTTGAATTGAATTGAAGAACATAGTGTATATATATGATTTTAAGTTGTCTTAAATTTTTACATGTATGTGTCTTGTTTAGTGTTGATAGAAGATCAATCCATGTATGCAAGAGGATAGAAAAAACAATATCCCTATATTTAGTTATGAGTACATATAGTAATGTGTGGTCATTGTACACTAGAGATTACTCATGCTTTTGTTATGACTTCATTTCTGAAAACTATGGTGAATGTATCAACCAAAAATGTGGATATGTTAATGAATGAAATTTGGTTCCACTAGATGTTATTAATACAAATGATGAAGTTGAGGATGAAAGATTTGATGACATTCCATTGATTTCAACTTATTATGACCATATTTCAAGTTTGATCAAAATTGGTATGTGTCCATGTAAATAGGGCTCGCATGTGTACACATGTTATTATTTACTATTCAATGTAGATGTTTAATTTATATTTAGAGGTCCCTCAAATTGAAAACATATTTTGCAGGACATGTTTTTGCAGTAATAGTAGAGCCTGGAAATGTGGAATGTGTTAGTTACTATTTATTACGTTTCACCAAGGAGAGGATGAAGCTAACAAATAATCAAACAAGCGATGAAATTTTGTTTCCAATAGGTTATTAATGAACATTTTTGTGTTTAATTTATTATAATTGAGGTTTAACTTACGATGTAATTATGTGTTTATGCTTAATTTCACATCTATATATATATATGTTGTTGAACTTGTATGTGCAAGTTCAGTTGTTGTGCAAGGAACATATTTGAAGCAAACCAAAATATTAAAAAATGGGATTTATTTTATTTATTATCAACCTAACAACAACATTTATCAGTATAGCCATCTTGTAATTTCCACTGTCCTATCTCTTCATCTAGTGACAGGACATGGGGTTCGTAAGTGGAGACTTGATACTGATGACCATGAGAGATTATTAAATGTTATCCAAGAGTGAGCCGAACCACTTGATATGGTCTAAAACACACATGAAATATCAAGATATGTACTAAATTTGTCATGGGTGAGATCGGAGGTTTTCTTAGCTCCATTCTTTCCTACCGGTGCCCATGTAGTGAATGGAGCAATTTTTTAAAATTTATTAATATATCTCAAAAATGTCTTCAGGATGTGTATTTACTTTAAATTTTTATCTAGTGAATTAATTATAGGTCATTTGGATACTTCTTTAGTTGGGATATGAGTGTGTAGATCATGCATGTTATGTAATTACTTAATTCTAGGATATAATTTAATTTTATCGAGCTATCTAACTGTTAATTAATTTTATGTTCCAAACATCAAGATCTACATGTATATATAGAGTGAAAGTATATCTATGAAAGTATATAATGTGCACATGTACATATAGATTGAAAGTATATATCAAGTGTACATGTATTTACATAAAACATAGAGATCAATGTATTGTAAGCTCATGAAACATGTGTCAATAATGTCAAACATAAATTTTAAAGTGTACAATATATATGTCAATTGACTCTAGAGTAGATATAAATTAAATAATATACACACATATGTACACATGTTCCAAGTTTTAAGTTCCAAACATCAAGATCACTAGATCACGAGATCAGGTACACATATATAACAAATACATACACATGTTTAAGATTAATGAATACAATATAGAGCATGAAAGTATATCTATGAAATTATATAATGTGCACACATGTACATATAGAGCACGAAAGTATATAATAACACATATACACATGAAACATCAATCATCTAGATCAAGTATGTAAATATCAATCATAGATCAAGTACATGTATACATAAAATACAAAGATGAATGTACTATAAGCTCATGAAACATGTGTCAATCATGTCAAACATAAATGAAAGTGTACAATACATATGTCAATCGACTCTAGAGTAGATATAAATGAAATACTATAACATCAAAAATATATATGTATGTAATATGTCTATATGATATTTGAAAGTGCCTAGGACTCATCATGACGACTCTTGACTAAGTGGTCATGCCCAGAGTGACTATCATACTATGAAGGATGTGCAAATCCCTACAGAAAAGGAGATATATATATATATATATATATATATATATATATATACATACATATATATATATACATACATATATATATATATACATACATATATATATACATACATACATATATATATATATATACACATCTTCTTAAGTTTGATAAAATATTAAAAGAAAACATGTTATAAAGTGTGGAAAAACATGTACTACATGTGTACACACATTAATAAATTAAAAACTCACATGTCCACTATTGATGTCATCATCGAGTGAGTCCCGAAGATGTACATGATCAATGCTCAAAGTAGGAGTAACAAGAGGCATATCCCGGTAGAGCATAAAGTAAGTTTACATGCATCTAGATGAAATATTGCAAGTTTTTAAATAAGTTAAATTGTAACATTAAATATATATAATCTAATAATTTATACCTGTGTAGATGGTGGCACCTAATAGTACTTAGACTCCCTAGCCTCGATCCTATAAACCAAGATATCAAGATTTTACTACGTCTGGTCCAAGCTCATCTCTACATCTGCAACATGCATAGACTACACATGTCTCTCTAATGATGAATGCAACAAACTAACCAAATGAGATGGAATGGAAGTTGTATCATCATGTGTCAACAAATCTAGGTAACCTATAGCGGCCATGCTGAAGTCAACATCCTCAAGGCCAACATCAAAGAACTGGTGCCTTGCACTAACTGAAGGGTCTATACGATGTGCCTCTCCCTCTACAGCAATAGAGTGGTCAGTGGGTGGATCCTCATGAACACTGCCACTATAGCCACAGTCTAGGTGAGAACGAGGTGGCTAGGTGAATATTACAGTACCCACACGAGCTCTAATACTCAATATGGGGATATCATGCTCTACTTCTATAAATGCATAAGCATCCAACAGATCCTCAACCAAGCTAGACAATGTGACCCATGATGTCTCTCTTGTAAGTCCCTCTCGACTAGAAAGTGAAGGGATCCCTGCTGCAGTATAAATGTCATGTATAATCCCGCTAGAGTATTCTCCAACTGACTATCTAGATTGTAGTTGAGACATCAAGTATTGACCAACCTGAACACTCGATATGGATGCAACAGCTTCTGCAATATCCCCCACACTATCAATCGCACCTCAAAGCTAGGTGCTATGGATAACATCATCTATAAGAGGAGTCAATGAAGGAGTTATCGCAGGTGACCTCTAACCAACAATGGCCCTATGTACTGGCCTCTCACTATCTTCTTGATGATAAGCATCTCTATCAGCTAGTCTGCCATGCCCCTGTCCTAGATGTCCTAGAAAATCAATGTAATTAACTTCCATCCCTAAATGAACCTATCTATAAATATAATTTGCAAAGTATAATGGAATCTGGTTGTTATTTGGATAACAACCATGAGCAGCTAGAAATTGTGGGTATATCAATGCGAATATGGCAGGATCCTGACACCTCATAACCTGATATCCCTTCACATTGTAACTCTGCATAAGATGGAAAAAATTCCCATTTCATGGTCCCTTTAAGCACTAAAGCCTGTACCTCCTTGAGAAAAAGACTAGATCCAACCTCTTGTCTCTTCCTCTCAAGTATGGCCTCTATAACATCTCGGCCATAGGGAGTGGGACCATGAAGGTCATCCCTAATAGTAATCAAGCTATGAAGTATAGATTGACATGTGTTCTTATAAATAGTAGAGCTAGTCAGATTATTAATAGAATCCTGCAACCTTTGAATTTCTCTATTAGTGTGTGCAAATAGTTCCCCAACGAGAATCGGTGCATCTGCCATGTGTGATGTGTAATAATATGTCTGATAAATCTATATGTGTGTGTGTGTGTGTGTGTGTGTGTGTGTGTGTGTGTGTGTGTGTGTGTGTGTGTGTGTGTGTGTGTGTACCTGAAAGATTTTATTTACTATCAAATGAAGTCTACATATATGTTTTGTTAGAATTTAATAGAAAATAAAATGAAAGTACACATTTGGAGGTACATTATTTCAAAGTAAAATCAATTACATTTAAATAAATTACACACATATGTACATATGTCCATGTATGTATATGTGAAAACATATGTGTACACATGTATATATATACACATACATACATGTATATATATATACATATATATATATATATGTACATCAACATATGTACACATAGGTACATATACATACATACATATGACATGTACATGTATATATTTATGACATATACATACATTTATATATGTACATGTACATATGACATACGTGTACATATATATACATATGTATGTACATGTATATGTACATACATGTACATATATATACATATTTATGTATGTATGTACATATATACATACATACATGTATGACATACATACATACATATATATGTGTGTGTACACATATGTACATAATATATATATCTACATACACATGAGCTATACATGCATATATATATATATATATATATATATGACATGTACATATAGACAAGTATATACATGTGTACATATGATG
>MU225764.1:1646758-1703104 GCA_018584345.1 Thuja plicata
CTATCTTTCCTACAAGTCTCTAACCGGACCATAGGCTCGCCTAGGACTTGTCTGCAAATTTGACTAGCTTCTCAACTAACACAAACACAGAAACAATCATAATATACATGGAGGATGCTTCTTGACTATCGCAATCCATAGAACAGATTATCAGAGTCAAGAAGCACCCATATTTATCTAACAGAAACAAAACAACACTTTACAGAAAGCTATTCAGAACAAAAGAACACGTAAAGTACAGACAAACTTCTCTTTATTGATTTACAGAATATTACAATCCTCTTCTAGTCTATTCTCTGCAACTAACTAACTGAACTCCGCTTCTGAACTGTCTGAACTTATCCCTCTCACTGATTCTTCTTCTCTGCTTTATCTATGTTTCTCCCTTGATTCTGTAACCCTGGTGGTTACCTGTCAATCCCAGCCTTCCAGCTGTTCTCTATTCTTCATGCTCTCTGCAAACTATCATCTCTCCTCTGCATGGTTGACATTTTGGACAGTCTCTTTTCCTTCGTGTCATTCTCCTTTCTGATTTGGCGGTTAAGACTTTTCAATGTCTTCTCCTATCGACACGTCAACATATTTGACCATTTGACTGTTTCTATTTTCCATCGTGTAGTCGCGAATGAAAATCACCTTTCAAGTCTTGTTCTGCGACTGAGCGATTACCTGCTCGTCGCGCTCTCGCAATGCCTTTACATGACTTGTCTTTTACCTCGCGACTGAGCGATGAGCTCAAGTCGCGCACCCGCAATGCATTTACCTGTTCTGTCTTTTCCTTTTCGACTGAGCGATGAGCTCATGTCGCGCACCCGCTTTGCTTTTTCATGAGCTACATTTTATGCTGCGACTGAGAGATGAGCTCAAGTCGCATACTCGCACTACATCTTCATTGACTGCTCCTTGCTCTACGGGTTGGCGATGCACATTAGTCGCGCACTCGCTGCACTTCTGGACAAACTGGAAATTCATTGGCGACCCTGTGACACAATCCATCGCGCACTCGCAACTCTTTCTGACGAGCTGGCCCTATCTCGGTGACTGAGCGACACAATCAGTCGCGCACTCGCTATGTTTCTACTCGAGCTGCCTCTCGCTTTGCGACCGAGCGATGAGCTCGTGTCACGCTATCGCACTGTCTGGAGATGAGCTACCTTTTCCTCTGTGACCTGGCGATGCATCGGGTGTCGCTCACTCGCACACCACGACGTAACTATTTGTCTTCACGACTGAGCGATTGATCACCCATCGCGTTGTCGCACCGTGTTTGCTCTGACTGTGAATTGACTCACGATTGGGCGATGAGCTCCTAGTCACATCATCGCGCACTGTTCTTTCTACTAGCCGTCTGCAACTGAGCGACTAGTTCCTCGTCGCGCACTCGCGCACTAATAGACTTAACACATAACTAGCTCGCGAGTGTGCAATGTATTCCTTTTGCTGCTCTCTGCTGCTTTGCGACTGTGCGACTAGGCAAAATATGACTTGCTCGTTGAAAGACTTGTATCAAAACTTGTTCAAAATTGCTGGGGCTAGGGTTTTGAGCTAAACCCTAGGGTGCTCTGCACCATTTGGACTTAGCTCCTTGCTAGTTTGAATAATGGTGGATTTCTCTCTCCTCCGTCAAGTCAGTCTTAATGGAAAACTTATTTCCCATGTGCACATTCAAGTCCAGCCAAGTGGCTTTTGCTATGCGTGTGTTCAGACAGTTGGCGGTGTTATTTCCATAACTCCTATTTACCACATGGCCATGTGACACCCATGTCAGCTTAGTACAGCTCATCTTCTGGCCATGTCACCCAATGGTTAGTTTTCAGACTCTGGCTCCTATTTCACTTGTATCACATGTGCTGGAATCCCTAGAGGCCCGGATGTTGGTCAGTTTCCTCCATTTTCATTATACGTATATCTTTCCCAGGAATCGACAAACTAACTCTTACAGATGCAAATGTGATGGTAAGACCCCCAAAACCTGGAGTAGCATTTTATCTTATATAAATTCTGATGGTTTTCTTGCCTTGCAGGTTGACAAAATCAAATTCATTAATCATGTTGGAGGCATCTACATCTTCTCCACCTGGGAGTCTAGATCTCCCCACCACGGCAGTCACCAGGGTAGCTGTCAGGACTAAGATTGAGAAGGCCCTAGAAAAGCTTCCCCTAAACATGAAGTACTTGAAGGAAAACACTATCACGGGATCAAAGATTGATTCCCAGGTTCATTTGATTACTGACACCAGCATCAAAATTTGGAAAGAAATGTAGGCCTTAGTAAAAATGATGCATATCCAACGAATGGCTGGAGACCCATTGGCCGTCAATATCAGCAATTATATGATTATGAAGGTTGCTTGCTTCCCATGCTCCATGAAAGCCCTAGAACTTATTCTTACTCTAGCCATGCACTACAATTCATCCGTTCAAGATGTCATGCTCGCTACCTCGGTCCTAACCGGATATCCAACTCCTATGGTGTCTTTAGATGCCACAAATTTTAAGGCCGGTCTGGGAATTCCCTAGTTCAATGAGGCAGTCATTGTCACCTGGTCCGTGGCTTTATAGGAATTTATGGATTTGGAACACATGGCCCGACAATATCTGAATAAAAACTGGCTAAAGATGCCAAATAAAGACTCCAAAAGAATGAAGCTGGAAATCCCCTGATCAGAATTCAAGGAAAGCATATAGATGGGGATCATATCATTGTGTAGGATCTTTTGAAAACCCCATGCCAAGGAATTCTCAGCATGGATGTACTACTTTCTGTTGGGCATCTCCTCCAATGAACAATACTTTGACTGGGCAACCATCATCTCAAATCATGTGGACTCCCAGTTCCTCCAAGTCATCCAGACCTCTAAATTTTAGATAACGTCCTATGTTCTCTAGGCTCTGGCACAACAATGACCCATCAAAAATGGGCTACTCACAATAGGTGTACTTGGGTCTGCTCGAGCTAAAAGGCTCCCTGGGATTATTTCCCACAAATCCAATGGGAGGCTAGTTTCCTCAGCTTCTGCCGAGTAAATTATGCCTTTATTTACTACAACCTCCTCACACCCACCTATGATGCTGGGTATCGCCTCTCTAAGGAGGCAATGGATTTGGTCAGAAGTTCTGGCCAATATTACATTTAGTTCCAGTAGCACACTTATATTCGGGTAACCGGCTTCTCTGGGAAACCCTATTTGTTTCCCAAGCACTGTGGGAACAAAATAATTCTTTTGGAATATTGCTGGCAAATTTTAGAGCTGCACGCCCTCTTCACAGTGAAGAAGGTAATAAATGTTCCATTCCCAATCACCTGTGGGAATTACTCATGTAGTCTGGCCACAAAAAGAGAGGTGGACAGTGAGCTTAAAATCTTGGGCTTAAATGAATTCTATCTGGCACGGAAGAAATTTGATCCGCTAGGCAAAACAACAACGGCACTTCCCCACGTATCAAAGCCCCATGCATTTCACATGGAGGATTTTTAGGAAGACTCCCAGGAAAAATTTGAAGTCTGGAGCTAGCATTTCATCTGGATGATAATGGGGATGATGGAGAGGCTAAAGCTTCAAAAATTCTTGGATGACTTCTCAGACAGCGAGTCCATGATGGACCCACAATACAAAGAAAAGGGAGTAGACAAGATAGCTCTCCTTCCAGCAGACTAGAATGCCAAAGAAGGTCTGATAATTGAGTATCTCACCCATGACATGGTCAAACATTGCCACACATATTTTAAAAAGGCATGCCCAAGGAGCGCATGCAAAGTTTTCCCGTTTGTGCAGGGCTCAACTTCTGGGGCTGGAACTTCCTCACAAGCAGAGGATAGAGGAAAAAGAATAATGGGGACCCCATTGCAAACCCCATTTGCAACTCCCTTAGTAGCACAAATCCAAGAGACACTGGTGGCCACCCAGTAGATGAAAGAAAAATTGATCTCTCGGCTAGCCACCCTGGCACGTATGATTAGACCTATTTTTCCTCCCTCTTCCCCTTCACTGGTAGCATTGATGGTTCGAGCAACATGGACTAGAGCGGAAGAGGAACGGGAAACTATGATGGATACAGGGCCCCCTTTGATAACTAGGAGAAATAAAAAGAAGACTAACCCTCATCCAAAGGTGGAGCCAGAACTTGGGATGCCAAGCATCCAAGAAATACAAATTCTTTCTTCCGACTCTCCGGAGCTAGACAAAGAACCTGAGGATATCCCGGAGAACTCCCCTCCATGTGATGAATTTGATGATTTATTTGTGACTGATGAATTTGGGAACTTGCGGGGAGATATCAGGAGGACAGTTGAAGAGATAGCTTCCCAAGAGGAAATGACACCCCCTCTTAAAAGGAACATCCCAGAGAAGGAAGCTGCCCAAAATCAGGAAACCCGGGTAGAGGGAGAAAAAGTATAAGAACAGGTGAAAATCTCTGACGTCCCAAAGATATAGATTGCAGGGAATACGAATTGCAGGCAAGAATGGGATAAGAAATTGGCATTAGTTGAGAGAACCAGTCTGACAGGAACAACTGTAACCCTAATTGCCATGCTCTAGACACTACCTCCAAGGGAAACATTCAGAGAGGTGATCACAATGGCTCAAACATTGAATCTTGGCCCAATGCCTCCACCACCTCCACAGAATGCACCAATAGGAGAAAATATCCTGGCAAACAAGGTTGATGAAGAACATCAGCAGGGTGGGGAACATAACCTCGGAGAAACAAATGTTGATCCTAACATTGCTAAGGATGTGGACACCGGGGTAAAAGATATAAGTGCCACCGGGGTAGATATTGTCGGTGAGCCCAAAGATACAAGGAAGGAGTCAGAAATGGCTTAGAATGCCAAGGGGGCGCAACAAAACCCCAGAGGGGAACTACAGGACAAATTCTAGCTACAAAGCCACCCCTACCACCACAATGGTTGGTGGAGTCCCAAAAGAGGAAGGCCCCAATAACACCCAAGGCCCATCTCTCCTTGGTGGAGATGATGGCACAAATGCAAAATCCTCCCAAGGCCAAGAAAGCTCAAATAGTCCATACTCTTCAAATTGGGCTAGATGGAGATACAGTTGCGGTAATCGCGACAAATTCCCTAGATGCAGATGAAGCAACAACCAAAGCTGATGAATACTCCATCACTTAAATATCTCTAGAGAAGAGAGGGAAACAAGGCAAACTGGACCTGTTAAAAGAAGCAACCAAAGCAGTAGAGGCCCACTATGAAAAGGAGGCCCAGAAATTTAGGGCAAAAAAGGAAAAATTTGCAAACCTCATGGGGCTACTGACAGAGCTTGCACAGCCTATTACTACCATCCCCCTAGATGTCTCCATGTCTAGGGAAACACTTCCTCAAAGTGACATAGATTCACTAAGGGTGATGAAAAGAAAGGCCCAGACAGATGATGAATGGGTTACAGAACAGGTAAGAAATGTCTGGCATTTCCTAGTGTCCACACTCCTGAACTTATATGCGGCCAGCAATATCCTACATCAAGCCGAAACTACTATTTCCATCTCGAAGGGAGACATTGAAAATTATGAAGCATGGAAGCCTGATTTGGAAGAACTCATCAACATCAGAGAAGAAGTTGTCTCCGAGGCCAGAATTTTGGGAGAGGAGTCTTTTGACTTTGTCTAGACACAGCACTCCAGACTTGACCTCACATTGGGGGTAATCAAGAAACTGGTAGGGGCCCTGCATGACAAATTCCAAGAGGTCCAATATTCTTTTAATTTGTACAAGTCATTCATTTTGAAGGTCTCCAGAGTTAATCTTTTTAGTACTAAAACATGTACTCCAGAGGAATATGTCATGGGAAAATTTGACGAGCTAATGGAATCTTGGTATCAATCCTCGAAGGGGATAGATGGGGCAAAAATGACACAGATAACTCTCATGGTTCTCTAGGGTCACGACATGGCAAATATGGCCACAAAATTTAAAGCAAATGTTCTAGGTTTGGGTGAACAGGTGGATGTGTCTAAGTACCACTAGGCCGGCGTCAAGGACATCAATGAAGATGGGATCGCCTAGCTCCTGTAGACCTTCAATGATACTAAGGAACAATTAAATCCTCCTGGTTCTAGAGTTGATTATCAGGAGATGTATTTTGTATTTATTCATTCTTTGGGAGCACAAGCTTCCAGATCCCAGAGTTCCAGGTCCAATATTTTTGTATTCCTTTGGTGACCAGCGTTCTGGTTCCTAAAGTTGACCAATCACTTTCAAAGTGGTTAATGGAGATTTCAGAAAGTAGGTGATCCCAAAAGGGAACATCACCTCAAAGATGATTCTGACAGGTGGACTTCCCAAGGTGCCACTCCATAGTAACACCTGGCACATCGAAGACAGTGAGCTACTCTTCCATTTATGAGGCATGTAGCCTCGATCCCCAGGGGATCAAATTTCTTAATTTTTTCCTTATGACTCCCTTCCCGAGGTTGATTCTTCCACTCCTCCTTTCTTGTCTTATTCTTCTAACATGTCAAACCTTTTCCATCTCAAGGTCTTTGTAGCATGATGTAGGTAGTATCGGCCACCAAAAATTATATTATATTATTTAAAGGGTAAAGTAAGTTAGGTTAAGATTAGGGCAAACTTGTGTATAAATAATAAGTCTAACCTCATTCCAAGGGTTGGAAAAATTGATGATTTGCAGTCCATAGTTATAGCATTTTGATTTTCAAAGTTGCAAAGCTCAATGCTCCTTAGTTGTTAGAGATTCTCAGTAGTTAGATGCTCCCTTGGAGCCACGATTATTGTGTGCACCAGTGTTGGCTAGAAACATGTTAATGAAGAAGGAAGGACTCTCTCAATGATGCTGTTAGTATTCTGATCTCTGGATTAATGATATTTTGTGTTGTATGTTCCTTTTGTCCCTTTCTCTAATATTTTAAGTAGATTAACAACCTTCTTTTCCCTTGCTATTGATTAAATATGAGTTGATGGTTCTATATTTATTCATTATTTAGTGTAGTATGTTAGAGCATGGTTGATGTCTTCAATGTTTAGCATAACTATAGGTAGATGGAATACTTCTAACCCTGATCTATCTTTTGAAGTTTATTTGGTAAAGTTAATGAATGCTTGTAGGAGACCCCACTTACCTAAATCCCCAGAGAAGACAAGCCAAGATAACTAGCTATCCCCCCAAACAAAATAGTCACATTCCCAACTTAGCCCCCGCACTGTCGAGACCCAACTCTCACATGCTTGAGGGCCTGGGGAATCTCATTTTCCTAGACAACCTTTATAGGCAAATTTGGTTGGTACTCTGGTACCCGATGACAACTTACTTCTATTGGTGGACCTAGTCACAAAGTCCCATCAACAGAAACTAGCGCTAGAAGGAGGGCATGAGCTCATCCCCTTCTAAAGATTTAGACTTCACACCGCCCGAGGGTTCCCCAAGCCATAATTTTAGGAATCAGGCCTTCAGTGGGATTGGATCATTTTCACCCATGAGATTCAAAAGAATCTTTAGATTAGCCCCCAACCCTAGAAGGTTTTTTGAGCTCAAGTCTCCTACCCAAAATAAATGCACCCTGAAAGCCACGCTAGCCACCATTGTCTGGGGCTCTAGCACATCCCAGAACACCCAACTCTCCCAAACTATCTTGGGGAGTAACTTATAGTCCATTCAGAACCCAACGCCCCCAATGGCTACGTATTTTGGAAACACTGGGTCCCTAATGGGACAATTCCTGGGTGCTACTCATGATCTTCCTTCGCACCCAGAGAAGATCTATCCCCAATATGAGCATCTGGGCTCACAAACTATAGAAGAGAATCTATAGGAATACAAAGATGCCATGAACCAACACTAGATCTAACATGAAGATGTTGTGACCTAGATGTTCCCTCTATCCTTGGGACAAAATGAGTTGAACTGGTACCTCAAATTTCCTACCAACTCAATCAACAGCTGGCAAGAGATGGAGGATGTCTTCTTGGTGGCCTTCCATGTACATGTGGACCCAGCGTGGTCCCACAGCCAGTTCATCTCCATTAGGAAGGAACTGAATGAACCCCTTGCAACATTCAACCACTGGTTCCAACATGCCTTGAAGCAGTGAATGAGTCCCTTCATCCCATCCACTGATGTAACCATCTAGACCTACCTAAACATGATGGACCCTTTCATTGCTACTCTCCTTTAGAGAACTACTGCCCCCGGTGACCAGGACACCTTGGCAAAGGTTTACAACCTAGCCTTGGAATTGTTCTGAGGTTTGAACAAAGCCCCACACGGGATTGGGCAGAACTTACCCTACAACATGGAACCCAGCGGAACCTCCTATGCTAGGGGATATAGCCCCAATTAGGTAATGGGTTCCCCTTCGATGACCATGACCCCACCACCACTGATAGACTAGCAAGCCTGGTATGTATATCCATCCCAAGTTTAGACAGCACCGGGTCTAGAATCCTTTCCCTAGAACTAGCTGCAACAAATACAACAACCACTAACACAACCTTCTGGAGTGCCTTTCTTTTAGTCATCCATAGCTAGAGGATTTCCACCCTCAACTCCAATGAATGTTGTCATTTTTCCAAGGAACTATCAACAACAACCATCACATTGTGACGCAAATACCCAACTGACCGTCAAGGTTGAATCTCTCTAAAAATTATTGTCCTCACTGACTATGGACATGGGAAAACTAAAGGCAGGGTCCTATGCACCCCACAACTCTAATTCCTAGAGGGGGAACATCTTCTCTGGCCAATGAAATAACAATGTTGGGGGAAGGAATTAAAACAATGGGCCTCAATCCAATCAACAACAATGGAACAACAATGCTAATGCCGAAGGTCCCCCTCTGAACCAAAACACCAATCAAGGTAGCACTGGACCCATCCATTCTGCACAATTTGCAGACTTATACATGATGACTAACTAGTGTAGATTGCATGACACCCACTCTCATTCTGAGGAAAATTGTGCCACCCTAGAGAAGATCATCCTGATCTCCCAATTGAATAGGCAAAAATCTACTGATCAACCACCCCCAGAAACATCTGTAAAAGAGCCCACTCATAGTGCCTTTACCTTTTAAACCGTCTTCTTTGGAATGGACAAGGGAGACAAAGAAGAGCCCAATCTACAGGGGTTCTTTGATGAATCTATTCTGGCCTTTGAGGCTAATGCCTTCACCAACCCACAGACTCCCTACAACACTCAAAGTCAGGATGGTAAAGGACCAGTTTACATGCCTACACCCACAAAGATGCTCCTCCTTGGGACAACATGACTGATCGATCCATCCCTCTAAAAGGCCCTATCTCTAACCAAGCTAAGGACCTGACCGAGGGAAGCCACCAATTCCTGGGAGGAAGGTATGACATCACAAATGCATTAGAATGAACTACCACCTCCATGACCTTGATGGAGGTTTTGTTTAACTTTCCCAAGAAAAAGAAGTCCCTTCTGAAGCTCTTGGGAAACCTGAAAGTTGTCAATCGCCCACCAAAGACTATCAGTTTTTATGACACCAATGTGGCTATCTTCTAGGGGAACACTGAAGATCCTACCTTCCTACTTGGGTTGAACATACAAGGGAAGAATATACACAATTTCCTAGTAGATTCTAAGGCTTTGGGAAGCATCATGCCTTTATCCATATTCTAGAAGCTCAGATTCTGCCCCACCCTCTCTAACGGCGCAATAATCTACCTAGATAAAACTATTGTAAAAATGGTAGGTGAGTTGAAGAATGTCTGAATTCAACTCATCCAAGACCCCAGTATAGTAAACATGATTGACATCCAAGTGGTAGACATCTTGAAGACCTATGGGATGTTACTAAGTCACAATTGGTCCAAGTCCCTGAATGAATATTCTGGACCAAATTTTCCCACTTGTGGCTCCCCTGGGAGGGAGAATCTAACCAGATCTAGGTTGAAAGTGAGCCCTAGATGAAATAGGCCCTCACCAAAGTAGGGAGGGTAAATGAGCGAAACCCAGCTATGCCTTTGTAGCTGCTCTTCGAAGCTAGACCTTTTGCCCAATGGGAATTTGACTTTATCAGGTAAATCAACTCCAACTCGTCTGCCAACCACCAGTAAATCTTTACTGCTACCGATTATTCCACCTGATGGTTTGAAATGATCCCTTCTAAAAACAACATGACAAATGTAGTCATAAAATTTATGGAAGAAAACATCTTCACACGATTTGGAATGCCCTTTGCTATAGTATGTGACAATGATCTGGCATTTTCTTTAGCACAATTACTTGAATGGACCTATGACAGAAGGATAAATCTAAAGTTCTCCAGCAACTATTACCCTTATGGGAACGGTGTTGTTGAATTGACCAACAAAAATTTACTTGAGGTGATCAAACATCTATTAGAACAGAACCCCCGGGACTGGCACCAAAAGTTGAGATTCTCTCTCTAGGAAGATTGTACCCAAATCAAGGCAGCCCTGGGGAAATCCCCATTCGATCTGGTTTATGGCCAGAATCCAATATTCCCCATTAATTTATAGATCCTAGTTTTATAGTTCATGTAGGAATTCGGCAACCGAGACAACATCGTGGAAGTCCAACTTTTGAACCTGGTAAGAATGGAAGAACAAAGAGACTCAGCCCTCAAACACTTTATGTGTCACCAAGTAGTAGTAAAATGATGGTTTGACCAAAGAGCCTAGTATAAGGCCTTTCAGATTTCAGACTTAGTCCTTTTGTGGGACAAGGCCTAGGAAAAGAAAGGAAAGCACACCAAATTCCAACCGCTTTGGCTTGGACCATACTTGATATCTGATATATGTGGGGAAAATAATTATCACCTTAGTACCATAATCAGAGAATTCATTCTATTTCCCATCAATGGACAGTTTCTCAAGAATTATTTTGAATAAGGTGATTTTTTCCAGAGTTGTATTTTATGTAAAGTCCTGCTTGTAAATATCCTTCCCGATGCTCTGTTTGGGGTGCCTTTCCTTGTAAATAGTTTTGTTGGCTATCCTCTGGGACCGCCCCTTTTCCTTTTCATTTTGTTTTGGGCTCCATTCTTTCTTTTATGGGTTCCCAGTGTTTTTCCCACCCTTTTATAGACCGGTATGCTTCGCATAATATCTAGTCTCCAGAATAGTATCTTTTGCATTGTGGTTAACTTGGAATCTATTGTTAGCATGGTGGAATTGGTTTGCACTCCGGAGTTATTTTGTAAGTTTGGTGATAGGCTATAAGTAATCTTCATTAGATTCATCTTCCAAAAGTCTAGAAATTAGTTAGATCAAAATCAAAAGGAACAAGTAATCAGACACACTAAGAGTAGATCAGTTGCACTACTTTGTTGGCCCAAGTCTTAAAACCATTTAAATTATTTTCGGGTCTGGAATTTTCTCTCCTATTTAGCAATTTGAACTGGATGGAAAGGTGAAAGAAGTATCATTGTTAAAATTATCCTAAGTTTAATGGTGAAAGGAGTACCACCTTCCCATCCAAGAAGGGAAAATAATGACAACTAAAGAATGGAGAAATTCTGGTATCCGGGGGAAATGAGAAGATTTGATGACTTTGGTTTGATATATTTAGTGCCTCTTATCTACTTCTCCCAGAGGTCATTGGCTTGATTTCCTTTCAAAGAACACACTTTAGAAATTACAAAAGACCAAGGATTGAATCATGTATGGGCTAGATTTTCTCAGATGCTTCGTACCTTGCAAGCAGGATGCTCCAAGTAATGATTGATTTCAGTTTTGCTAATCATAGATTCTGTAGTTATCGAATGCACTAAGACATTCATCCTAGATGGTCACCATTTGTTATGCCTTGCATACCTATCCCTACATTTTGTGTGCAAAATTTTGGGTCCCCCCTTTTTTCACTTTTTCTCTTGCCTTGTTTTCTTTGTTTCCTTTGTTTTTCCTCCAGCTGTTGCTCCCGCGAGGTTTGTCTTTCTTTTTCTTTCTATCTTTTGCATCTCTGGGCATAGTCCTGGAGTTTGTTTGTTCCGTCCAGAGCTAGATTCTGGACTCTAGGATTCTCTTCTACTATGTCTTCTCTCACAAGAAGGCATAGTTGCATGGAATCCCCAGGCCCAGAGTCAGGAGGTCTTCCTATTTTGGAGTTTGTGAAAAATAATGCAACCTATTTTTACCCTAGTGGTATAAATAGAAGTTGACTGTCATTTTCACAGTTACCACGATTAAAATACTTGGTGCACTCGGAGTGAATTAAGGTGAATTAAATAGCTTTTTCTCCTGTGCTTAGTGGTTGATTACCAGTGGTTTGTAGTGCTCTCTCATAGTGATTCTCAAGGCTAAATTATTGCAGGGCACTTCTCATGCTCACCTTCTCTATTGCTTCTATGTTTTCAGGTAGGCTCTCGGCCCTCATCTTCCCATTCTTTTTGGTTTCCTATTTTTTTTTTCTGCTGTGTTTGTTTTCGTTTTTCTTTTTCATTGTTTGTTTTGGTTTCAGTTTTGTTCATGTCTCACCATGCCTCATGGCACTAGTCTTTCCATCACCTCCTATTGGTGGGTTGGCACTGGCAGAGGGTTGTCCACCCTCTGTGCAGTTTTAATCTAGGGCGGTTTCTCGTGCATTCCATATGATGTAGGTTGCTTTGTATATTGTGTATGTATCTGTAAAATTTATGTACATATGCCTCAGCCTTCAGCCTCTTATATTATGTTGTATTCCTAGTGTATATCCTTCCAAGACTATGTCAAGCTCACCATGCCCTTTTTCATGTTTCCCCAAATTTGTGAGCTCTCCCTCTCGATGAAATACCACCTAGTTTAGACTTGGCTCATTGCTGGTTTGAATAATGGCAGTTTTCTCTGTCCTTCATCGAGTTAGTCATAATGGAAAATTTATTTCCCATGCACGCATTCAAGTCCAGCTAAGTGGCTTCCACTTCGCTCGCATTCAGATAGTTGGCAGCATTATTTCCATAACTCCTATTTATCGCATGGCCATGTGACACCCATGACAGCTTAGTATGGCTCATCTTCTGGCCATGTCACCCAATGGTTATTTTTTTGACTTTGGGTCCTATGTCCTCATTCGGATCCGATTTCACTTGTATCATATGTGCTGGAATCCCTAAAGGCCCAGATTTTGGTCAGTTTCATCAGTTTTCATTATACACATATCTTTCCCAGGATTTGACAAACTAACTCTTATAGGTGTAGATGTGATGGTAAGACCTTCGGAACCCAGAGTAGAATTTTATCTTATATAAATTCTGATAGTCGTCTTGCCTTGCAGTTTGACAACATTGAATTCATTAATCATGTTAAAGGCATCTGCATCTTCTCCACCCGGGAGTCTAGATCTCCCCAGCATGGCAGTCACCAGGGCAGCTGTCACGACTAAGATCGAGAGGGCCCTAGAAAGGCTTCCCCTAACCATGAAGTACTTGAAGGAAAACACTATCATGGGATCAAAGATTGATTCAAAGGTTCAATTGATTACCGACACCAGCATTGAAATGTGGGAAGAAATGCAGGCCCTGGTAAAAATGATATATATCCAATGAATGGTTGGAGACCCATTGTCTGTCAATATCAGCAATACTAGGATTCTAAAGGCTTCTTGCTTCCCATGCTCCATGCAAGCCCCAAAAATCATTCTTACTCTGGCCACACACTACAATTTGTCTTTACAAGACATCATGCTCGGTTCCTCAGTCCCGACTGGGTATCCAACTCCTATGGTGTCTTTGGATGCCACAACTTTTTAGGCCAGTCTGGGAATTCCTTAGTTCAATGAGGCAGCCTTCATCACCCAATCTATGGCTTTGCATGAATTTATGCATTTGGAACACATGGCCCAGCAATATCTAAACAAGAACTGGCTGAAGATGCCAAAGAAAGACTCCAAAAGAATGAAGCTGGAAATCCCCCGATCAGAATTCAATGAAAGCATACAGATGGGGATCATAGAATTGTGTAGGATATTTGGAAAACCCCATGCCCAATAATTCTTGGCATGAATGTACTACTTCCTGTTTGGCATCTCCTCCGGTGAACAATACTTTGACTGGGCAACCATCATCTCAAATCATGTGGACTCCTAGTTCCTCTAGGTCACCCAAACCTCTAAATTTTATATGATGTCCTATGTTCTTTGGGCTCTAGCACAACAAAGCCCCATCACAAATGGGCTACTCACAATAGGTGTACTTGGGGTCGGCCCAGGCCAAAAGGCTCCTTGGGATTATTTCCCATAAATCCAATGGGAGGCTAGTTTCCTCAGCTTCTACCGAGTAAATGATGCCTTTATTTACTACAACCTCCTCACACCCACCCAAGATGTTAGGTACCACCTCTCTAAGGAGGCGATGGATTTGGTCAGAAGTTATGGCCACTATTACATTTAGTTCCAACAGCACACTTATATTCAGGTAACTGACTTCTCTGGGAAACCCTATTTGTTTCCCAAGCACTGTGAGAACAAAATAATTCTTTTGTAATATTGTCAAAAAAAATTGGAGCTACACACCCTCTTCACGGTGAAGAAGGTAATAAATATTCTATTCCCAATCACCTGTGGGAATTACTCATGTAGTCTGGCCACAGCAAGAGAGGCGGATAGTGAGCTTAAAATCTTGGGCTTAAATGAATTCTATCTGGCATGGAAGAACTTTGATCTGCTAGGAAAAATAGCAACGACACTTCCCCAAGTATCAGAGCTCCATGCATTTCACATGGAGGATTTTTAGGAAGACTACTAGGATGACTTTGAAGTCCAGAGCTAGCACTTTGTCTGGATGATAATGGGGATGATGGAGAGGCTAAAGCTTCAAAAACTCCTAGATGACTTCTCGAACACCGGGTCCACAGTGGACCCACAATACAAATAAAATAGAGTAGACAAGATGGCTTTCCCTCCAGTAGACTAGAACACCCTGGAAGGTATGAAAATTGAGGATCTCACCAATGACATGGTCAAACGTAGCCACACATATTTTAAAAAAGCATGCCCAAGGAGCACACGCAAAGTTGGCCTGTTTGTGCGGGGCTCAACTTCTGGGGCCGAAACTTCCTCACAAGCGGAGGATAGAAGAAAAAGAATAATGGGGACCCCATCATAAACCCCATCTATGACCCCCTTAGTAGCACAAATGCAAGAGATTTTGGCGGCCACCTAGCAGATGAAATAAAAATTGATCACCCGGCTGGCCACCCTGGCACGTATGACCAGACTTGTCTGTCCTCCCTCTTCACCTTCACTGGAAAAATTGATGGTCTAAGAAAAAAAGATAGGAGTAGAAGAGGAACAGGAAGCTATGATGGATGTAGGGCCCCCTTTGATAACTAGGAGAAAGAAAAAGAAGACTAACCCTCAGCCAAAGGTGGAGCCAAAACTTGGGATGCCAAGCATCCAAGAAATACAAATTCTTTCTTCTGACTCTCTGGAACTGGATAAAGAAATTGAGGATATCCTAGAGAACTCCCCTCCATGTGATGAATTTGATTATTTATTTGGGACTAATGAATTTGGGAACTTGCAGGGAGATATCAGGAGGGCAGTTGAAGAGATAACTTCCCAAGAGGAAATGACGCCCCCTCTTGAAAGGAACATCCAGGAGAAGGAAGCTGCCCAAAAGTGAGAAACCCAAGCAGAGGGAGAAAAATAACAAGAACAGGTGAACATATCTGATGTTTTTAAGATACTAATTGTAGGGACTATGGAGGGCAGGCAAGAACAGGATAAGCAACTGGCATCAATCAAGGGAACCAGACTGACAGGATCAACCGTAACCCCAACTGCCATTCTCCATATGCCACCTCCAAGGAGAACATTCAGAGAGGTGATCACAGTGGCTCAAACATTGAATCTTGGCTCAATGCCTCCACCACCTCCACATAATGCACCAATAGGAGAAAATATCCCGACGGAAAATGTCAATGAAGAACAGCAGTAGGGTGGGGAATAGAACCCCGGAGAAATAGATGTGGATCCTAACATTGCTAATGATGTAGACACTGGGGAAAAAGACACAAGTACCACTGGGGTAGATATTGTCAATGAGCTCAAAGATACAAGGAAGGAGTCAGAAATGGCTCAGAAAACCAAGGGGGCGCAACAAAACCTTGGAAGGGAACTATGGGAACAAATTCTGGTTGCAAACCCACCCCTACCACCACAATGGTTGGTGGAGTCCCAAAAGAGGAAGGCCCCAATAACAACCAAGGCCCATCTCTCCATGGCAGAGATGATGGCACAAATGTAGAATCCTCCCAAGGCCAAGAAAGCCCAGACAGTCCATACTCTTCAGACTGCACCGAATGGATATACAGTTGCGGTAATCACGACACCTTCCCCAGATGTAGATGAAGCAACGACCAAGGCTAATGAATAATTCATCACTGAAATATCTCTAGGGAAGAGAGGGAAATAGGGAAAACTAGACCTATTAAAAGAAGTGGCCAAAGCAGTAGAGGCCTGCTATGAAAAGGAGGCCCATAAATTTAGGGTGGAAAAGGAAAAAAATGCAAATCTCATGGGGTTGTTGATAGAGCTTGCACTGCCTATTACTGCCATACCCCTAGATGTCTCCACATCTAGAGCAAAACTTCCTCAAATTGACATAGATTCACTAAGGGCGATGAAAAGAAAGGCCCAAGCTAGCAATATCCTACATCAGGCTGAAACTACTATTTCCATCTGGGAGGGAGACATTGAAAATTATGAAGAATGGAAGGCTGAGTTGGAAGAACTCATCAGCATCGAAGAAGAAGTTGTCTCTGAGGGAAAAATTTTGGGAGAGGAGTCTTTTGACTTTTTTTGGACCTAGCACTCCAGACTTGACCTCACATTGGGGGTAATTAAGCAACTGGTAGTGGCCCTACATGACAAAGTCCAAGAGGTCCAATATTCTTTTAATTTGTACAAGTCATTCATTTTAAAGGTCTCTAGAGTTAATCCTTTTAGTACTGAAACATGTACTCTTGATGAATATGTCGTGGGAAAATTTGATGAGCTAATGGAATCTCGGTATCAATCCTTTGAGGGGATAGATGGGGTTAAAATGACATAGATAACTCACATGGTGTTCCAAGGTCATGACATGGAAAAGATGGCCACAGAATTTAAAGAAAATGTTCTGAGTCTGGGTGAACAGGTGGATGTGGCTAAGTACCATCAGGCCGGCCTCAAGGACATCAATAAAGATAGGATTGCCTGGCTCCTGCAGACCTTCAATGATACTAAGGAACAATAAAATCCTCTGGGTTCCAGATATGATTGTCAGGAGATGTATTTTTTATTTATTCATTCTTCCGAGTCTAATAATTTTGTATTCCTTTGGTGACCAGCGTCCTAGTTCCCGAAGCCAACCAGTCACTTTCAAAGCGATTAATGGAGATGTCAGAAAGAAGGTGATCCCAATAGGGCACATCATCTCAAAGATGATTCTGACAGGTGGTCTTCCCAAGGCGCCACTCCACAGTAACACCTGGCACATCGAAGATAGTGAGTTTCTCTTCCATTTATGAGGCATGTAGCCTCGATCCCTGAGGGATTATATTTCTTCTTTTTTTCCTTATGAAGCTCTTCCCAAGGCCGATTCTTCCTCTCCTCCTTTATTGTCTTATTCTTCTGACATGTCAGACCTTTTCTGTCTCAAGGTCTTTGTAGCATGGTGCAGGTAGTACCAGCCACCAAAAATTATATTATATTGTTTAAAGGGTAAAGTAAGTTAGGTTAAGATTAGGGAAAACTTGTGAATAAATAATAATTCTGACCTCATTCCAAGGGTCAACAAAATTGATGATTTTGTAGTCCATAGTTATAGCATTTTTGTTTTCTGAGTTGCAGAGCTCAATGCTTCTTAGTTGTTAGAGATTCTCAGTAGTTAGATGCTCCCTTGGAGCCATGATTATTGTACGCACCAGTACTGGCTGGAAATATGTTAATGAAGAAGGGAGGATTCTCTCAATGATGTTGTTAGCATTCTGATCTCTAGATTAACAATCTTTTGTGTTGTATGTTCTTTATGTCCCTTGCTCTGATATTTTAAGTAGATTAACGACCTTCTTTTCCCTCACTATTGATTAAATATGAGTTGATGGTTCTATATTTATTCAGTATTTAGTGTAGTATGTTAGAGCATGGTTGATGTCTTGAATGTTTAGCATAACTATAGGTAGATGGAATACTTCTAACTCTGATCTATCTTTTGAAGTTTATTTGGTAAAGTTAATGAATGCTTGCAGGAGACCCCACTTACCTAAATCCTTAGAGAAGACAAGCCAAGATAACCAGCTATCCCTTTGAAGAAAATATTCACATTCCCAACTGAGCCCCCACGCTATCGAGACTCGAATCTCATGTGCTTGAAGGCCCAGGGAATCTCATTTCCCTAGACAACCTTTACAGGAAAATTTGGCCAATACCCCGGTACCTGGTGACAATTTACTTCTGTTGGCGGACCCGGTCACAAAGTCCCATCAACACCCAGATGGATCCAAGGCCTTTACTTATAGGGGAGTAGCAAAGATAGTAGAGGCAATAGCAGCAAAGACATCCTGATAGATCTTAGGATAGGCCTTCAGGACATGATTTTGGCAAGGGTTCTGGCAGAGACAGGGACCCATTATCTCAGTGCGAGTAGGAGAGAGAGAAGCTTAGGGCCTGAGTTACAGCTTTAGAGACCAGAGCTACTAAATTAGAGGCTAGGATCACAGTAGTAGATTCTTTGCTTGTCGATCAAGATACACATCTGGACAGGCTTAGAGAAGAATGAGATATACAAGCTCAGACTACAGTCCATCAGGCACAAAGAGCTACATATTATTATGCTTTATAACATGTTGTTGTGCCAGAGGGATAGAGAGCTACATCATTTTCATGCCTAGAACAATAGTTAGAGGGAGCGATGCCTCCTCCCCCATTTGTACCACCTCCTCCCCCTCCTCCAAATCAGGGAGAGGGGGGAGCCAGAGCTGATTCTATATTTTGTTACACATGTATATTGTATATCTAGATCCTTCTAAGATCTTTCTTTTGTACATCACACACACACACACACAGATGTATATATATAATTCCTCCTGATCCTCTGATATGCTAATACTCTTTATGTAGACTTGTGTCATATTTTGATCTGTACCATGTTTGAGATGTATATCTAATGCTGTTGTTTTTTATTCTGACATGTTTCATGAGTTCTCTTTGTTTTGATAGATTTATTTGCACATGTGATTATATCTTGGTCATAAGATGAGTTAGATTTAGATGATGACATCATATATGCATTTGGATTTATCATTGATATAAATATGTTTCAAATGATTCTATGTGAATATCAAAATGTATGTTTTTTATTTTTTCTTATGCAAGAAAAATGTATGGATGCACTTAGGATGTAGAAATGAAATGCACAACTGCTTTGTGTTTGTATTTTCTTTCTGTCTCATTTTATGAATATAAAATATATGTTATGGATGTGCAACGATATTGATATCAGTAATAGTAAATGGATGTATTTAACTTGGATTTAGAAGAAGAAAATAGAAATCATTTTTGAGCCCAAATTCCTTATGCTTTTAACTTCTTTCGCAAATGCATCATGTAATCTTTAAATACAGCTATATGTAGACTCTTAGGACTTGTCACTAACTTGCAGATATTGTAGCCTTTTTATCATCATTGGGTGCTTTTCAGAACAGATACCACTTGATAGTACAACCATCACTAATACCCACTGATATTATGAAATTATGAATACTATGTTTTATTGGAATGTCAGAAATAGACTTAAGCATCAAGGCATAGAAGCCAAGATGACAAGATAGTCACCTTCCTTTTAATATATCAGATTCTATGTAAGGAAAGATATTGGACCCACAATGACCTTGAAAATTAATATCCTTGGGTACATTATGCTTCATATACCTTAGCGAGAATCTGAGTTAGAAAATAGACAAGTAAATTGTTCCAACTTCACCATAGTTTACACATAATAAAGATCGAGATATATGTGTCTATCCACTCATGGTGGTAGCTCTTACCATAAACATCCAAGTTATGTGAAATTTATAGGATCATTTGAAACAATCACCATACATAGAAAACCAAGAAAATGTCATGCCCCATCCTTGCGACTCTTTGTCTTTGCGCAGACATCATGGAGTAACTCGGAAGACATAACAACTTATCAATTGTGAATCAATCAAATAAAATTCATAACTGCTTAGGTACCCCCAGTGAAAACATCATGGGTATATAAAAGAGTCATAATCAAACCAAGATCAAACTGTGTTTAAGTTAGTATTGAGAAATACTATTGATTCATTTTTCAAGTGCAGTAGAAATTCAACAAGCAAAAGTTTGGAATTCAAGAAAATATGTGTTCTATGTATGTGTATTCCTTTCTTGTTTGCAATCCAATATAGATCTTAGGAACATCGTTCATGTTAGTGAAATTATTGCATCATCCTTGTGTCATGAAAGTAACAGTTTGGTAAAAGTATCAAGAAGCATGGTATCACAAGACAAACCAACCTGTGATGACCTAGCAGATGCAACCTTTCAAACTAGCAAAGACGCCCCTAGTGTAGAAGGACTTGATCCTAAGATAGAAATACAGACTAATCCCAAGCAAGGATAAGATAGTTGTGTAGGAAACAAAGTCAACATTTTTAGCATAGGTGTAATCATGAAGGCTTCGTATCAGTAATGTATTGATAGATAGAGTGCAGAACACAAGTGACACCTGATTGCTAGGTTTTCACCACTTGACAAGACCTTTTCTTTCTTTTTTTGCTACCAAGATGCCCGCTTTATCAGGTTCTCATCAAGGCACTTTTGTCTGTTTCAATTTTTTTTCTATTTTTTCTTTTTTGAATGTTTTTGTAGTATCAAGGTGCCTATTTACTAGGTTTTCACCAAGGATACCTTTCTTTAGGACTTTTTCTATTATTTTTGGATTTCGGCAGGATCAATTTTCTGAATGTTTTTGGTATTTTTTGAGAACTATTTCACTATATAGGCTCTGCTAGATGAACATCAAGTGTAGAACCACTTTAAATATAGATTATTGATAGGATCTGGAAGAACGTCTCCCTCAGGTGTAGCTAGTTGATATGCTCCAGTCCCAAAAGTAGTAGTGATAACATAAGGTCCCAACCATTTAGGTTGAAATTTTCTCTTTTGTTCTCTGTTGGGCTGGTTCTTAGGATTCTCCTTTAAGACGAGATCCCCCACTTCAAATTTTCATGGTTTGACCTTCTTGTTGTACCCTTTAGACATACATGCTTGGCACACCTTCAGATGATCAAACACCTATTGTTTGCACTCATCTAGTAGGTCTAAAGAATTCACCCTATCGATGCGGTATTGCTCATTAGTAACAAGATCTTGTAAAGATATCCATAAAGATGGGATTTCAACCTCAATAGGTAGTACTACTTTAGCGCCATAGTCTAGGGAAAATGGCGTGGCTCCAGTCAATGCTCTAATGCTTGTTTTGTAGGCTCATAGTGTCGGATTCAGTTGTAGATGCCAGTCTCTGCCAGACTTACAGTTCGGTGTAGGATTTTGAGAATATTCTTATTAGATGCCTCAGCCTGTCCATTACCTTAAGGGTAATAGATTGAGGAGCAATGTTGAGTGATGTGGAAATTCTCACAAAGGTCATCAATGTCTTGATTTTTAAATTGGCCCCCATTGTCTGTTATAATTGAAGAGGGTATCCCATATCTATAGATAATGTAGTTCAGAATGAACATAGTCACCTGTTTTCAAGTGGCTTTGATTAGTGGCATGGCCTCGACCCACTTCATGAAATACTCAGTGGCGGTAATGATGGACTTGTGTCCATTTGAAGAATTGGGATATATTTGTCCAACCAAGTCAAAGGCCCTTTGCTGAAATGGCCAATGTGTAATGAAAGGTATAAGTTCCCTGGTAGGAGCATGGATGAGATTTCCATGTGTCTGGCATTTATGAAATGTTTTGGAAAACTTAATAGCATCTTTTTCCATGGTAGGCTAGTAATAGCCTACTCTGAGCAGTTTCTTTGCTAGTGAAAATTCATTTGAATGTGATCCACATACACCTTCATGGACTTCTTTTAATGCGCATTCTAACTCTTTGAGTTCTAAACATCTAAGAAGCATACCATCAAGACCTTATTGATATAAGTTATTAGTTATGAGGACATAATGCGATGTTGTCCTAATCAGGGATCTTTTCTCATTTCTGGATAGATTATTAGGAATAGTTTGGCCAGTGAGGTAAGCAATGATATTAGCATACCAAGATTGGTCTGGGGTGTTTAAAGCACAGATTACTTAATATTTAGGGGTATCAAAGGTAGGATAGGATAGCTCTTCCACCAAGAATTCATAGCAGAATTAATGTTCCTTCAGTTGTAACATAGATGCCAATGTATCCATAGCGTTTGCAACTTTGTTCTCTATTTTGGGTATCTGCTGGAATGTGATAAAGACAAAGTACTTCTTTAAGTCATCAACCAGTTGCTTGTAGGGTGTCAAATTTTCATCTTTCATCTGATAATCTCCATTGACTTGATTGATGATGAGATGGGAGTCACCATACATGTGTAACTCTACAATCTTCCATTCCATGGTGAGCTTAAGACCATTTACCAATGCCTCATATTCAAAAATGTTGTTCGTGCATGGAAATATCAATTTGTAAGACTTGGGTATCTTGTAGCCTTGAGGAGTTATGAACAGAACTCCTACTCCAGAGCCTTTTTGTGTAAAAGAACCATCAAAGTATATCTTCCACAAGTACTTAGTCAAATGCATAATGATCTCATCAGGAAATTCAATCTTTAGAGGTTCATCATCTTAAAGTGGTGAATCAGCTAGTTGTTCTGCAAGGACTTATCCTTTAATAGCCCTCCTATCCACGTACTCAATGTCAAATTCACTTAGAATAAGGACCCATTTTTCCAGACGTCCTGCTAACGCTATTTTTCTGAGGTACTTTAGAGGATCGATCTTAGCAATGAGCCTTACTATATGTGGGAGCATATAGTGTCTCAATTATTGTGATGTGAAGACGACTGCTAAGCATGCTTTTTCAATAATTTTGTAATTGAGCTCATAGGAGACTAGCATTCTACTGATGTATTAGATAGCTCTTTCTTTCTTTGTTTCATCCTCTTGTGCTAATAATACTCCTAATGATGTAGTTGTAGCTGAAATATACAGGATTAATGGCTTTCCATGAATAGGTGTCATAAGAATACAAAGAGTAGCTAGGTACCCTTTTAATTCTCTGAAGTTGGATTCACTGTTCTCATCCTATTTGAAGGTGACCCTTTTATGTAGTAATTTGGTAAAGGGTTGTGCTCTATCAGCAAGTTGTGACATGAACCTCCTGATTGATTAGAGTCTCCCTTGTAATGTCCTCATTTGACTGATGTTGCTTGGAGGAGTCATCTCTAGAATAGCTTTGACCTTTACAGGATCTACCTCAATTCCCTTTGCTAAAACTATAAACCCTAAGAGTTTTCCTGATTGGACGCCAAAGGTACATTTCTTTGGATTGAGCCTGGGTTGAAATTGCTCCATATGATTCAATATCTTTCATAAATCAGAAATATGAGTACTCCTTTCTTTGGATTTGGGTAAGATGTCATCCATGTAATCCTCCATGTTTTTATGCATCATATCATGGAATATAGTAGTCATTTCTCTTTGATATATGGCACTGGAATTCTTTAACCCAAATGGCATGATGTTCCAGCAAAAGGTACCCCATGCGCATGTAAATGCGGTTTTCTCTTGATCCTCAAGGGTAATTTTTATCTAATTATAGCCTGAGAAACCATCCATTAATGAATACATTTGGTAGCCTGTTGTGATGTCTATGATCATGTCAATATTAGGTAGCGGGAAGTCATCCTTAGTACATGATTTTTTTAAGTCTCTAAAGTCTATACATATCCTGATAGATTTATCAGATTTAGACACTAGGACCACATTGATGATCCATCCTACGTAGGCAATAACTTGGGTAAATCCAACTTTTAACAATTTCTCTAGCTCCGCCTTTACTAGCAATGCAACATGAGGATGCATCTTTCTAAGTTTCTATTTCAAGGGCTTGATCCCGGGAGCTATAGATAAGTGGTACAAGATTAGATAAGGATCTAGTCTAGGCATATTTTTATAAGACCATACGAAGTTGATCTTATTTTCTTTTATGAACTCAGTGAATTGTACCTTTTCCTCTTCAGATAAAGATTGTGCTAGGTGTACCATTTGAGGAACTTCAGTTGTGCCCAAATTAATTGGCTATGTTGGATCTATCAGAACTGAAGACCTTTCTTGAAAGTGCTTGGGGAGGATATCAAAAATCTCATCCTTTGGCGCCTCTGAGAGGTTTTCACCATTGGATACATCTCTTTTTTTACTATTTTAGGATCTGACACTACCACAATGGTTTTCACCATCAGTTCCCTTCTTCTTTTTATTCTTCAATTTTTAACTAAGAAACTTGATATCCTCCTATGACATGTTCATGCTCCTTTCATTGGTAGAATAAGGATAGGGTTCACAAGCATTTAGATAACAAGCCAAGGTGTAGTCATTGGGAAAGTCAAGGATAGGAGTAGGATCTGTACTAGTCCAATCAATTAGGTATGGGTTTATCAAAGACAAGGAATTGGACTCTAGGAAGGATAGCATTGCATTAGCATCATGACTATTAACTGACATGACATGTTTTATTAATTGATAAGTAGGAGATATTTTTCCACAGCAAGTCAAATTGTGATATTTCTATCAGGATTCAACTGTGTAGTTTTTGAGTCAAACTCATTGACCCATAATTCATGAGTAGTGGTTCACATGAACCCATCTCTCATGAGAATGAATGGAACACTTAGCACTCATTGGATCTAGGTGATGCTCACAAAGGTGAAGCGCCGGGACTTCCCGGGAGGTCACCCATCCCAGTACTACTCCAGCTCGAGCACGCTTAACTACGCATTTTCCTCCATGGTTAAACCCACTCTACTTACAAATGAGGTTGCAAGTAGAGTGGGTTTAACCATGGAGGAAACTCCGTAGTTAAGCGCGCTCGAGCTGGAGTAGTACTGGGATGGGTGACCTCCCGGGAAGTCCCGGTGCTTCACCTTTGTGAGCATCACCTAGATCCAATGAGTGCTAAGTGTTCCATTCATTCTCATGAGAGATGGGTTCATGTGAACCACTACTCATGAATTATGGGTCAATGAGTTTGACTCAAAAACTAAACAGTTGAATCCTGATAGCAATATCACAATGTTTTATAAAGTTAAATTATTCGATGTTTAGATCAATAAGAGCTACATCATCATTAAAAGGGTCATTTTTAGTTATATGAAGACCAAACTCTAGTGACTCGTCAGTAGAACTTGCATCATCATCTCTTCGTAAAAGGAGGTTTCTTTCTTGTCGCCTCTGAAATCCTTCTAGGCTTATGAGAATACTAGTCTCTTAATCAGTGATTGGGGGAAGGAATTCTTCCTCTACGTTAGGAATATCAGCATTGTTGGGAGTAGTGTTAGAATGTTCACGAGGTGCTAAGGGAGCCGCAAACATGTGAATTGTATCTATTTCAATGTCTTCTATGGAGACAAATAGCTCATCCCATTCATAATCATGAGAGTCAGTGATTTTGTCATCAGATCTTTTTAAGTATTCAACAATAGTTATCTGGTGTACTCAGTTATCTATCTATGGATCAAAGTGTGGTAGATCAAGGACATGTGTGATCATGACTAACTTCCCCCAATTATGATGTGACTCCAGCCGTCAGGGTGTTCTCTCTATAGCTTTTGCTATCAATGACACCTCTGGATCAGTTGTTGTTATGTCTCCTACCTCTTGAATAGGAGGTTGCACTAACAAAGGGGTGTTAAGAGCTTGTGGTACCTCAAAGCTTGGTACATAGCACTCTCCTTGATATTTGGGATTCTCTATGCCAATATGAAATAATCTTTCATAAGGCCATGGTTCTAGCACTATCTCATCTATTTCATCACTCCCTTTGTCAGAGATCATACTATCTTTTGAAGCAGGTTTGTCAGATTCAGTATTAAAACCTAGTCCTTTTTGGTCTTTGGTATACCTGAATTCCATGTGTACAGGTTCAATAAGTCCTCTTCCTATGTCTCTTAGAGGTCCTTTTCCTTTGTATCCCATTTTCTTGAGGAGATCATATCCTTTTCCATAATGTTCTAGGGATATCTCTACATGTTTGACCTCAGTTTCCATTGGTTCTCCTTTGTGAAGCCAATCCAAGACTGTCTATTCTTCTATTTTATCTAAAGAAGATGTGGATGCCTTTACCATTCTAGTTGCTTTGTGGATTTTTGGCTCCTTGGATGTAGTAGGTGTGAATGTCATAGAATATTTTCCATAGGATCTTGGTGACACCAGAAGTTTTGTCAATGATGGAGTCAGGTCAAGTTTGTATTCTCCCATACCTGTTTCTTCAAGTTTTAAATTTCTGCCAAAACTCTTCATAACCATTTCCTTGGTAGTCTCAGGAGCAATTTCATCCATAACTTCCTTGTTATGTGGAATCATACTACCTGCTTTGATATTGTTGCAAGTATAATTAGCATCCGTAGGAATTGTCACCTCCACCCCATTATGTGGGAACTTGATACATTGGTGGTAAGTAGATGGCACAGCTTGCATTTTGTGAATCCATGGTCTCCCCAATAGGATATTGTAGGCTAGGGGTAGATCCAGAACTTGACATACAACATTCCTTTCAATTGGTCCAACTCTGATGGGTAGAACAATAAGACCTTTAGAGGATCTTTCTTCCTCATCATAAGCTTTGATAGTTATTTTTATTCTAGAGTCAATGGTCTATTCTGAGAGACCCAATTTCTTGATTAGATTAAGTGTACATATATTCAATCCTGTGCCTCCATCTATCAGTACACGTCTAACACAGGATTTATGAATGAGGACTTCAATATGGCGGGGTTGATTATGTGGATGTGTCAATGACTTATATATCATCCTCTTCAAAAAAGGAGAGGTAATGTGGCACTGAGATGTGATTGACCATCGCTTGGAATTTGTCTAGATCAAGGTCCTTTAGTACATTTGTGGCATGTAAGGCTTGTTCTAGGATTTCCCTATGCACTGTGGATATTTTAAGCAACTCAAAAAAGGAAATTTTGGTAGAGGTTCGTTGCAATTTATCCACCAAGTCATATTTTGCTGTAGGAATAGTAACCACATGTTTTTCTACTGGTTTATGGATAGTAACAATAGGAACCTTGGATGTTGATGCTGGTTTTGGTGAAGAATTCAGTCCTTTGATCGTGACTTGTGCTTGTCTCTGAGTCACCGCATTCGATTGGAAAGAAACACCTTTGATTGTGACCACATTAATTGATTTGGTTTTAATGTCTAGCATATTGATCACATTATCATTATTGGAATAGGTGTAGTTGACTTCATTACCTTTCCCTTTAGATGTTTCTCCTTTGTCGTAGTTAGGGAATGGTTTGTTAAATGTTGTATGATCTTCATTGGTAGTGTGTCCATCCACTTTGATCTTACCTCCTTCAATGAGGTCTTGAATAACATGTTTGAGATTAAGGCAATTGTTAGTCTTGTGTCCTTTGTTTTTGTGAAAGACATAGTAAGAATTATCATCCCACCACCTGGTATTGACCGTTGGTTCCCATGGTTTAGAATCTAGGATTTTGAGAACTTTGTTGTCTAGAAGTGTCTGTAAAATAGTCTCGAGAGGCTCTCCCAAAGGAGTGAATGTTCTTTGACGTTTATTCCATTGCCGACCCTTGCTATTTTCATTGTTTGCTTTGGGTATGGGGGTCATTACCTTGGCATCTTTTCTTTCTTTCATACTATTGGTTAGATTGAATACCTCCAGTTTAGGACCAACATTGGATGTGTCTACTATGCCATTGTTGACAACATTTTTGTTTTGTTTCCACCACTTAGGCTGAGATTTTGAGTTGTTAGTTTTTTTTCACTTTGAAGAGTGATCTCCCCCTTTTTTACCATAACTTCTTCAATACAGAGGGCGTTCTTTATCATCTTATCAAAGCTAGGGGAATCTTGCATCTGCAATGCGTAGTTCAATTCTGGTATCAAGTTATTGACAAATATTTCCATTTTCTCAGATTCGGGAATGGCTCTTGAATATCGTGCAAAGATTTTCCCCCACCTTTGTAGAAATTGGGTAAAGGATTTTCAAGTCTTCTATTTAGTGTTGCATAGATCCATCATAGTCACATCATGATAGATTGGATGAACTGTTGTATTAGCTCCTCAAAATTTTTGACCTTGGGTGTAAGTTTTGAGAACCATTCCATGGCATTGCCTCCTAGACTTCCAGGAAACAGTTGCATGAGGTAAGTGGGTTCATGCATGTACTCTATGCTAAGAGAAAAAAACTCTCAAACATGGTCATGTGGATCAGTCTCAATTGTATACTTGTCATATTTTGGTCGTGCCACATTGGGAGGGAATGGAACCATAGTGATACTTTTGTCAAAGGGAAATGGACAAATAGAGTCCACCGAGTACTTTGTTTTGGGTTTAGCCTTCTCTTTCTTGAGAGTCACAAGCTCCATTTGCATTAAGGTAAGTTTTTTGGTGAGAATAGAAATAGGAGTTGATATCTCCTTTTCTTTTAGTTGTTCCACATCATAATCCTTGGGTAATTTTATGCCAGTGGATGCTAAATGGAGAAAGTATTTCTCTTTATCCTCATCAATCATCTTTTCCAGTATCTTGTGGAACCTCTTGCTCTGTTTGAGTTTATCATACTCTTCTTCAGTGATGTCTTCCTCACTGCTGATAAAAATAGAGAACATTCAAATATGGGTTCTTCTTTTTCATCGATATCTTTGTGCTTTTGTCTTTTTCTATTGTCGTATTCTTCAAAAGCTGCATCCATTTGTGAGTGTTTCTATCCATTTGTGGAGAGCCTAGATTGAGTAGGGAACTGTGAGATGTTTCTACCTAAAAGTGTAGTGATTTAGGAGGCACTTTCAATCCCTTAGATGTGCACTTGATGCATCTCATGTTAACCATATGGTTGTACCTCAACTTTGTCAAAGTTTCCCAAGAGTGTCAGGCAGTATCTTGAATCATTCAAGTGAGTGTGTCTAGGTGGAAGTATCGTTTGAGTTTTGGTGGAAGTAAATGATTCCAATGTCAGAGGCTTAGAATTCCCTGATAGTGAGCTGGGAACCAAGTTGTTGTAAGAAATGGACAGACTGCACGTATTGAAATAGATTATGAAAAAATGATCGGACATGCAAGTTAGACGTTTGAAAAAGTGTTTTGACACAATTATAGGGAGACTAGAAAAGACAATAGGGGCAGACTAAAGAGCCAAAAGGGTATCCAAATCAACTGAGTTTTCCTGAGAAGCTATTTTGGAAATTCCCATTATCCTAGACACAAGCTCCCAGATGCGAGCCTAGAAATACAGGATGCAAGCTATTGACGACCCTAGATGCAAGCTGAAACCCTAGATGCGATGATGTGTTAACCAGATGCAAGCCAGGATACTAGATGTGAGTCAGGATACCAAAAATGAGCCAGGAAATCTGTGATGCAATTTTCTGATGTCTCTGTCAGATTTGATCATTTTTGAAAAATTCATCTTGGAAGTGCGTGAAGTTTGTCTGATTGTAGTTTTTCATTCTCAGACTTGTTAGTGAATGAAAACACATGTGTAGACCCAAGATTTAAATTTGTTGCTTGTTTTGAAAACATTATCTTTTTAGTGATCTTTTAGTTATGTCAAGCATTGTTGCATTATTAAAGGGTGAAACAGGCACACATTTTATCCCTATTTTCTAGGTGGAGAATGAAAATCCTTGCTCATTGCCTTGGGTACACACTCAAATGCCAATCAGAATACAGCCATCACCAAGCATGCAATGGCTCCACTCATGATGTTGTATCAGCGAACTCCAAATGCAAGTGAGGGCACAATATGATGAGTGTCTTGGGGAAATTACTTTTTTCCTTGCACAAGGATTATCACCCTTTCAGGGCTAAATCAAGAATTCTTTCAGTTTAAATGTTGTCTATGATTGGGAAATCCATTTGAAACCGTCCCCCATAGAATTGCACAAGAAAAAATTGAGGCATATAGCCTTATGAGTACTCAAATATGTGTTGTCTCGCAAGAAAGATTCAAGCGGCTTCACTCTATACACACCCAAGCATGTTCAAGGAATGATGTCAAAATTCCAGGAACAAAACCAATCCCGTCTTCCGAGGCTTTGGCCTATGAGGAAGCAATTATTTATAGTGAGTTGGAAGGGTTGGCGTAAAACCTGTCCTCACTTGGGTTGTTCCTGGGAGATTTTTTCCTCAATCGGTAGGCCCTCTACTATTAAATAAGCATGCAAAGGATTGGCAAGCGTAGGACGTCTAGATTTCTAATTCCTCTAAAGAAGAAGAGCATACTCTCTTAATCCATGTTGTTTTCTCCCAAAATAGTTTCAAGCAAGCAGTTCATTCCCTCAAGCAATGTTGTGCTCGATTTAAGATGTTCCTACTTTATGGAAAACAAAATGCTTGAAATTAAAGTTTGTGTTGTTCAATTATCCACAATTTTAGATGAGTAGCTTGTCCAATTTCTGATCCCCAAAATATGAAAAAATGAGATTATTCCTTAGCCAACAATTGTAGTGCTTTGAGTTGTTCATTTACTGGTCCAAAATAAATTTAGTTTTGTTTGCTTGGTTCAGTTATCTACAAATTCCTTTCAACCCATAAACTGGTGTGTGAGTTTCTCATTTTCCTTAAAAGGAAAAGAGCATAGTCCTCTAGTTAGTTTAGTAGAAGATTAGAAAATGTTCTTAGTGTAAAAAAGCATGTAAATAGAGGTCAAGAAGGGGGTTAGGAAACCTAAAGAATCACATTAGTATTATTTGTTCAACTCCCTAGAAAACCTTTGATAAACCTGAAAACACTAGTTAGGCTACTTTAAAAGACCAAAAACCAAAGTGATCAAACTATTAGAAGTTAGGCAATGAAGTACGCAAGATTTTTAACAAGATGCGATCCTAAAACATAGGATGCGATACCATATACCGAATGCAAGCCCTTATCACTAGATGTGACTGAATGTTCCCCAGATGTGATTCTAAACCAAAAATTATTTGGGAAATCCTAGATGCGAGCCTCATTTTTTGCAGTGCGAGGGCGTATCCTGGATGTGAGCCAGAATGACCAGATGTGATTTTCGACCTGAAAAATGGGAGGAAAGATTAGCAAAAAATGAAATTAAAAATGAGGCAAATCTTGAATTGGGCCCCACAGTGGGTGCTAGAAATGTGTGTGTGAAATATTGCACCTGTTACCTGCGACACAACACTTCAATGGGTCATTGCGTTAGTGGAAAACATGGTTAGATGAGAATATAAAGAAACTAAAATCGACCTATTGCTTTCTAACTAAGAAGAGTATGATAAGAAACATAATAGCCATCAGATTATGCTACTATCAGTGACATAAATGACTTAGCATGAAAGATTTGAGTTAAAAACAAACTATTTAACCATTAAGCATGCATTCTAGCTCTAAAAAGCATGAAAATAACAATGCCTGAACATAAAATCTGAATTAGGATACGAATCTATGTTTATTCTAACAGCATAACAATGCATTTTTCTCTAAAATTATGGGCTTATTTGTGCTCAACAATACCTTCTATTTATAGAAGAATGAGGAGAGAGAAGGGGTGACAAGGTGCATTAATGGAGTTGAAAAACTCATTAATAAAGTGTAAGAGAAATAAATTCCAAAGGCATTGAAGAGGCATGGGCTTAAGGAATCTACATTAATGAGGCATTAATGAGAGCCTTAAAGAAGCATGGGAAGGGTGTAAGAGGCAAGCTTGAGAAGGTGGACTTGAGGAAAGGAATCTTGAGATTCCTGGACTTTCTCAAGTGGGTGGAGTCCTTAATCATTCTTTAATGGAATGTGACAACATGAGGAGGTGGGTTAGCATAGAATTAGATTTAGAAAGGGTGAATGGGTTGGGATAGATTCGAACCCCGAGTCAAAGTGGTTGAAGTGGGTTAGGTTAGGGGTTTAGAGGAATATTAATGAAATGAAAAAAACTTATTTAATTCACTCAAAAATAGGGATATTAATTATTTTAAACATTTAATTTCTTTTTAATAATCAATAAGACTATAACCAATTTAATTAAATTAATTAGGCTAGGGGAATGGGTTCATTTGCAAGTGGGCAATTGATTTAGGAATTTATTTAATTTCTAGTAAATTAATCATTTTTAGCCATGTATTTGATTGATTATTTCATTTTGGCTAAAAAGTAATTAATTTAGTGATTTGATCACTTTAGGAGATTAAATTGATTTCAAAAGAATTATGCCAAGCAGTAATAGGGTCGTTTAAACATAATTGGGGGTATGATCACACTTAGGGAAAGTAGGGTCTATAATTTGAGCAAACCAAATCCAAGTGGTTATATATATATATATATATATACATTTACATACAATATGTCTATATATAATATTATATATATCATGTACATATGTACATATGTACATGTGTGTGTGTGTATATATATATCAAATATATGTATGTGTGTGTGCACATTCAATGCATATATGTATATATATGCATATATTATTTATATACATATATATGCATATATATACACACACACACATATATATATATATATACATATATGCATATATACACATATATGCATATATACACATATACATGAATATATACAAACAATATATATAAAAAAACAATATACATGCATATATACAAACAGTATATATTAAAAACAATAAAAAAATGCAAATAGAAATGTCAAAAACCTGTTTGCAGACGTTTAGAAAATTGGAAGCCCCACAGTTTCAACCCAACCTAAATAATGAAAATGACTGTTTCAGCGGGTTGTTAAATTCTGCCAAAAAATACCTAAACTACTTTCGATCGAAAGTAGGTAAGTACTTTCGATCAAAAGTACTCATCTACTTTCGATCAAAAGTAAAAAAATACTTTCGATCGAAAGTAATTTACGATTGAAAGTACCCATTTTTGGTACTTTTGATCGTAAGTTACTCACTTTCGATTGAAAGTTTTATCTTGTTCCGATCGAAAGTATGCTTTTTTTTCATGGGCCATGCTTTTCAGGGTGAATTCCTTCCTCCCAAAAAGTGTAACCCACTATTGTGGGATCACCCTAAAGAAAAACATCAAAGAAATGAACCATATACACATTTGACACATGGACTTTTAACGTGAAAACCCTGTTAAGGGAAAAACCACTTGGGACTGGTAACCCAAAATTTTCACTCTTCTTAAGTGAGCTTGGTGAAGAGCCAACCCTGTTAAAGGTTACAAACACACTGTTAAGTGCGACCTTTCTAGAGGATTTAAAACCATTGGTTAGTCTTTTGACCTTGGGCATTAACTATGCTTTCAACAAGTTAAAACCTTTTGATACTCTTGAGTATCTCAATACATTAAGGACTGTTAAATCCCACTCGATTAAGAGATTTTTTGAATCAATGGTTAAACTAAAATAGTAAATGATCTATTCATTAATACAAATTAAACTTTCATATTTTTAGATCTATTATAAGTCCATAATACCTCTTCTAATCAATATGCTCTTCTATTCCTTTTCTCCCCTTCTTGTTCTTTCTTCTCAGTGAATGTTGTTGCTTCTCTGTTGCTTGGTGTCTGCAGGATTTTTGCCTTTGTTCTTCAACTTGTAAGATCAGATCTACATGAATACTTCTATCTTCACCAGAATTATATTCAGCATTCCTTCCCTTGATAATGAATTACTTATCTCTTTATATAGACCTGATTTCACCATTTATTGTCCTTGTCTTTCTTGTTCTTGACGTAGATAGCTTTCTTGATTCCGCAAATCTCACCATGCATTTTGCTTTAATATTTAAAGCTTAACTTTAGTTTTATCTCATAGATTTCTCCTTGATAACTGTGAATAAAACTAGCTTTAAATCTTCAGTTCAACTGGTCGATGAAAAAAAAGTAATCAATCAATTAACTCTAATTATAGCTCCTGCCAACTAATTGTTTTTGTCATTTCCTAACTCCAGTTCTGATCGGTGATCAGCTCTTAGTTTTCTTGGTCATTGACTCTAGTTGTCCTTGGGCATCAATACTGTCTATCGGTCAACACTCTAAATTTTCTCAGGGTTCACTTCAGTTATGCTCAAGGTTGCGGTGCTTGACATACATTGTGACTGCTTGGGGTTCTCTATCCATCGGTGTTTACTGTCACTCAGTGTACACTGGCTTTATATGTTTACCAATAACATAAACTTTATCTCCTTGGTTTCTTGAAGTCTATGACAATACGTATATGACCAATCAGATTATATCAAGTTGACATCAATGAAAATACAATACATTAACTGATTTAATGTCTTGCATTTACTTTCTGTAGCTCGGTGATCATCAAATTATCATCTTCAAACATTCAATCAGTTATAGTTCATCAATCTCTCCCTTTGGCATTCATGACAACATACTTTCAACATAATATGAAATATGTAATGTAAAACATGTCATATCATACCAAAATTATTGTTCTATAACCAATACAAATATCTGACTCTCAGTAAGATCTTCTAGCTTAGATTTGATTCTTGTAGAGTGCTCTCTTCATTCTTCATTCCCTTCACTGGATAGATATGCAGTTTGAACTTTCTCCAATTCTCTCCCTTATATGGATGGTTGTTTCTTTGAATCTTTCTTGGATCTTTCTCTCTCTTTGTAGAAACTTATTTTTCTAAACTTTGCTCTCCCTTTGACTGTTTCTCTCCTTCATGGATATTTCTCTTCTCTCCCTTTGGATGATCATTATAGATATTATTTCATATGAATATATTCTCTCCCTTTGATAGCAATGCCAAACTTAAATATATCATGAATATCTCTTTCCATCAGCAATACAACTCTGTAGTAGCCAATAGTATCTCTGGTGTTCAGTTTAGATAAGTACCTTTCTATGTAATAATATATCTTTTTAGTCCATATCTCAACTTGCATCAACATGACTGATCTTCTGATAATGTTTAGGCTGATGCAGCCTTCTAGTCGTCTTAGTGACTAGTAGACAAGGTTCAGACCCCCAGTCTCTTCCTCAGGTACTCAAATGTATCTTTTGGCAATGGCTTTGTGAATATGTCTGCTAATTGTTCTTTGGATTATACATATTCTAGTATTAATTCTTTCTCTTACACTTGTTACCTTAAGTAATGATACTTAATAGAAATATGCTTTGTCTTAGCATGCATCACAGGGTTTTTTGAAATGTTGATAGCACTTGTATTATCACAATAGATAATCATTGGCTCAAGAATTTTCATATTCATACCTTTTAGAAATTTCTTGATCCATGCAACGTTAGAGAAATTTGTAGTAGCAACCACATATTTTGCTTCTGCAGTGGATTGAGATATGCATCCTTTCTTTTTACTTATCCATGTGACAATTTTGTCACCTGTAAATAATTCTCCTCTTGTTGTGCTCTATCTATCATCTATGTTTCTAGCCCAATCAGCATCTGTATAAACTTGTATCTCAAATTTGCCTTCTTTACTCTACCATAGACCATAGTCTTTAGTATTATTTAGATATCTCATAATTCTTTTGACAACAGACATGTGTGATTCTTTGGGATTAGCATAGAATCTTGCAACTATACCAACTGCATGTGCTATATCTGGTCTAGTATGTACAACATACATTAGTTTGCCAATCATAGATCTGTATAAGGTCTAATTTACCTTGGTTGACTTGTCTTCCTTTGTTAGTTTGCATTTGGTTGCCATAGGTGTTCCAACTAGTTTGGAGTCTTCCATCTTGAATATCTTCAGAACTTATTTGATGTATTTGAATTGTGTGATGTATATGCCTTCATCATGTTGTAGAATCTGTAGACCTAGAAAAAATTTGATCTCTCCAAACATTGACATCTCAAACTCTTTGCTCATTTCATTAGCAAATGATTTTCATAGTATATCATTACCTCCAAATATGATATCATAAACAACTATTTCAACAATCATGATGTAGGGGCATTTGAGGTTCTTTGCAAATCTGTTGTTACATCTTGTGTTGTGTTTTTTCCACTGTGTTGTTCGGATAGTCCTTTATTAGATCCTCCAAGCTTGGACTACATCATTAAGGCTTGTTGAAGATCTTGGTGGTACATCTTAGATTTATTTCATTGTATTTGGTCATAACCGGGAAGGCCTTACAACCCGGCATGTTGCATGTAATTGAATCTGAAATGAATATGAATTGATATAAGTTGTTATTTCTTGTGCTATGTTGTTTCTATTGTGTTGTTCTTATTGTTGGCTGCAAGTTTGGACAGTCCTTTATTGGCTCCTCTAAGCTTGGACTGCATAAATTGGTATCAGAGTTGTTGGTTTAGTTCATCTGGGAGATTGGTTGCAGATCTATATTACTGAACTTGTGCACTGTGGCCTAGTTGTTTGTGAGGTGGCTGATGGTAGATTTCACTTACAACAACTTGGAGGTTGTCACAAGGTGGTCAGAATTGGATTTTTTGTAGAGGGCTTTAGAAGATCTTGGAAGATGACTTTGAGAAGATGGAACCCTGGGATGGTTGATTGGATTATTGAGGATCTACTAGTTGAGATCTGTGGTGAGATGAAGAAGTTTAATACTAAGGTCTTGGAAGAGATTAGGGTTTCTTTTAACCCTAGATCTATTGTTGTTGTAGAGGTGGTTGGTTTTCATACTCAGATGGATGGATCTGCTATGGAAATTGCAGAGCATCTTGTTGATGATGATATTGATGATAAATATGTTGATCGGTATGAAGTTTTGGATGAGGCTGGTGAAGATGGTGGACATATTGATATGGTTATTGTTGAAAAACTTGAGTGCTTTGATGAGGTTACTATTGCTAATGGTGATGTTGGAGAGTTGCAGAATGACTTGGTTCAGTTGGATGTGCTGGTGTGGAAATTGTGGTTCTTAACCTTGACAAAATGGAGACCAATGATTAAGATCAGATGGTGGATTATTGATTTTCTCCTGGAGTCTAAGTGTGGGACACACTTCTATTATTACCCTGAGTTTCTAATGCAGGGGCATCTAAGGTTCTTTGAAAATCTATTGCAGACATATTTTTGGTTGCTTTGGAGTCCTTGGTTGGAGATTTGTTGCTTGGTGAAGTGCTCAATTACCCTTTTGCTCAGGTATGCTTGTTCTGTTGCTCGGGTATGATTTTCCTGAGTTGGTTTATGTTTCTTGGGTGTGCTTGTACCGAGTTGGTTTCTATTTCTTGGATGTGCTTGTCCCGAGTTGGTTTATGTTTCTCGGGTATGCTTGTTTTGATTTTTTCTGTTGCTTGGGTATTCTTTTCCCGAGTTGTCTTTTATTGCTCGGGTATGCTTTTACCGATGGGTTATTTTTGGCTCAGTGTTGTCTTACCGAGTAGTCTGGGTTTTGGTGTTCATGTTCACCGACGGGTGTTGATGGATTGGGTGGACATTAGATATTGCATACATGATTGGAGGGGGTCATTGGGATCATGTTGAGTTCTAAGGTACGCTAATTTAGGGCATTGCATCTTGTGTGGACCTAAATCTAGGTTGATGCATTCTTCTATGTATTTATTATTTAGTTGCAGCTGACTACCTTATTTAATATTTGTTCATCATGGATTGTAATGGCCGACTGACATTTAATATTTTTTTACAAGCTGACTTGTGGCTGAGTTGTATAAATAAAGAGGTTTGGGTAGAGTATTAAGAGGGTAGACAGAGAGAGGAGAAGAAGAGCTTGAAGAGTTCTTGTGAGATCTGCGAATCTAAGATAGTGGAAGGAAACTGGAAGAGCTAGTGTCATGTTGGATTAGGAGGCAAGAAGATTTATTGGTGGCTTGTGAGCACAAGTTTAGATTTTGTCTTGGAGTTCCTACTAGGTTGTTGTGTGGTGTGTCACAGATCTGGACTAGTTTGGAAGGTGGAGCTAAAGCTTATAGAGGGTTGTTGTGTAATTTGTATAAGGTAAATGGCCTAATGCTTGCACAAGATCTCGGTGGTAGATCTTAGAGATATTTCATTGTATTTTTCCATAATCGGGAAGGCCTTACAGCCCGACATGTTGCATGTAATTGAATCTAAAATGAATACGAATTGATATAAGTTGCTATATATTGTGTTGTGTTATTTCCGCTATGTTTTTATTATTTTTGGCTTCAAGTTAGGACAATCCTTTATTGGATCCTCCGAGTTTGGAGTGCATCAAGTCAAGATATTATCATCAATATCTCCTTTCAAATATAGATTATTGTTATCACTTGTTCTTACAAATCCAATACTAATGAGATAAGAGTGAAGTCTTTCATACCATGCTCTCGGTGCTTGTTTCAATACATACAAGGCTTTATGTAGTCAACATACCATGTTCCTCTTGTTAGGATCAACAAACCCTTTTGTTTGTTCAATGTATACCTCTTCTTCTAGTATTCCATTCAAAAATGCAGATTTGACATCCATTTGGTATACTTTGAATCCTTTGAATGTAGCATAAGCAAGTAGAATTCTTACCCCTTCTATTCTAGCAATAGGTTCAAATGTTTCTCCATATTCAATACCTTCTTCTTGTACATACCCCTTTCATACTAGTCTTTCTTTGTTCCTTATGACTTCTCCACTCTCATTCAGTTTGTTTCTGAATATCCATTTGGTACAATTGTCATTTTTGTCACTCGGTCTATGTACTAATGTCCATGTTTTGTTCATCTCAATCTGTTCTATCTCTTCATTAATTTCACTAACCCATTCTTCATTCTCAAGTGCATTATTAATAGATTTAGACTCAAAATCACAAATCAAACATCTAGTGTTCAATGACTTACTTCTTGTTCTCATTCCATCTCTTTTGTCTCCTATGATCTAGTTGTGTGGATGGTGTCTTCTGACATACTTGGAAAGTATGTAAGTTCGGATATTTGTACATCATTTTGATCATCATTTTGACCTTCATTTTGGTCTTCATCGCTCAGTTCATCATTGTGAGCAATTTCCTAATTTTTGGTGTGTGCAGCTTGTTACTCAGGTGCATTGTTTTGTCACTCGGTAGTGATACATTGTTGCTCAGGAAGAGTTGTAGTTTCTTCACTGTAGACAAATATGTTGTAATCGTTTAGATCCTTCTTTCTTTCCTTATCATTTTTCTCAGCATATTCATCCACTTTGACATTTGCACTTTCGATGATTTTTTTAGAGGATTTGTTAAGACATTTATAAGCTTTGCTTTTGGTAGAATATCCTAGAAATATTTCTTCATTACTTTTGGAGTCAATCTTTCCATTTCTATCATCTTTCAAAATATAAAATTGAATTCCAAAAATTCTAAAGTAACTTACATTAGGTGTGTATCCATATCATAGATCATAAGGTGTCTTATTAGTGTCTTTCTTCAATTGAACTCAGTTTAATGTATAGACAATAGTACTTACATCTTCTCTCCAAAATGTTTGTGTGATGCCTTTTTCAATCATCAGTGTTCTAGCACAATAAAAAATTGATCTATTCATTCTTTCAGCAATCCCATTTTGTTGTGGTGTTCTTGGTGTAGAAACATGTCTTTTAATTCCATGCTCATTACAAAAGTTAGTGAACTCATCAAAAATAAATTCTCCTCCTCTATCTGATCTTAGACATTTCAGTTCCTTTCCACTTTGTTTTTCAACTATAGCTTTGTACCATTTAAACATATTAAATGCTTATGATTTCTCTTTTAAGAACATAACAGTCATCATTCTAGAATAATCGTCAGCAAATAGAATGAAGTATTTATCACCCTAATAGCTCTTTGTTTTCATTGGTCCACATAGGTCAATATGGACTAATTCTAGAATAGCATTAGATGTGTAGGTTTTTCTCTTGAAACTATAATTTGTCATTTTACCTTTTTGACAATTCTTAAATATGACATGGTCAGGTTTTGACATTCTCGATAAGCCTCTCACTTTTCTTTTCTTGCTTATCCTAACCATGTTGTCAAAATTCACATGACATAACCTTTTATGCCACAACCAAATGTCTTCATTTCTATCCAATTAAAAATTTGTCTCAATATTATCAAGATATAATAGGTTAGCTTTTGTTTGTTCACAAGTACCAATCAACCTTCTAGTTTAATTATAGATCTTTGCCTTTTTTTTCTCAAATGCAACTCGGTGTCCTGTGTTGTTCAACTGTGAAACACTCAATAGATTATAGTTAAGTCCTTTCACACAATATGCATTTTCACATCTGATCAGATTATTCAACATGATGGTTCCTTTACCTTCAACTGGACAAGGTGAGTCATTACCCATCCTAACTGATCCACCATTGTAATATTCAAAATTTTCAAACTTTTCCTTATCTCCAGTCATGTGGTGAGTAAAGCCACTATCAATAATCCAGACATCATTTTTACTAACCTTAGATATGAGTGCAGTTTCAACATACATTTATTCTTAATCTAAATCATCCTTCATAGCAACAAATACTACCTCAATATCTTCATCATACTTGATGTCAGTATTTTCAGCTTTGTTCTTAGCCAGGTAAAAAGCCTTCTTTCCTTTGTTCTTGTAGTCTCGTTTATCTCTTCTATCATATTGTTGGTTGCTTCGGTAGTCTCAGTCGTCGCCTCTATCAAACTTCTTTTCAAATATGTTTAATTGTTTCTTTCATATTTTCTCTTGTTAGGACATCTAGCAACAAAGTGTCCAATCTCTTTGCAATTAAAACATACCAAGGGTAATTTACCTTTGTATCTACATTTTCCTCTTTGCAATCTTCTAGCCATTAGTGCTTCAATTTCATCAAGTTCTTGTTCATCACTATCACTTTCACTATCATTTCTCATAGTGTTTTTATGACTTGATTTACTTATTTTTAGAGAATATTTGAATGCAGACTCAATAGTCGGTAAGACACTATTGTCAAAGTTATTCATCTCAAATGAAATAAGTCTACCAATCAAACTATATAGTGGTGCAGGAGCACCCTCAATTTCATCCATTGAAAGCACATTAGCGGACCCAAATACAAAGGGTTAGGGTTGGGATTAGATCTTGGATCCAATGTTATCAATAAGTCCTAAAGTGTAAGACAAGGAGACACTAAGTGATGTTATAAACTTAGTTGTCCACCTTAGTCAATTGGGACAATTTTTGGTAGATTAGGAAAGAATAGTCTAGGGAACCTAAGGAAGGGTAGGAATGTCATTTTATTCCTTCTAAGGTCCCATATGGAGTAAAAACACCAAACTTTGCAAGTTTAGTTACAATTGAAAACTTTTGCAAAAAGTTGTCAATGTTGTCAATGTTGCATAATGCAACTTTTGCAAAAAGTTGAAAATTTTGAATCCCAACATTCACAACCACTTTTTTTGGTTGGAAAAACTTGAGAAAGGTATTAAAAGGTTTAAAAACCTTACTCCAAAGTTGGAGTGGATGAATTGTAAAGTTTTTGCATTGAAATCAATAAAATTCAAACTATTTTATGTATTCCTACCTGTATTTATGAGTTGTACGGATCTGTACAGATCCCAATGCACCATTAAAGGATTGGAAAATTTGATCTAGTATCTTGGTTGAATTTTCCAATTTTTTTTAAGTCTTGAAATGTAGGGGATCAAAATTTATCCATTTTTTATTGCTCACTCGTCTCAAGAAGGCCCTAACTAGGGTTTTGATACAAATTTCCTCTTTACCAGAGACTCCACCATGGGAAAATTCAAAGCCTTTGGGGAGAGAAAGGGGAGAGGATTTAATTTAATAATTTTGAGGTCTTAGATCAAGAGGCAGTCAATGGAGGGAGGAATGATTGAATCCTCTGGACAGGCATCTACATGTGACTGTCCAGAATTGGGTTTTTGAGGCACAACTCAGGCCAGGGGTGGAATGGAAGTCTAAATCCTTGGAGTTGGATGTTTTTTGTGATCCCAAAAGTGTTCCAATTGGTTGAATAGGAAATTGAATCGATATTCAAGTACTTTCTTTGTAAAAGTGGCCTATTAGCCCTATTAGGCCTAGGAGAGAATTGAGGATAGCAAGGGTTAGGGGATTGGTCCAGAGCCCTAGCTTGGAGGGTGTTGTTGGTGGATGGATTTTAGAGTTTGAGGGTGGTTAAGACTTTTTGTGGTGGAGTTCCAAGTATGTTACATTCATAAATTCATATTTTCTCCTTGTAGCCCTATGTAGGCTTAGGTGTCTAAATTGAATGTCAGAGATACCTTAGCATGGGATTTGTGTTTCATTTCATCCAAAATTGTGGTATAACATTGATAGAACCCTTGTTCCACCCTTGTATTACTTGGTTCTAGTTTTTTCATATTGTGCCCTTAAGGGTGTTGAAGATTGGGTAGAAGACCTAGTCTTGTCATTGTGGGTTTTGGGAACTCTTTAGTAGAGCCCTAGATTGTGTGGGAGTGGGGTATTGTGAACCTATAGTAAGTAAGTAAGACATAGTTTGGGGCTCTGCTCCAAGTGGTATCAGAGCAACTAGTAGATCTTTGGAAGAATACAATTTTCTATCATGTCAGAAGGTGGAGATGATAGTGAAATTCCTAATAGAATGACCAATTTTGAACTACTAAGGGTGGTAAAGGAGCATGATGCAGAGAGGAAGTTGATGAGGAAGGAAATGGAAAGACTCAAGAAACAATTCAAGAAAGGGAGTAGTGGAAAATTTGGAGTTTAAGAGGAGGGGAGTGATGAAGAGACCCCTTGCCAGGAGGATGAAGAAGAAGAAGTCCCTGCAGAACAGAGGCTACTCTTGAAGACTTTGAAATCCATGGAAAGAAGGACCATGGATACTAAACTTGACCTACCTATCTATAATGGGAAGATGGATGTAGAAGAATTCATGGATTGTATTGATGCACTCACTAGTTTCTTTGACTGTGAGGAGATACCAAAGCATTAGTAGGTTAAGATAGCAAAGTCCAAGTTGAAGGGATCTTCCCTAACTTGGTGGAACTTCACTCAAGCAAAGAGGGTGAAGATGGAAAAGAATCTAGTAAGCACTTGGAAGAAGATGGTGACCTTGGTGAAGGAAGCCTATGTGCTTGAAGACTATGAAGTTCAACTTCATAGGAAGAGACAAACGTTAAGGAAAAAGAAGATGGACATCTCAAGTTATACTGAATAATTCCAGAAGCTTACCATGAAATCTAAGTTGGTTGAACCAGAGAGTGTCAAACTTGCTAGATATATGCAAGGATTGAGGATAAACATCCAAGATGAAATAATTTTGTGCTCCCCTACTACTGTCCAAAAGTGCTATCAATTAGCATTGAAAGTTGACAAAAAACTCAAGAGGAGACAAGAGAAAAGTGGAAGAGATAGAGGCCAGAGAGACTTTGGTAGTAGAGGAAGAGGGACAAACAATGGGAGAGGACAAGCTCCTATGAATTTTTGAGAAAGTAGTCATAGAGAAACCAGTTAAGAGAAATCCTTTGGGGAAGGTAGTTCTAGAGGCTCCTTTAGAAGAGGAGGAGATTCAAGGGGAAGGTTTGGAGGAAGAATTTTAGGACCTCCAAGGTGTTACAGATGTAACCAACCAGGGAATTTAGCATCTAAGTGCCTAGAGAAGGCAAGAAATCATGCATAGAGAAGAGAAAACATGGTTAGAGAAGAAGAGAACCAAGGAGACAATACACATGGGTCTTATGCACCACCTGATGAAGGAAAATTCCTTATGATGAGAAGGAAACTATTGAAAACTCCAAGCACTCAAGAAAAAACTCAGAGGAAGAACTTATTTAGAACCACTTGAAAAGTGGGAGACAAAGCTTGCAAGATGGTGATTCACAATCGGTCTATAGAAAAGTTGGTGTCAAAAGAAGAAATAAAGAAAATGAAGCTGAGAAGGGTGCCCCATCCAAACCCTTACAAAGTATCATGGCTCGCTAAGAAACAAAAAACTATCATAGAGGAGCAAGCTTGGGTGGAACTCCAACTTGGAAACTACAAAGATAAAATTCTTTGTGACATTGTCCCAATGGATGCCTGTAATTTCCTACTTGGGAGACCTTGGGATTATGATGTGGAGGCTCACCATGATGGGAGGTTGAAAATCTACACAGTCAATCACAAAGGTGAAAAGGTAACATTCTTTCCATTGTCTGATTTTGTAGAAGAACAAAAGGATCCAAAAAAATTATTTGTAGGAGAAAAAGAGTTTTTGAAAACTTTGAAGGAAGAAAAGACCCCTTGCTATGCTTTAGTTATTTTACCTAAGGATGAAAAACCTTAGAAGTTTGAGAAAGAGATAAAACCCTTGATAAGAGTAGGCCCTAATGAAGTTGTAGACCTACTTGACCAGTATAAAGACATTGTGACCAAAGACTTGCCAAATGAGTTGCCCCCAATCAGAGACATAAGTCACAACATAAACTTGATCCCAGGAGAAACCTTACCCAATAAGGAAGCATACAAGTTAACTCCTAAACAAAATAAGGATATGGAAAGACAGATTCAAGAAATCTTGGATAAGGGTTTGATCACTAAGATTCTCATTCCTTGTGTAGTACCTGCTCTTTTAGCCCCTAAGAAAGAAGGCACATGGAGATTGTGCATTGATTATAGAACAATAAAAAGAATCACAATTAGGTATAGATTTCCTATGCCTAGGATAGAGGATCTATTGGATCACTTAGGAGGTACAAGGTTCTATTCTAATGTGGATTTGAAAAGTGGCTACCACCAAATAAGGATTAGGGCTGGTGATGAGTGGAAGACTGCATTTAAAACCAATGAAGGCTTGTATGAATGGAGGGTGATGCCCTTTGGCCTATAAAATGCTCCTAACACATTCATGAGGCTCATGAATGACCTGCTCAAACCATTCCTTAGAAAAAATTTCATAGTGTACCTTGATGACATCCTTATTTTTAGCAAGAGTAAGGAGGAACATTTGGAACATATTAACTTGGTCCTACGGAGATTGCATGAAGAGAAGCTTCTCATAAATTTGGAGAAATGTATTTTTATGCAGGAAGAGCTTGTATATTTGGGATTTGTGGTCTCAGGAGGGAACATCAAAATATACTCTAAGAAGGTAGAATCCATCTTGAATTGGCCCTCTCCTAGGACAATGATAGAAGTCAGGAGTTTTCATGGACTTGCATCTTTTTACAGAAAATTCATTAGGAATTTTAGTCAGTTGTGTTCTCCTATCCTTGAAACCATTAAGGGTGGATAGAAGTGCAAGTTTGTGTGGAACAGGGATGTAGAAGAATCCTTCCAAAAACTGAAGAAAAAGGTAATGGAGAAACCTATCTTTGTGTTTCCTGATTTTCAAAAGATATTTACTATTGAATGTGATGCTTCTAACCTAGCTATAGGGGTTGTCTTAAGCCAAGAACGGAGGCCTATAGCCTTTTTTAGTGAAAAAAAGAATGAGGAAAATAGGAAATACTCCTCTTATGACTTGGAATTGTATGCCTTATTCCATTCATTGAAGAAATGGAGGCACTAACTCCTTCCAAAATAATTTGTTGTCTTCACAAACAACCAAGCATTAAGTTTCTTAAACATGAAAGAAAAACTAAGCCACAAATACATGAAGTGGGTGGAATCAATACAAGCCTATACATTTTCAATCAAACATAAGAAGGGAGTTTCCAATAACATGGAAAATGCATTGAGAAAAAGAATTCTAGTTGTGCAACAAATCCAACCCCAAAGTGTAGGGATTGATTCATTGAAGGACGTGTATAAGAATGATGATGATTTCAGAAATATTTATAAGGTGTGTTCTAAATTTTATGAGGCCTATCATGTTGAGTATGTATATTATTTGATCCAAAATGGACTCTTGTTCAAAGGACACCAGTTATGCATTTCAAAACATTCAATGAGGGAGAACATCATTAGAGAAAAGCATGCAGGCAGCATGGGAGGACATTTTTCTTTGGACAAAACATTGGAAGAGGTGAGAAGGTTCTAATATTGGCCTAAACTTTAGACTAAAGTAAGGAAGATTGTAGAGACATGCACAATATTCCAAAGAGCCAAGGGTACATCCACAAATGCAGGACTATACCAGCCTCTACCTATTCCTACAAGGCCTTGGGAGAGTTGCAGCATGGATTTTGTGATGGGATTTCCCAGAACATAAAAGGGATATGATAGTATTCATGTTGTAGTGGAAGGGTTTAGAAAAATGGCCCACTTTATCCCTTGTAAAATTACTAATGATGCATCATCAATTGCAAGCTTGTTTTTTAAAGAAATTATGAGGATCCATGGCTTACCTCAAACTATTCTCTCTGATAGAGATGTAAAGTTTATTGGTCACTTTTGGATGACCTTGTGGAATAGGTTAGGGACCAATATATGCTTTAGTTTTACCTACCATCCACAAACTGATTGACAAATAGAAGTTGTAAATAAATCACTTGGCAATCTACTTAGATGTTTGACAAAACAATATGGAGACAAGTGGGATGCAGTCCTACCCCAAGCAGAGTTTTCTTTCAATGACTCAGTCAACAGGAGAACATGAAAGAGTCCCTTTCAAATTGTGTATGGGAAAATTCCAAGAGGCATCTTGGAACTCAGAGAAATACCACAAAACACTCCATTCAGTGCACATGGAGAAGAGTTTGTAGAGAGTATGAAAGAAATTCTTGACTCAGTGAGATTGGCACTTGAGAAGAGTACAACCAAGTATAATCAAGACAAAGAAAAGAATAGAAGAGATGTTCAATTACAAGTTGGAAACTTGTTGTGGGGATATTTGAAGAAGGAAAGATTTCCTAAGGGAAAGCACACTAAACTACTCATGAAGAAAGTAGGACCTTGTCTGGTATTGAAGAAGCATGGGTTGAATGCATATGAGATTGAACTTCCCTCACACCTTGGTATATCCCTTATATTCAATATTTGTGATCTAACCCCATATAAAGGTGATGTGAATGCAGGTTCTGAAGTACAGGTGGAAGAGCTTGAAGAGGATGTTGCAGGTATACCCTCTCATGTACCAAAGAAGATTGAGAAGATCTTGGACACCAAGATCATCAAAAAAACAAGAAAGAATGTTTACAAGAAATATTTGGTCAACTGAAAAGATATTCCTGAGGAGGAATCTGTGTGGATGGATGAAGAATAAATTCAGAAGCATGGCTCTAGTTTAGAAGACTTCATCTCAGGAGGACTTGAGATCAATGCACCCTAGGAGTATGGTGCAGGAGCACCCTCAACTTCATCCATTGCAATCACATCAGTGGACCCAAATAAAAAGGGTTAGGGTTGTGATTGGATCTTGGATCCAATGTTATCAGTAATTCCTATAGTGTAAGACAACGGGACACTAAGTGATGCTATGAACCTAGTTGTCCACCTTAGTCAATTGGGACAATTTTGGGTAGATTAGGCTAGAATAGTCTAGGGAACCTAAGGAAGGGTAGGAATGTCATTTTAGTCCTTCTAAGGTCCCCTATGGAGTAAAAACACCTAAATTTGCAAGTTTAGTTACAACTGACAACTTTTGCAAAAAGTTGTCAATGTTGTCAATGTTGCATAATGCAACTTTTGCAAAGAGTTGTCAATGTTGTCAATGTTGCATAATGTAACTTTTGCAAAAAGTCGCAAATTTTGAATCCCAACATTCACAACCAATTTTTTTGGTTGGAAAAACTTGGGAAAGGTATGAAAAGGTGGAAAAACCTTACTCTAAAGTTGGAGTGGATAAATTGTAAAGTTTTTGCATTGAAATCAATAAAATTCAAACTATTTTCTGTATTTCTAATTTGTATGGATCTATACAGATCCCAATGCACCATTGAAGGATTGGAAAATTTGATCTAGTGTCTTGGTTGAAAATTACAATTGGTTTTAATTCTTGAAGTCCATGGGATCAAAAGTTATCCTTTTTTTATTGCCCACTGGTTTTAAGAAGGCCCTAACTAGGGTTTCGATACAAATTTCCTCTTTCCCAAAGACTCCACCATGGGAAAATTCTAAGCCTTTAGGGAGAGAAAGGGGAGAGGATTTACTTTAAGAATTTTGAGGTCTTAGATTAGGAGGTAGTTGATGGAGGGAGGAATGATTGAATCCTCTGGACAGGCATCTATATGTGACTGTCCAAAATTGGTTTTTTGAGGCACAACTCGGGCCATGGGTGGAATGGAAGTCTAAATCCTTGGATTTGGATATTTTGTGTGATCCCACTGATGAAATTAATTTTTCCATTAGTACACTTATTGAAAAACTTTGACAGAGATCATCGGTACAAGCATTACCAGTGGACTACAAGCATTACCGGCAGACAGCGAGCATACCTGATAAAACACAAAGGACATGAGAAAATGCTAAGTATGGAATTGACCAATGAACACTGACAAGTGTTGCACCGATGAAGTGAACCGGACATCACTGATGGGTCAATAACATAATGTGGAGATCATCACTGATGACACAGTTTTGAGAACAAAATTGATGAAACAAAAAAGGCATACCCAACCCCCAGTTCAAGAAAGGAACACCGACGACAAAGAAAACCGACTGTTAGAACCAACAGTCAGTTAGAGAACCCCCAAAAAGTGGGAGTTTTACATGTCAAATAAAGAAATGTAATTCTATTTATAGAGTTTTAATTTGTTTTAAATCATAACTTGAGGGTCAAGCAAGCTTTATGTAAATGTTTTAAAGCATCCTAACGGATCTAAAACATATCTAACTAAAGATCAAGGTCAAGTTGTAAACCTTGGATCTAGAGTTAACTTGTGAAACATGAATCAAGAATTGAGCTACAATATAGTATAAATAGATGGTCAAATCAATTGTGAGTTATGAATTCATTATTGTTGAAATCCATGAAGAGCATCTAAGGAGAAAAAGGTAGAATTCATGCAAAGTTCATAAATAGATCATATCAGTTGTCAAGAACACACAGAGGCTACCGACGAGAAGACAAAGGTATTATTCAATCATGGAAGGATGATTACTCATACATAGGAATCTTTATTGGATTTGTTATCAGCAATTAGAGATTGCATACATCATCAGATCAAAGACTTATGTAGTTGCATTCTAACAAGTGCATCACATCTAAAATCCTTTTGTAGAAAGTGGACTTAACCGTTCTTTACAAATCTCATAGCAGAGTGCACACTTAACAGTGTTGCTAAAGCTTCAAATGAAGTAGATCTTAAAAGGTCTCCACTGTAATACTCCTAACAGGGTAGGTCATCAGAAGTGACCAATTGTAAGAACTTATGATATGATTGCATATACATGAAGAAAGATGAACAGTTAGATAAGATAATTTACAAACTGATGATTAAGGGTTAATGGGCTAACCAAGAAAAGTTTTAGAAGTACTAATTCACCCCTCCCTTCTCAGTACATCATTCCAATATAATTCCAACAATTGGTATCAGAGCTAAGTCTCTCTCTAAAAGAGCTTAAAGAATTAAGAGAAAAGATCATAGCAATGGAAAAGTACAGACTAGACAAGACTATTGAGAATGAGCAATTGCAGATGCAAATAAACTATGAGAAGTATAAAGAGGCAAGAATCAAACTGAGAAAAATTCTTGATGAAAGAAAGATTATGGAAACCAGGGTAAATGAGAAAGACTACAAAGAATTGGAAATACAAGATTACTTTGATACAGTAGAATCATCAATGAGAAAAGCTTCAGACACATCAGTAGAAGAAATTACAAGTCTGCAAGTGGTCAATCTACATCTAACAGATCAAATCAAGATGCTACAAATCGGTCAAGAAACTCAAATGGTAAAAATGATTCATCTCATGAATGATGCAAGAAAAGCTGAAAATGAAAGAACACTAGCCATTGATGATAGGAGGAAAATTATAGAGAAACTACAAGAGAAAGAATCAGAGATTCAAAGACTTACTAAGCATCACCATGAGGTCACCAACCAGATTATTCTTATGAGTCAAGAATAAAATAGATTAAATATAGAACTCATTAAAAGAATATGGATCATTGGTGAGCTAAGAGAAGAGAATGAAAAATTGAATCATGAAATCAAAGTCTAGAATCAACACAACGAATTGATCAAAAAGGTTGAAGATAGAAACAAAAGGATGGATGATTTTCTTGATGGACAGAGAAGAGTCAACAACTACATAGGATTAAGGTACAATGAGAATGGTGAATCTTCTAATCAACCAAATCAGAGGAATGCTTTCACAACCCCAAGATCCAAGAAGTTGTCATGCAATTAGTGTGGAAAACTAGGCCACACCTCAAACATTTGCAGAAGCAAAATGAAATGTATTTCTCAAACTCAATCTACTTTCATTGGTAATTGTTATAAATGTCAAAAGAAAGGACACAAGGCACATGACTGCATATCCAAAGTGACAAATCCAAAGAGAAAAACCTATATGGACAAGTACTGTCCTACCTGCAAGATGAATGTGCATACACATAAGGAATGCTAGAAAAAGAACAGCAAGGCATGAACACCAAATGAAATTGATAAAATCTACAAACCAACAAGAGTAGGTAACTCATATGTTTGGGACTATAACACATGGGTAAAATGCATAGCATGTGGAAGGTATGGTCATATTGCTACCAACTGTATGAGAAAGTGGACCAGAAGGTCAAGAGGTTGGACCAATCTAGGTATGGCATGTCTGCATTGTCATAAGGTTGGACATGTGATAAAATATTGCAAAGACCGACTGATAGAGACAAGTACACATCCAAATGGAAATACCATTGATGACATCAAGAGAATGAGAAACAAGATGTGGGTAAAAGCCACAAACACTGAAGGTGTTGGAATAAGCAATGCAAAAGGTGACGCCCCATCCAATAGATCCAAGGACATCACTACATCCAACTAAATTACACAAGTAAGTATGGAACTGCATTATGAAAAGTTACATTATACATCGGTTCCATTACACAGTTCATATTGTAATATTAGCATGAATAAAGATGCAATATATTGTTATTTGCTAAACTATTGAAAAGAAACCATCGGTTATTGGGCACAATTTGCATCGGTGAACACACATAGAAAAGTTAGCACTACTTACTAAAATGTATCAGTAATTACACAAGCTAAGTGTAAACCGACAGATATTAGTGAATGTTGAATCAACAAATGTTGTCTTCGCAACCTCACTGACAATCATCAGTGAAGTCACCAAAGCTGCCAGAAACCCTGACACTTTATACAAACACCAAAGATGTTATGAATGTGTCTACTGAAAAAATCATTCTTCATATACCGATGAGTTGGTAAGCATTAATGACAACTTAGGGCACAAAAAGGTTATAAAAGCCCAACGGGTAAACTCATTTTTGCACCCGCAATTTTTGAGCAGACCAGACCAGACTAGAGCGGTTTAAGAGAAATTTGGAAAGCAACCCAGTAGAAATCAATTTGACATAAAGCATTCACATTCATAGGAAATCATAGAGAATTTGTAAGTACTAACACTCACCAACCGCACTGTTTTATTTAAGAAAAGCCCTAAATTTCTACAAATAAGATGGCATCAACTTCGAGAGTTGAGAAAATTAAGCAAGATAAGAAGAAATCCTTCAAGTTTGTCAGTAGAGGCTCGTGTGCTGAACCTAAATACAAGCTACACCCTGAAATAGATTCACAACCTGACGATTCTGGAGCATTATCCAGAATCCCACCTAGGGTTTTACTGGTAGAGGACGTAAGGTCCTATATTCACTGCAAGATCTCAGAGATAGGAGATCTAGACCTAGACAATGCCTACAGGGCACTATGTGATGATGTTGGAAAGCTCAAAGAAGAGCACAAATATTTGGAAGTAAAGGGACTCACAAATGTACTGCATTTTCCCAAGGTTTTCAAAACAGAATGGATAAAGATTGTTCTTAACAGAGTTCACAACAAGACTCTATGGATAAATAAGCCAAAGCCAATAACAAAGGATGTTATTCATGCCTTCACAGGTTATCCTACAACTGATAAACCATAGTCTCACAAGCACCCATCTCTGGCAGAAGTAGAAAAACTGACTGGTGCTAAATCAGATAAAAGAGCACTAAAGGTCAATACTATTACCGATGTAGAACTAAAGTTTGGAGCATGTGTTGTTGGATATAAGATCTTCCAAGAAAGCCAAATGAATAGAATCTCAAGTACAGCTATGAGCACAGCATACAAGATCATCAAATAGGGAAAGAAGATGGATCTTGCAGAGATCCTGTTACATCAACTAGAGGAGAATGTGTGCATAGTAAGGTCTTCAAGGACAAACACTTGTAAGTTTGGTTCCCTCATAATGTGCATATTCTTTTATTTTTAAGAACACTTTCCTTCCATTGGAAAAGTTGTATGGGAGACAAGCAGACCCATAACCATTTAGATAGGCAAATTTATAGAATCACTAGGAACAGATTTTGATAATGTTATGCATGAGTATTTCAAAACCATTAAGGAAATGTTGCAAGCCAGAACACGAATTCCTAAAAATTTGATAGAGGAACACCGAGAAGACATATGTTTCATGGTAGATACTAATTTCACATACATCCAAGCAGTAGTACCAAGGAAATCATGGCTTTCAAAGTTAGAATATGAAATCAAAGTAGGACTAGCCAATGAGTGCATTAAGGCACTACTAAATGAAATAGTGGACAACAAGAAACTAAGATTTGGTACCTATGAAGAGGCCAAACAAAAGATTAAAACAAATCTTGTTGCCAAGAAGGCTGTAAAACAGTCAAAAAGAATGGTAAAGAATTTGAAAAAGAACTTGAATATATCCTCTGAAGGAGAAGAAGAAAGAGAAGGTGAAGAGGAACAAGAGGGTAAGGAGGAACTCACTGAGGACCAGCTTCCCATCGGTGATACAGCAGAGAAAAATGAATTAGAGGAAGAGAATTTTTATTCACCACCTCCTCCTCCACCTAAGAAGTCAAGAACAAGGAGTCAAACAGCAAAGGATGCAACTCCTTCTCCCATGGTAAAAGGAAAGGTGTATAAAAGGAAACCTGACACACCAAAGGCAAAACAACCAGTTAGGGCACCTACCAAAAGGAGGAAATTTGTTTAGACAAATGAGGATTTAGAGGACTCAACTATGGATGAACTTGACACTACAAAACAAGCAAAGGAAACAACAAAGGTTACATCACCCACTAAAGACATTGATGAAATATGTAAGTACATTTCTGAAGAAACATCTCTTGGACATCCTAAGATTAGGAAATCATTAAGATGGGACTCTGTAGAACAAAATAAGATTGAAGATGCACTTATTGCTAAAATATACAGACACTATTATATACCACTACAATTCACTACACGTGATGTACCACAAGAACTGTTAATTAGAATATCTTCTAGATTCACTTTTGCACTTCATGAGGAGAAGAGGATAAGAGAAAGAGTACTTATTTCTCTTATGCCTCCTAAATCAAAAAGAGAAGAAATCAATGAAATCGTGGAGAAACATACAAAAAGTTTCTCACCCAAGATGAGAGCTTATAAATTTCTTGAAGAGAAGCTTATAGAGCTAGAACAAGAAACCCATGATACATGGAGCAAGGTACTCAATCCTGCTGAGAAGACCAATTATGAGAAGGAAACTGTCAATCAAAGAGATAACTCAATAACTGAGTTAGATAGTGAAGAATTGCAAATAATTGGCTAGAAACATATTGATATTATAGATGAAGAATGGCCAAAAGATGATGAAGATAATCAAGTACCAGCAAGTCCAATTCACATTATTTTAGAGGATGAAGAAGTTACCAAAGAAGAATTATCAATAAAAGGTAACTTAACTGATGATATAAATGATGAATCATGGTTAGACAATATTTTCAATGACACCACAGGACAAGACCCTACAATAGAAATTCAAAAAGATGAAGACATAAATATTACAAAGGGAAATACCAACGGCTAGGATACAGTTATTGACACTGCAACAGTCAATACACCTACAAACATGAATATATTAATTGATTCTATTGATATTAAGTCAAGTCAGGACAAATCATCTAAGAAAGATGATAATATACCCAAGGATATGGATACAAATGAAAACAAAGTTGCATCCAACACTCAAAAGGATACAGATATAGAAATGAAGGATGCAACCGACAATCAGAAAGAAGTGTCAAATGAACAAACCAAAGAAGCTGATAATAAAATAGAGGATACACAAAGAAAGGGTGAAGAAAAAAATAAAAGTGAAGGAGTCAAGCAGGATGAAGGAATAAAACTTAAAGAAGATACATCTGTTGATACACCTAAGGAAAATGAGGAGACGTCTTCACCAAACCAGCCAGTGGACTCAGAACAGATACAAAAGGATGCCTCATCTTCTTGACCCTCACCTACAAAGTCAACCCAATCTCAAGATTTATAGATGGTAGTACATCAATCTACCACATAGCCAAAGAAGAAGAAGAACAAGAAAACTTTGAAGAAGGACATTCTAGCTGTTACACTGGATGAAGTGATAGAAGTTCCAAACTAGGATATTACCACTTTGGACAGTGATAAACTTCAAGAGTTTGGAGTGCTATGTCAAAGAAAAGCCATTCAAAATAAAATGATACAGGAACACAAGGAAACAATGGCACTTGACAAAGAAAGAGACATTCTCCAACAACTTGTTGCTGAGGTAAAACTTGACGCAACTACTACAGTTAAGGAACAAATTGTTGTTCTTACCGACGCAATCACAGAGCAAAATATAGATGTAGAACAAGCTATGGAAGAACAAGCAGAAAAGAAGTATCAATACAAATTAATTGATAAAATCAGCCAAGAAGTGGAACTAAATAAGGTAAAGCTCTCTGAACTAACTGATCAATTAGAGCCAATGATTGCTAAAGCAATTACCTTAGTTCAAAAGATGTGCACGCTTGAAAATTTTACAAAAGAAAATAGTGACAAGTTAGTAGAGATAGATTCTAATGTCATGACAAGTGCACAAAGCCTAACCTCAAATGTAGATAGTATCAAGGTGCATCATGACAAGTTCATTGAGGCTAACAGGATAAGGCAAGAAATATGGGATGCTGAGACACAACTACGAGGTGAGATTACAGAGCTACAGGCACACATTTTGCCTAATCTTACTATTCTACAACAGCATATTTCTGATGTGAGAAGCCTTATTATAACCCCAGAGATGTCTGTAGTAGACAGTATCTATGATATACATGTAAGGATATCACTTGAGCACATGGCTCTAGAAATGCTAAAGGATAAATGGGAAAAGATGATGGAGGAGATCAAGTCCTCACATTCCCACCTTTTTGACAAGCTGTAAGTACCTTTGCCTTTAGAATAAAAAAAGGAGGAATAGAAAGGAAATGTATATTGTATATTGTACAGGAGGAACAGATATAAAAAGATATTTTTATACAATATATCAAAAAAGGGGAAAAGAAAAGTACATAAGGATATGTATATATACTTACACTTACCGGTAGATACATAGGGGGAGTCATTCAAATGACTAAGGAAGGAGTATACACAGGTGTACATACTAATACATTTAGTATGTTGCACATATCATGTTTTTGATACTAATGTCAAAGGGGGATATTAATGACATTAATTTTGCCATTAGTACACTTAGTGAAAAAAATTGACAGAGATCATCGGTACAAGCATTATCGGTGGACTACAAGCATTACTGGTGGATAGCGAGCATACCCAACAGAACACAAAGGTCATGAGAAAATGCTAAGTATGGAATTGACTGATGAACACTGACAAGTGTTGCACCGACAAAGTGAATAGGACATCACTGATGGGTCAATAACATAATGTGGAGATCATCACCGATGACACAATTTTGAGAATAAAACTGACAGAATAGATAAGGCATACCTGACCACCAGTTCAAGAAAGGAACACCGGTGACAGAAAACTAACCATCAGAACTGACAGTCAGTTAGAGAACATGCAAAAAGTGGATCTGAGTTTTACACGTCAGATAAAGCAATGTAATTCTATTTATAGAGTTTTAATTTGTTTTAAATCATAACTTGAGAGTCAAAAAAGCTTTATGTAAATGTTTTAAAGCATCCTAATGGATCTAAAACATATCTAACTAAAGATCAAGGTTAGGTTGTAAACCTTGGATCTAGAGTTAACTTGTGAAGCGTAAATCAAGAATTGAGCTACAATCTAGTATAAATAGATGTTCAAATCAACTGTGAGTTATGATTTCATTATTGTTGAAAGCCACGAAGAGCATCTAAGGAGAAGAAGGAAGAATTCATGCAAAGTTCAGAAATAGATCATATCAGTTGTCAAGAACACACAGAGGCTACCGACGAGCAGACAAAGGTATTATTCAATCATGGAAGGATGATTACTCA
>MU225764.1:1718299-1730493 GCA_018584345.1 Thuja plicata
ATCTCTTTTTGGGGTAGGGTTTTTCCCACTAGGTTTTCTCTATTTCCCCGGTTTACAGAGATTTCTTTGTTGTTGGGTACCTGATCAGGCCTTGTTGCCGGGACCCATTTCTTGCTTTCATAGTTTTGCTAGGTCAGCTTTCTCCCCACGTTTAGCTTAAGGGGGGGTGTTAGAGTATTATTACTCTATGCTTAAGCTTAAATTAGGTGCATTATTAATTAATTCTTAATTAATAATGTGCAGCCTATTTTTTGCCTTTAGGGTTTCTATCTCACCTTTATAAGGTTGAGCGTTGTACTTTTCATTTAATGGTCTATTGCATTTTTCTCACATTTTGAGAGCAATATTCTTCTCTATCTTTTCTTCTCTTGTGACAGGTTATTGGCAAACAGAGCTTATTGGGTTGCTGTGAAGTTGGATTTACCAACTTCTACAGCCACAAGTGGCAACTGGTGATTTTTAATTACACAATGCCCTCAAATTGACACTCCTAGTTATCTTGTGTCTGACTTATGTGGATATTCACCACCAAACCTTTCTCAGAACAATCACTTTATCTCCAACAATGTCGAAGTGGATATTTTATATTTTCATTTTTATTTTATTTTCTTAGCATTCCTATCAAATATGAATCATGATTAGATTAAATGTACAATGCTTTGCAGTCAAAATCTATTTAATGGATTTACGCTTGATTTTATACAAGATAGTACTAATGCTACTATGTTTATATTTGATGGATTACAACATTAATATCTTAATTCAGAGTATGGGAGACAATTTTTTGGTATAATTATATCCCAAATATTTTCCTGTGAAGAAAGACCATGTCTGAAAATATGAACCTAGAGCAAAATAAGGAGACAATTGCTAGATTGTGGGCTCATTTTAAAAGAAAAGGTGATGTAAAATTTTATTGTCCTTGAAAAAATTGCAAGGGCTTAAAGACTCAAAGACTTCTAGTTAAAACAACTAAGAAACATTGTAGAGAGCATGGTCACATTGAAGGGGGGCACGATTTTCATCCATTGGTAAGTATTTGAATATATTGTTTTAACAATTTATATACATAAGAAATCAATTGATGATGAGATCATGGTAATGGTTAATTTAATGTCATCATTATGATATAGGTTAACCAACCTGGGTTACATGTTATGGACCATAACAATCTGGAGAATGAGAATTTCCAAGTGGAGGAACATGGAGGTGTGAATATCCAAGGAGAAGATAATGATTTCATGGAAGAAGATGATCCTGCAACAAAGAACACAATTGAAGATGATGGTATTGTTGTAGCTGATCATGTGCCAAAGAATACAATTGAAGATGATAGTAATGGCATAGCTAATCATGATGATTAAGATGACCTTGATTTACCTATATTTGAGAAGGCACGTGAGAACCTATACAAAGGCTCCCAAACAACTCTTTTGTCTGATGTATTGTTGTTGGTGAACTTCAAGGTTTTTAATGGTTTATCCAACATAGCAATGTCATGAATGTTAAGGTATGTCATATATGTCATCTTTTTCACCTATTTTAGTCACAATTTCCTTATTGTTAATAGAGGGTGAATCATGTATGATAATTATATCTTTTTTTGTAGGTTGATAGGTGAGTGTTTGTTACCACCATCAAAAATTCTGCCTCGCTCATACCGAGAACTATCTTCCATTATGAAAGATATTGGGATGGAGTATCAAACAATACATGTGTTGGAATTATATTGAAATGATGTACTGAGAGGGGAGGGGTGAATCAGTACCTCTAAAAATTTTCTTAGTTAGCCCATTAACCCTTAATCATCAGTTTGTAAATTATCTTATCTAACTGTTCATCTTTCTTTATGTATATGCAATCATATCATAAGTTCTTTAGTATGTAACCATAACAAAAACATTTATGAAAATAGATAACACATAACACAAGATATGATATCACAGAAAACTCTTGTTAGGAAGTAAAAACTACGGTGGGGATTTTTACCCACAAGACTTCACTATTTGCAGATAAAAAGGGGTCGGTTAAGGCTTACAATTGGTCACTTCTAATGACCTACCCTGTTAGGAGTATTATAGTGGAGACATGTTAAGATCTACTTCATTTGAAGCTTTAGCAACACAGTTAAGTGTGCACTCTGTTAAGAGATTTGTAAAGAACGGTTAAGCCCACCTTCTACAAAAGGATTTTAGATGTGATGCACTTGTTAGAATGCAACTACATAAGTCTTTGATCTGATGATGTATGCAATCTCTAATTGTTGATAACAGATCCAATAAAGCTTCATACATATAAGTAATCATCCTTCCATGATTGAATAATACCTTTATCTGCTTGTCGGTAGCCTCTGTGTGTTCTTGACAACTGATGTGATCTATTTTTGAACTTTGCATGAGTTTTGCCTTCTGCTCCTTAGATGCTCTTCATGGCTATCAACAAAAATGAATTTATTTTTTTCACAATTGATTTGAACATCTATTTATACTATATTTTGGCTCAATTCTTGATTCATGCTTCACAAGTTAACTCTAGATACAAGGTTTTCAACTTGACCTTGATCTTTAGTTAGATATGTTTTAGTCTATTAGGATTCTTTAAAACATTTACGAAAAGCTTTCTTGACCCTCAAGTTATGATTTAAAACAAATTAAAACTCTATAAATAGAATTACATTGCTTTATCTATCGTGTAAAACTTAGATCCACTTTTTGCAGGTTCTCTAACTGACTATCGATTCTGACAGTCAATTTTCTTTGTCGTTGGTATTATTTTATTGAACTGGTCATTGGGTATGCCTTTTCTATTCCTTCAGTTTTGTTCTCAAAACTATGTCATCGGTGATGATCTCAATGTTATGTTATTAACCTGTCGGCGATGTCCTATTTACTTCATCGGTGCAACACTTGTTAGTGTTTGTCGGTCAATTCCATACTTAGCATTTTCACGTGACCTTTGTATTCTATCGGGTATGCTTGTTGTTCGCCAGTAATGCTTGTAGTCTGTTGGTGATCTCTGTAGTCTGTTGGTGATCTCTGTCAATGTTTTTCACTAAGTGCACTAATGACAAAATTAATGTCATCAATCTCCCCCTTTGAAATTAGTATCAAAAACATGATATATGCGATGTAATACCCACCTCTTAGTTTATTTTTTAGTTTGTGTATGCCAAACTCTTTTAGGCATTTTGATTTATGTGTGGTTATTTCAGTTGATCTTGAGGATACTTATGTATTACATTTCAGTATATTATTGATCCATTATTATCATATTGTCTCATTTGTGTATATGTGATTTAGGGTTACTTTATGATGCTTATGTATATGTTAGGATTTCATTTCGATTATGGTTTTCTGACAATACTGACCTTAGATTTATATGCACATGGATCATTGTATGTTTTCATTGATGTTCGATGTGCTTGGTATGGTATGGGACAGAGTCGTAGTTACTTTCTTCGGCGAGATCCACATGATAACCTAGTCTCAACCATTATTTTCCATATGATATATGCATGTATGTTCATCTTTGTGATGATAGGTTTGCAGGTACCGGGCTACATCTTCCCTGAATTGGCAGGAGTGAGCGTGCCCTATCGCATTAATCTCAATGGTAAGAGAGGGGAGATAGTTTTCAGGTCCATATCCTATCCTATCCTAAACCTAATTGTCCTAGTTAGTGGACAAGTATCTATTTGACTACCCTTGTCAAATTCATATTGTGGATAGGAATTCGTGTATCTCTCTCCTAGTGCATATTTGATTTTGCTTGTGTTCGGTTTCAGGTGCTTGATGTGATTATATGGGTGTTATATCATGTTATATATTTATTTGAATATTATTGCAATTAATTATTAAATATAGGGTATTTAATTAATTGAAAATTAAATTAAATACCTATGTTTAATTGAAAGGTTAATTAAATTGCAATTATTGAATATTAATATTTAATTGAAAATTAGAGTAAATATGCTTTTATGCTTAGTTAAATAGTTAAATATTTAGTTGGATAGATAATTGTGATGTAAATATTTAAGTTATTTAAATTAATATTTTATTAATTACATGTGCAATATTTTGTTGAAAAGTATTTTCAAACTCAAGAGATCTCAACTTGATTTTAGGATTCAAAGTTGAGATGTGGAATTAAAAGATATTTTAATTGATTAATGGTTATTTTCTTTCAATTTTTGGGACAGTCCTTTTAGGAGTTGACTGGATGTGTTGTCATGAGGGTTTGCATGTTTAGGGGAAATTGAATCCCATTAGGAGGGAATTGGGGTTTCATTTTGTATTAACAGGTTTTTAGAGATTTTGAGAGCTTGGTGTGTGTGCTTGGGTTTGCAGAAATTGAGGAATCTTGTGGTTGCTTGTTGGATTAAGGAATTATGTGAATTCGTGGTTTGCATGTGCTTGAATCTTCGTGGTTTCAAATCTGTGGTTAATTTGTGCTTGGAGGTATTCAGCGTTTTGCAATCTTCAAAGACATAGTCTCAGTTTTCTTGCATTGGATTTGAGGTAGGGTTTGAGATCCTAAAATGGTTTCAATTTTTCAATCATGTGGTTCTCTGTGTTTAAATGGATGCATGTTAAATCATTATGGTAATTAGGTATTTAATTGAGTTTCTATGATTTTGGGTTTTTAGGAAACCCTTTGATCTTATATTTTCATTGTTTATTATTATTTGGCACAGCTCAGTTATGCTGGCCAAATTTCGTTGAAAAATACCTCCTATAACTCCTAGAAAATGATAAATTAAAATTGTCTATAGTTGAAACTATAGTAGAGGGAAAAATAAATACCCTCCTTGAAAATGCTCTATTGGAAAAATTATTGTTTAAAATTTAAAAAAAAAAGCTCTCTGTTAAAAAAAATACAGAATGAAAAGTTCACCAGTGGATAAAAAATATAAACCCTCATATTTTACCTTATTCCGTTTTTAGAATTTTTTAAAAAAAATTTAAAAAAAATATACAAAAACGGTTTGTTAAAGGTTATTTAGAAATTTGAAGAAAACTAAAAAATTATTTAAATGCAGAGAGGAGGCAGGGGCCACCAACTCCCCCCTCCCCCATGTGCGGCAGAGCTGGCTCAGCAGCTGAGACTGGCGGTGCGGCAGCTGGCCATCGGCCGTGCGCATCCCGTCTAAAGGGGAGTCGGCACGTTATGTAAGGAGGGGTGGGGGCCACGAGGACCNCCCCCCCCCCCCCCCCCCCCCCCCATTGCTTTGTTTTTTTTTTTTGAAAAGTTTAAAATTTATTTAGTTTTTTTTTTTTTTGTTAGATTTAAATTTATTGTTATTAAAACTAGTTTATTTAATTCGGGTTTTTTTATATATGTTTTAATTATAATGTTAATTAATCTTATTTTTTAAAAAATTAGGTTATTTTAATATTTAATTAATTTAGTATAAAATTTAAGATGGTTTATTTTTAATATTTAAATTAGTTTAGTATTAATATTTTAAGCTTGATATTAATAACTAAATTGGCTTATTATTAACATATAGATTAGCTTAATATTAATATTTAAATTAGTTTATTATTAATTTCTAAGTTAGCTTTAAAGTTAACTTTCAAATCAGTTTTATGATTAATGATGAGTTTATTTAGGATGAGATTATAGAATTGATTAATAATGTGATTAATGTTATAGGTGACTAAGTATATTTTTGTCATTGCGATTAATTGATCATTATTAACCATTAAATCCTATGGTGTTTAAAAAGATATTAGGGATTTTTGATTGGGTGGTTTTTATTTATTTCGCAACTAGGAACTTTATAATTTTGTAATTATAGCTGTAATTGGTAATTATACCCTAGATGTATTTATATGTAGTTGTTATAAATAGATCTATAGGAAAGGTTAACGTTTTTACCAATATGGAATATTTAATTATTTCTAGATAGTAATTTTATGGATAAATGAATTTGCACAATTAGGTATTATAAATTTGTTTGTCTCTATGTTAACATTGTATTTAATCTAATGCATTTTGAATATGATGTGATTATGCTATGATGTGTTTTGGGTGCATGTTTCTATGAATTGATTGATTCTTCTATGTAATCATAATGTCAGGTATCTATTGGGTTAGATGACCCTAGGACTTAAAATCAGAGGTTTTGGGATGGTACTTCCTGTATGAGATTATTATGGTGTCAGTTTGTGTTTATATGAGTATGTTATGTTCCTGATTTCCTAAACCAAACCTAGTTCAGTTATGAAGTATTGTTTGGTCCTGTGAGGACACTGTGCATGTTTTATGGTTATTGAGTACCTTTGTGCACCTGAATGCACAGGATGCGATTTGAATTATGAATTATCTTTATGATACTCTTTTGTAAACCTAGGGTAGGTTACCTAATCATATGATAGAGGGTGGCTTGCACTAAGTGTCAGATCCCACAAGTGGTTGCTAGGATCGCTTATTATAAGTAGTGGTAACAAGTGATAACATAATTAATCTAATTAGGATGACCTAGTATTAAAATAATAAGATTAATGCCTCACCCATGCTTGAGTGCTAATATAGGCTAAGATGGAGGATGAGATGATGCTTGCCCCCTTTCAAGGTGTGAGTTCGGGCATCATTAGGGATCTTGTCTGTATGAAAGGTCACTGATGTCGTGTATAGTCACTTGGGTGCCAAAATCCATTAATGTATTACTAGGACAAAACTCAAGGATGCAACCTACATGATGACACCTTCCTATATACAACTTAGGTTATCCTACATGTGTCAGTACCTCTGGTCTTGTAATTTAGTGTTCCTTGTTTTGTATTAGAGTGCATCGAGGATCTTCCTATGCATGGTGAGTGAGGTCATGTAGACCTTGTTTGTATTCTTGTTGTATACCCCATGTGATGGGCATGTACTATCTCCTCAGCATGGTGGGAGTGGACCTTTGGTTCCACGTGGTCGGGTGGTAGTGATTCTTATTACCATTGAGATTCTGACGGATTCTTCTTCATGCTTGGATGTTCCTTTTTGCAGTTTCAGCTTCATAGTCTTTTGGAGACTTGATCAGTTACTTGTGTTGTGTATTTGTACCACATGTATATCTGGGTTATCATCCTTGGAGGATGCATGGTATTGTTTATTATGTATTATTACATACCCTGTGACTTGTGCAGTGGATGTTGATTAGGTAGTATACCTTATGGTATCAGATGTATATATAATCTTTATTATTGAGATGTATGTTATTGGGTTCAGATTATGTAACCTTTATGTCAATTCTATATTATTGTAATCGTAGATTAGTTTTTTTAAGGAATTCTACATCAAGGAACCCTCGAGAAATACTAATCATGTATCTATTGTATTTCATGTATGTCATGTACTTCATTGTGTTGCTTCTGCATTGTTATCGTTATTGTTTGTAAACATTTTAAAAATATATGTTCCGTGAACTTAGTGTTATGTTTAGGTCAAGTAGGTTAAGTTCTCTTGGGTTCCCTGGTGGGGCTTTACACTTGGTATCAAAGCCCACGTTTCTACACTGGGAGCTCTAGGAAAATTGTGTGCCCATTAGAATGGTTAGTGGTGCATGTTAGAACTTGTCTCCTTGTGTCTTGAGATTCATTGTTCATGATCTCTTATTCTTGTGTGTGGTTCTTCCCACTTGATTTGGGAGTGATGTTTAGTCTTGGTTGCTATAGGTGGATACCTACTGAGGCTTGATTTGTATTAGGATCCGTGATCAAAACTCTAGGGTCTCTAGTCTTATCGATGCTCATGAAGTCCGTAATCATCTATAGGAGTGTTTTGTTAGTGAGCAAATGGCTTACTTCTTTCGGTCTTGTGTATTGGTATGTGTAAAGACTTGGTGATTGTCATTTGACTGCCTCATCTATTATAGCATGATAGTTGATGTATTTGGTATGTGATATGTTGTGGTGATGTTGTCCTAGTTTGAAGAACTCCATGTTGCATGATTTCCTTCCCTTGAATGATGTGTGGTTCTTGAGTGACCTATTTCTTAGCCTCTTGAGAGTAATTTTATTGATTGTGTATGATTAGACTTGCATGTTGTATTGAATTGACTTTGTTTGAATTATATGAACTATATGGTGTGAGCAATGTAATCAGCTCTGATGGAATATGATTAATTATAAAAAAAATTAAAAAGTAAATTCTTGTTTGTTCAATACATTTTGCATGAATTAGACGTATATATTATTTATTAGGAGTGAATTAATAGATTTAGAATTGTACTCATTATTGTGGATCAAATTGGGTAAAGGACCTAAGTCCCCAAGTAAAATGTGCATTGCATCCTTAGTAGAATTCTTGTAACTCTTAACCTATTTGTAGCAGTTTGCAAATGATTGATTAGATATTAATGCTAGTAATAAAGTAGAATTCATTATTGCATGAAGTTGTATAAAGATGATGTTAGAATTTAACATATTGTTGGTCTTGAATGATAGTGTGCATACTCTAATGCATCTAGCATGAAATTTCTTCTGAATTTTCTTATGACTGGATTAGTCACCCAAATCTTTTTTCATTGTCTATTTTGTGGCATTAGTCACATTCAATTTAATGTTGGAATTGCATGCATTTTTTTATTTAATGTTGAACTTTGGAAGTTCTCCCACTTGGGCTTTTCCTTAGACTGGTACGGTGGCTATTCCAAATATTTGTGATTGTTGACCATGTTTCATGATAATTATTGTTTCTATCATGTTCTTTATGGACCTCTGATAGTATGTATAAGGGAGGACATCACAGAGATTGCACCCTAATTGTATGCGGATGAAATGCATTAGGTAATTTACATGTTTACATTGGTTTTGCATTAAGTAAGATTACTTGACCTGCTCTAATTTCAATTTGATATGAACATGGATATGTGTCTTCTATATTAAGCTTTAGTATGAATGTATTTCATGATTTTGAAAGCATTAAACATATAGACTTAATTAAGAAATGTTAAACGATGAATAAATGATTAAGTAGATGTTTGGTTTATGCTTGAATTGGAATTATGTTATTCCTTGTGTTTATTTATTTTCATTTGTCACCTTTTGGATTTGAGTTTGAGTTGTTTGATTCTTTGGTTGCTTCAAGTATGGAGTCTGTTGAGTTTAGAGCTATTTTTGTGAGCTTTGATCAAGATCAGGCCTTGAAGATTCAACACCTTGTCAGTGGGCTTAATGACCTCACTGATGGAGGAGTTAGTCTTCGAATCCTGAGCTTTTAGGGATGCAATTTATAAGGCTATATTGGTTGAACAAGATCATCTTATGAACTCGAAGGGTGACCTAAACCAACTGGGTGAGGAACCCTCTCATGATCAATTTGCTGGTAAGTTAGGGGTGCAGTCTAGTGAACCTGCTTCTATTTCTAGAAGTGATCATACTCAGGAAGCTGGGTATTCTAGAGGTTCTTCTACAATTCCAAAAGGTAATCATTTTCAGCAGCAGGGAGGAATCACTCCTCCTACTTTTATTGGTCCTCGGATTAAGTATCCTCATAATATTCAGCGTAGAAAGCGCAATAGGACTGATCAGGAAGTTCTGAGAGGGCATTAGGATGTCTTTAGGGGTTTTGTTCAGCGGTTTAGTGCACCTTTAGTTACAGGAAGTGGTGGTGTAAGAGCTTGTTTTACTTGTGGATGACTTGACCATATTGCGGTCAATTGTCCTCAGCGTGCAGTGTCGTTCTCAGGGCAGAAGTCAGTGGCTATTGATCCTACATTTGGGGGTGTTTGTAGATCTCACGAAGTGTATGTAGCCTTGGATCACCTTCTAGCGGTGTGTCATTCTTCTTTGAGTGGGGTTGCAGATGTTGGACCAGTAGCTAGTTTTTAGATTCCAGCAGTAGGGGATGATCCCCCATGTTCGAATTAGAGTCCTGAGAAGGATTCTAAGGAATCCGCACTTTGATTTTTCCAGGACTTGGATTAGATGTTCTATGATGAGAGATTGATTTCTCTATCTTTGTTTTAGGCTTCCAGGAGTAAGCCTAATTTTAGGGGAGGAGGATGTAATAGCCACCTCTTAGTTTGTTTTTTAGTTTGTGTATGCCAAACTCTTTTAGGTATTTTGATGTATGTGTGGTTATAAAGTTGATCTTGAGGATACTTATGTATTATATTTCAGTATATTATTGATCCATTATTATCATGTTGTCTCATTTGTGTATATGTGATTTAGGGTTACTTTATGATGCTTATGTATATGTTAGGATTTTATTTTGATTATGGTTTTTTGACGATACTAACCTTAGATTTATATGCACATGGATCATTGTATGTTTTCATTACTGTTCGATGTACTTGGTATTGTATAGGACAAAGTCGTAGTTACTTTCTTTGGTGAGATCCACACGATAACCTAGTCTCAACCATTGTTTTCCATATGATATATGCATGTATGTTTGTCTTTGTGATGATAGGTTTGCAGGTACCGGGCTACGTCTTCCCTGAATTGGTAGGAGTGAGCGTGCCCTATTGCATTAATCTCAATCGTAAGAGAGGGGAGATAGTTTTCAGGTCCAGATCCTATCCTAAACCTAATTGTCCTAGTTAATGGACAAGTATCTATTTGACTACCCTTGCCGAATTTGTATTGTGGATAGGAATTCGTGTATCTCTCTCCTAGTGCATGTTTGATTTTGCTTGTGTTCGGTTTCAGGTGCTTGATGTGATTATGTGCGTTTTATATCATGTTATATATTTAATTAAATATTATTGCAATTAATTATTAAATATAGGGTATTTAATTAATTGAAAATTAAATTAAATACCTATGTTTAATTGAAAGGTTAATTAAAGTGCAATTATTGGATATTAATATTTAATTGAAAATTAGAGTAAATATATTTTTATGCTTAATTAAATAATTAAATATTTAGTTGCATGGATAATTGTGATATAAATATTTAAGTCATTTAAATTAATATTTTATTAATTACATGTGCAAGATTTTGTTGAAAAGTATTTTCAAACTCAAGAGATCTCAACTTAATTTTAAGATTCAAAGTTGAGATGTGGAATTAAAAGATATTTTAATTGATTAATTGTTATTTTATTTCAATTTTTGGGAGAGTCTTTTTAGGAGTTGACTTGATGTGTTGTCATGAGGGTTTGCATGTTTAGGGGAAATTGAATCCCATTAGGAGGGAATTGGGGTTTCATTTTGTATTAACAGGTTTTTGGAGATTTTGAGAGCTTGGTGTGTGTGCTTGGCTTTGGAGAAATTGAGGAATCTTGTGGTTGCTTCTTGGATTGAGGAATTGTGTGAATTCATGGTTTGCATGTGCTTTGATCTTCGTGGTTTTAGATCTGTGGTTAATTTGTTCTTGGAGGTATTCATCATTTTGCATTCTTCAAAGGCATAGTCTCAGTTTTCTTGCATTGGATTTGAGGTAGGGTTTGAGATCCCTAAAATGGTTTCAATTTTTCAATCATGTGGTTCTCTATGTTTAAATGGATGCATGTTAAATCATTATGGTAATTAGGTATTTAATTGAGTTTTTGTGATTTTGGGTATTTAGGAAACCCTTAGATCTTATATTTTCATTGTTTATTATTATTTGGCACAACTCAATTGTGCTGGCCAAATTTCGTTTAAAAATACCTCCTATAACTCCTAGAAAACAATAAATTAAAATTGTCTATAGTTGAAACTATAGTAGAGGGGAAAATAAATACCCTCCTTGAAAATGCTCTATTGGAAAAATTATTGTTTAAAAAAAAAAAAGCTCTTTGTTAAAAAAAATACAAAGTGAAAAGTTCACCAGTGGATAAAAAATATAAACCCTCCTATTTTACCTTATTCCATTTTCGGAATTTTTAAAAAAAAATATAAAAGAAAAATATTTACAAAAACGGTTTGTTAAAGGTTATTTAGAAATTTAAGAAAACTTAAAAAAAAAATTAAAAAAAAATTATTTAAATGCAGAGAGGAAGCAGGGGCCACCAATTCCCCCCCTCCCCCATGCGCGACAGAGTTGGCTCGGCAGCCAAGACTATTGGCGTGGCAGTCAAGAACTGTCGGCATGGCAGCCGGCCACCGGCCGTGCGTGTCCCATCTAAAGGGGAGCCGACGCGGTATGTAAGGAGGGGTGGGGGCCACGAGGACCCCCCCCCCTTTGCTTTGTTTTTTTTTTGAAAAGTTTAAAATTTATTTAGTTTGTTTTTTTTTTTTGTTAGATATAAATTTATTGTTATTACAACT
>MU225764.1:1753982-1776127 GCA_018584345.1 Thuja plicata
AAATCCATGACATAAAGCATAAGGTCCATAATGTCTAATAATGCATCAAAAGTAAAGTATCATATGCTAGGTCTATCATAAGCAAGAACTAGAAAAACTATGATGGGGTCCGGGATGGGCCTCACATGTATGTCTAAGTTTGTGCATGATAATTGTAATTATCAAAATCAACATATTCAATCCAATTATACATGATCTTGTAGGTCTTAAGACAAAGGAAAAATATGCATGTCCACTTTGTGGTCCAAAGATGAAATCTCATCATTCAAAAAGTTTAGGAAAGCAGGTGTTCAATGAGTATAGGCACTTTCTCCATAGAAATCATAAGTATCAAATTACAGAAAAACATCTTTTCAATGGGAAAGAAGAGACTGCATCAAAGCCACAAAGAATGACACCTCGCCTATGGAAGTTGGAATACAATAGAATAAATCAACGTGGTAATGTCATTCAATCTGATGGTTTTTGTTTGAAATTTATATTTTGATATTGTCTTTTGTTTATTGATGATATAATTGACGCTTGTGAAGGTCGTCAAGGTGTTAATGACCAACTTCCAAAAGGACTAAAAAGTTATCCTAGATAATTTAGTAGGTTGTCATACTATGAGCACCTCCCAATCGTGCATTTGTTTGATGCTATGCATATTTGAAAGAATGTAATAGAGACATTATGGAAATTATTGGATGGAAGGCATGATAAAGAAAATATTTTCAAAATTTGTAGTGACATTGAAGATTCTAACCATGCATTAAAAAATTTCATTCAATCAAATAAAAATAGAGACCATATTGATATAAGTGCCCTTCCTTGGCTATTATCAGAGTAGCAAAGTAATGCTATAAAAGAAGTCATACAAAAAATTTGATTTTTCATAGGGTTTGTTGCGAACATAAACAATCTCATATCAAAAAAAAATGAATTTGGGCCAGGGATGAAAACACATGATTGGCATACCTTTATTAAGGTAATTCATGTTATTTTGTATCCTTTATATATTTGTATACAGCATGTAGTTTTCATTGTATTATTCTCTAAAATATTGAAATGATCATTTTATAATTATCGTAGTATGTTCTACCTCTATCTTTCCCACACCACTTCGACAAAAGTGTCAAACAAGTTATAAATGATCTTGGAAAATACATGAGGTTAGAAGCGTTATTTGTTAGATTTTTTGTTTAGATATTATACCTGCGACTTGTTTTACTTTTTAGTAATTTATTGTATATTGTTTGTAAAGTATCGTTTATATGTTTTTGCGTGCTAAATTGCATCTAGGTGGTTGTCATCGAAAGAAATCAATAAAGAAGATATACAATATTGGAAGAGAAAAATTCTTCATCTTATGTGTGAAATGCAAAAGTGTTTGCCTTCTACTTTTTTCAATGCATAAGAACACTACCTCATACATCAAGTTGAGGAGATTGAATTGTGTGGACTTGTACAAACTAGGTTAATGTGGATGGTTGAGAGACACCTGAAATTTTTTTTGAAGGGTTTGGTTCGACAAAGAGCACATCCTGAGGGTTCTATGGTGGAGGGATATATGGTATCCCAGGCCATGGTGTACATTAGTGAATATCTTCCTAAGTTTTCCACAAAGATGCATGTAAATCCCATTTGGGACCCCAATGTCATTAACAAATTTGAAGGGGAGCACTTGATGGGGAAAGGTAGATTGAAGAAAGTGAGAGGTAATTATAAGATGTTATTGTAGTTAATTAATTCTTATAAATCTTCAATTGAAGTTGTTTGTAAGTGGTCTTTTTTTTTATATAGCTGGTCGAGAGTGGGATGCACTATATTTGTATATTGTGAACAATCTTGATTGGATGACGGTATGGATTGAACTATGTCAACAAAATGGTCACTCATTAACATGGGAAGGTGTTGCTTCATTGGTTAAAGAAGCTCATCATAATGGAGATTCTAATGTTACGCCAATGGTAATTGATCTAGCAAATGGTTTAAGAGGTATACATGTACATATAAATTTATTAATCATGACCCATATGTTTCATATCAACTCATGATGCAAATAATTTTCACATGCTTGAAAAATTGTAGGTCAAGCACCACAAAGCTATGTACTACCATGGCCATAAATTTTGCATAAAAAAGTTGGATGACACGAAGAAAACTTGTGATTCTGAGATAACTGCAGTCTTTGAGGTCACTAATATTTCATCTAGAAATGACATGCATCCTCAATAATCTCAAAATTGATACTATGGGATTTTGGATGATATAGTTGAGTGTGACTTTGAATACTTCAAATTAGTTCTATTCGTCGTCAAATGGTACAGACTATGACTGAATCAAAATTATCCTGATAGAATACTTATTCAACATGATAATAGATTCACAATGATTAATACAAGGTCATTTGAGCCAATTGGAGATGAGCCCTATGTTCTTCCAAGCCAATGTGAGCAAGTGTTTTACGTAGAGGTTCCACAAAAATTGGGTTGGTCATTTTTTGTTAGACATGATCCAAGAGGAAGGCCAGTAAAGTATAACGTGATGGAAGAAGAAGAAATCAAAGATGATGATGAAGAAGAAGATGTTGAAGAAGAAGAAGAAGATGATGGTGGTGCTAGTGATGGTGATGGTGATGATGATGACGATGATGATGATGATGATGATGATGATAATGGTGATGGTGATGGTGATGATGATCATGATGGTGATGCTGATGTTGATATTGATGTTGATGCTGATGTTGATGTTGATGATAATGATGATGATGATGATGGTGGTGGTGGTGGTGGTGGTGGTGGTGGTGATGACGATGGCGATGGTGATGGTGATGATGATGATGATGATGATGATGACGACAACGGTAATATTGATCTATTCATACAAATTTATTTGACTTATATGTTTTCATAATTATTTATTATGTATTAAACTCTAATGCCATGGTACAATTAAATTAATGTGTTCATTTCTAATGATTACAACATATGTGATTTATGATACATGTGTTTCAGTTATTACTCGTATATTTAATGTATTTATTGTTTAATAAATTACCAATGTATTTCTTATGATTCTCAATTGTTAGTGTTGATTACATGCATATATTTTGTGTGATTGTAACCCTTTGTGGAAATAGGCAATTGACTACAGATGTCGTCACCTCTTTTGTTGACAATCCTGCATAGCACACATAAAGTAAAGGTAAGGAATTAAAAAATATACAATGATCATGATGAATGCATATTGTTCATGTTTTCTTCTATGTAATTTGTAGCATAGGTGTCATGTAATTTTTGGATAACTTAAGATAAATGGTTCACATATGCAAGAAATTTAACCCCTTTTATGAGGATTGTGCATAGTGACATGGATCAGCAGGTATAAGTCAATACACCCTATAGATTACATCAATATTACCCTCATTTAGCAAAATATCTCGCTCCTTACCAACTATATCTGCCATTTGATGGATTGTAGGAACCACCTAATATGTACTTGTCAGGTCTGTCTTCCTCAAGTTAGGGAAATGTGGGGATAGAAGATGAAAGTGAGACATGTAGTAGGCCTAAATTAGGGAAATCAACCAGAGGTCAAAAGATTAGAAGAAAATTCAATAAACACATTCAATTTTTCCTTACTAAAGGGGGTCCATTTTCTTATGATGATGAGACCATAGATGACATTGAGGTGCCCTTGAGGTACACACATCTTCTGAAAGAATGGGTACCCAAGCAACTACCTCCAATTAACACTGATTTTTGTGTTAATAAGAGGATATATCGTATAGCTCCATCATCATTACATGGTTTGAGCCTATTTTCCATGGATGGAATAAAGGTATGTTACAACAAAGTTGTTGAATTGTTGGATTTTATCGGACCTTGTTACAATTACAATAATTGGATGCAGATTGTTTGACATAAAAAAGTATGTATAGATATGCATTGTCAGTGAAATATAGACAACAAAAAGAAAAGGATCAAAGTAAAGGATTTTCTATGTACATTGATAGAAGGCCAAAAGCAACAAGGAATATTGTGGGTTTATAAATAGTACGCAACCTGGGTCAACTAATAAGAGTCCTAATTGCATATTTGAGCTGTGTGAGGGGAATCGTGTTTTTGTATGTGCGATAAAATCAATAAGTGCAGGGAAAGAATTGCTAATAGATTACCAGTTGAATTGCATAGATACAAAAAAAGACACTATCATGGGGGTGGTAAGTACTATATACCATTTAAACTAACCTCTAATTTATGACTCCAATAAACCATTTTATTAATAAAAAAAAATTTGTTAAGTCTATTGCTTTCATTTTGCTGAATTTTTTATATTTAATCTTTGTCACAGGATGACATGGATGCACCAGGTGATGACGGAGGTGAGGATTTTAGTCCCACACATTCTTAAAAAAAGGTAAACCTTATTGTAATTGTACAAATAATATAGAAGAAAAATGTTATATTATTATGTTCTTTTCTTTAGGGTTTTGGATTGATTCTCATAGTTTTATTGATATTACTATCACAAATTGATGTTTAGGAAAAGGGAAAAGTGTCTGCAGCAACAATGCCCATATTTTCAGATATGGGTGATGCTATCCTAGATAGGCCTAACCCCATGTATGTGGTCAAGAAGCAATTACAAAAAAATAGTGATGAAATTCTTGGCATTTTTCTTGATCCAGATCCAAGTGAGGAATTGATGGCGAGGAAATCTCTATTGGTGCAGCAATCATGCAATTTGGAAGTACGCAGTAATGAATCTTTAGTTATAACAAAAGTTCAATAAAGTTTTATATTTTATAATCTGTTATGTCACAAACTAAAATATGCATGTGTTCTTACATGATTTTTTAGATGCTCAAGCAACTCTTCATGGACATCACGGTGAGGTCGGTATTAGTACAGCTCCCACAGGTAAAATAATCCTTAAGATAATAGGTTACAAACTTCAATGGTCTTACTAATTAGAAATCTACATTTTTCATTTGATTTACTAGTTGTTATATTCAAACTGACATATATATCTTGACTCCTCACTTCAAACTGTACATTTAGGTCATGATGTACTCCAGATGCCTCAACCTATGAGGACATCATTTCTGACTGCAATGTCAGCAACAAGGAGCATGCAAGCATCCATGTTTGCAGGGTCTATACCTGATAGTTCCTTATTTTTCTATATTTGATTGTGTTAGTTATGGTTCAATTTGTACTTTAATCTTTGATGTATTTCATAGTGGAACAATTTTGTGCAGTACAAGATACACCTCCTCAGGATACAGAGACCAGTACTGGTGATAATTCAACGGCATTTCCTGGATCTACCCGTGTTGCTAGTATAGGAAAATTGCAAACATCATTGTTGTTAAACGATGAAGATATGATTCCCTTAAAATTACCTAAGCTTCCAGGTACTTTAAAATTATTATTATTTATATTCTAGAATTTTAATTTACTTATTCATAACTCATTTTGGATTGATTTTCCCATGATGTGTTTGCAGGGAATGATTTTTTTATGATAAGACTCATGACATGACATTGTCGCTATTTGGGCCCACCATACGTACAAGGTGGAACATCATATGTTAACTAACCCTATCCCACTGCTTTGATTTCATATAATTGCTAGAATATTTTTCCTTTCATCTATTTATTCTACTATATTCAAGGTATGCAACTTCAGTTAAAATTTTTAGCTAACACCTTTGTTTTTTCTTAAAAGGTGCAATTTACAGGATAAAAAATTAAAAAATCAACTCATAAAATATTTAGAGGAGCTCTTTGGAAGTAACATTTTTTACTGTGACAATGTTCTTCAGAGTGCTTGCAAACATCTAAAGACTTTAAGGGATGCATACAGAAGGAATCTAGTGAGCAACCCAAAGTACGAGCGTCCTCCTGTGATTCCAGAGAAGGTGTGGAAGGAATTCATTTTGGATGCAAAGGATAAAGCGCAAAGCCAAATAGGAATTGCACCAGTAAACAACAATAGAAAGTATGTGATAGTATTAACTAGTAGAACATAATCATGCACTAATTAGTGATCTTTATATTTATATAATCTAACATATTTCAAACTTTTCATAGATTGCAGGACACATCAAAGGCTACAAAGGCCAAAATAGAAAAGGTTGGCCAACACAAACTTGGCTCTGGTGGTTATCTGAAACTTCAAGCAAGAATTTTAAGTAGCAGTAAATGAAATTTTGAATAAATTTTTTTATAAATTGCAAACAATTTTGTTAAATCAAACAATACCTGCAGAATTGATGATATTAAGCCAAAAATGCAGAGCTCAGATTTTAATGTAGCGCCCATGAAAGAAGATAGAAATATTGGCTTAAAGGAAGGCTATAAAGGCGTGGTTGAACGCATACACCAAATCCAACATTCTTTTGCATCAGTTCATAGACAGGTAAGTAGGCCAAATGAAAATTATTTCAAATTGAATACTTAAGTGATAATCTATTTGATGTTTATTTAACCCCTTTAGCGCATGAAATTACAATGCAACCTTCTACTCCTAGCACAGATTCTCCACATGACAAAGACCCTAATGTGCATCGCAGTGATGGAGGTATTCATTTTCTATTGAACATTAATTGTGTGATTTTTAATACAAGTTAACAATTTAAATTGAAATTGGTGTAACATTTATTGTGTACATTTTAGAGCATGCAGAACATCATGGTGAACGAGTGGAGGATGATCTGAATGTTCACCATATTCAAGATGATGTGGCATTGTCAGGTAAAGAAAATCTATGTTTTGTTATTTTAAATTTTTTCTGATCGGTTGTTAACTTCTTTTAATTAATGAAATACTTGTAACACTAATATAAAATGGTATGCATCTAACCCATTTAGTTGTTATTGCAGCGGACCCCCTTAGGCGCACCAGCATCCTCGTACATCGCAGAGGAGGAGGCATTTATAGAGTTCACAAGAAGAGGGGAATGACGAAGATCTTGATGCTCCGCTTAGCCATTTCATGCCAAAACCAAATAAGAAAACAATTAAAAAGAAAAGATTTCAATAAACCTTTTTTGATAATATATTTGCGTTTTCTTAATGAATGTAATTTTGTGCTACTAAATATTGATGAATTATTGATGAATGTCCAATTGTTAATTAATTTTAGGTGTTATTGAATGTTATGTGATTATAATGATTGAATTTTATATTTCATAAATGGATGAATGAATGAATGAATGTTAGCTGTTAATGGGGAATTTAGAGTGATGTTAGGGGGTGGGGCCAAATGAGCTTCCACCCTCACATGGTTGGCCTTGTTAAGTAGAGAATATTAAACTATTCTCAAAACCAAGTGAAGCTCGAGATAAACTGATACAGAGCCCTAGTCTAATATCCCCTTAAGAAACCCAACTCAATTCAAGGATTCTACAAGTGTCTTGGAACTCACTCAAGGAACCAAACTCAACTCAAATATTGTACAAGTGTTCTGGTTCAAAACACACTTTCCTTGCCTACGGTCAACCAAATGAAATAATATAAAAACCAAAATAATTTTAGTTCAATGTAGTAACATGCCCAATCAAAGAGATCTTAAAATAGTAGCATTTAGAGACTACCTTTTCTACCTATGCTACATAGTCAGCAATCATAAGATCAACTACCATTATTATTCTAGTTGAATTGTTGTGTACTCATGATGAATTCGCCATTGTAATTCTTCTTTACTTGATTCAACGTCTTCTGATATTTGTTGCCAATTCAATCCATGCCAATGAGTTTGGCATCTTATCATCAATACCGATTATGCTCCTCAAGTCAATGAGCTTCTTCAATTAGACCTTCAGAAAAAAAACATCTTAGAAGTAAAAAAAACATGCAGTAATAATAAGAATTAATGATAGTTATTATTTCTAAGTAGGTTACATGATTTCTATGCTCAAAGGCCACCCTTTTCTCATGAAACCATGAGCATGTTGCTTGTAGTCAAATGCACATGAAAATTATTCAAATTTATTGTTTTCTAATATGTCACCACAAGACTCTTGTCATCATGGAAAATATTTTAAGAATGAAGATAGGGGAAAAGATATATCTTGTAGGTTCATTGATTCAAAATCAATATTGTTTCTACATATTGGATTCAAGTGATAATGTATTCAAAGGGAATATAGAAAGAGTAGATCATTTTCCTAAGTTCAAACTCTAACCTGTGAGTGTTATTAGTTCCTGCCATAGGCACGTAACTATTGCAATCGTTCGATGCAAACCTATTTATTATTGGTTCAATCAAATTTTAGTATTTTTGAATCTGTTTGTATATTATATAGTTTGATAGTTTTAATATATTTAAGAGAGTTGAATAATACTATTTATTAATAATTTGATTGGCCATCACAGAAAATAGCAATGAGAAAATTAATATTCTACAACTTTAATTAGGAAAAAATATATCACTGTCACTTTATACCGCATTTAATACAAAATGTAGAACATCATTTATTTCATTGAAGGTTAATAAATAAAACAACTGTCCATCTTCTTGTTATCTGTGTTCAACACAGATTGTACATATTAGCATGTGATTCCCAATGATAGATTGCCAAGAGCCAATAGGGTTTGTGCATCCTGGGTACAATATTATAGCTATTGTGAACAACCGATTTGAGTTGGATCAGACAGCCTATGAGGAAAGTGGCCGCATACATTTGAGCCTATTTTTTTCTTTGAGCTATGGATTTGGTTTTGCAACCATAGCTTCCACAATTACCCATGTTTCTCTTTTCTATGTAAGGTAGGTTTTAGATAAGAGGGTTTAATGGTTTTGTCTTCAGTGTACCTTATATTTTTCTTTCGATGTTTGATACAGAAATGTTTATTATGTTGTAATGTCCTTTATTCAGATAAATATGGCAACGGGAAATAGCATCTAGAAGCAGTCCACCTGATATCCATACTAAATTGATGCGCAAGTATGAATACATCCCACAATGGTGGTTCTATACTCTCCTTGCTGCTACTTTGGCTATTTCATTCACACTCTGTGAGTTTTACAAGGAACAGGTGCAGCTTCCATGGTGGGGTTTAATCCTGGCTTCTGTTTAGCATCCCTTTTTACTTTACCCATCAGTGTTATAACTGCCACCACTAATTAGGTAAAAACTAAAACATATTGATAAAAAATGATTATGGTTGATAATTTATTATGTCAATTCATGGAAGTTTCTAATTTTAGTTATTGTGCAGACATCGGGGCTAAACATCATTACAGAGTACATAATGGGATACATCCTTCCTAGAAATCACATTGCCAACATTTTCTTTAAGGTTTATGGGTACATGAGTATGGGTAGTCAGGCAGTTTCATTCTTGTCAGACTTCAAGCTGGGGCATTATATGAAAAATCCCACCTCTCTCCATGTTTCTTGTGTAGGTACATTCTATAATACCCTCTCCTTTACAGCTAAGAAATATTTCATGTTCACCAAATAGTAGATCCAATGAAACCAATCACTTCTCCAATTAACAAAACCACATCTTTTGGTTTTACTTTTTAATAGTAGATTCTCTTTTTGGGTATCTCATCATTATAATCTGAAATGAAAAATATTAAAAACTTTCACAGAATCTAATTCAAAAATCTATGATAAGTTCATATTATACTGTGGCATACTTTTTAAAAGATAAGGCTTATGCTTGACCCTATAAAAACATTTCCAACATTTATCATAAAAGTGAAATCCTCTATTGTTGGAATGAAGTAAGTCATCATCCATTATTGGAGTGAAGTAAGTCACCATTCATTATTGGAGTGAAGTAAGCCATTGTTGACTACCTATGGCACTTCTATATTCCTATGCCACTTAGCTGATTTTCTTGACCTATCCATTATGGATGGAGTCAAAACTCATCAATCGGATTAACAATTGTTACCATCAAATAAATTTTAAGTTCTCTTACTTTATAAGTGAAGTATTCACCATGACCACTTAATCTTTGAAAGTGACAAACAAGTAGTTTTAGAGCATGGATTTTAGTAATGATGGAATCCTAACATGCTTGTTTGTTAAAATGCAGTTTATTGGCACAATAGTGGCTGGAACTGTCAACCTGGGAGTTGCATAGTGGTTGTTGTAGTCTATAGAGAGCATATGCCAAGAGTCTCTTCTCCCTTCAAATAGCCCTTGGAAATTTCCAGGTGATCGCGTATTTTTTGATGCTTCAGTCATGTGGGGACTAGTAGGTCCCAAGAGACAGTTTTATCCTACATTTCACATGACCAGTTGCGATAATAAAAGAGCACTCATTTTTTTATTATTCATAGTTTGTTTTCCCTGCCTATAGAGCACTCATTTTTTTATTATTTATAGTTTGTTTTCCCTACCTATTATTCTAATCAGAAAAGGTCACCTTCAAGGTATTTCTTATGTAAAACTCAGAAATACAAAGCTTAGTTCTGGTAAGACAACTAAATTAGGAAAAATCTTACAAGCATGTTCCCCAAATTTAAACTATTTATTGCGACTATACTTACCAAATTATGTCAGAATTTATGTTGCCTTAATCCTAATGCAAGCTTGTAGAGAATGCCTACACCAAATTGTTGATACCTACAAATAGAAACTTACCCTTTCCTACCTTCTGCTTCCCAATTTTGGAAGCTTCCACAGGAATGTTCTTCTCAACCTCCTCATCATTCTTGCTCTCATTTTCTTCAGCTTCTCTAATTTTTATTGTCTTCTGTAGAACAGGGGATTCAACATAGAAGTTGTTTCTTCCCTCCTTTGACAGCTTATTGCAGAATAGGGGATTCAACATAGCAGTCGCAAATACATGAAACAAAACAACAATTATTTCCAAACGAAGGATTTTAGTGAATGTAAATTTTTTGCAAAATGGCAGGACCTAAGAAACTGCAGTGTAGCATGGATGCAAAATGGCAGGACTAATGAAATTGGGACAACCTGTATTCTTTGTCTCATGTGATACAAATTTGCATTAATTATGTTCAAAATGTTAACCTTTTGAAAGAAGTTGTTAAGGCTTGCCTCAACAATTACAGATGCTTCTTTGCATCATTTTACTTGTTCTCTCTCCATATTATTGAATTTTGATTAATAATCTACATGTAATTTCCACATAATATCATGTTTTCTTTGGTTTTAAAATACTTTCATTCTAATGTACTTTACACTTTCTACATCTATTGCATCACACACATATGTTCTCTATATTGATTTCAATAAATAATTCTTCTAAACATCTAGTCCATTCACAAGCATCCATTTACAATGGTAACCATATCTAGCCCCTTAAATCATTCTACTATAGGCAGGAATTTTGACCCTTGCATCTCTTGTTAATTTAGTAGAACAATGCCTTAATCACCAGTCACAATAAGGAATAAGATGTTGCTATATTGCTTCAACTCTTCAAGTATTTGATATGTTGAATTGGTGGCAGATATCCTTCACACCTCGTATCCTATATGTGGAGGATGAAGCTTTGTTAATGATATGTATTGTATCCCTTAGATATCTATTTGCAATAGAGAATATGGTATAAAACATTAATTGCTCTACCATTGTGAACATTTAATTTTAAAAAAAAATAAAACAATTCATCATTTTTACGACCTTACTAATAGTCAAAAATGATGAGGATTCTATATGAACGATGAAATGATCAATGAACTATTGTCGATGTATTCGTCATTGACGACTTTACTAATAGTCAGAAACGATGAGGATTTTATAAGAATGACAAATATATCGATGACAGCTTGTCGATCAGTTCGTCATTCATATAGAATCCTTGTTGTTTATGACTTTAAGTAAGGTCGTACAAATGATGAACTGTGCAAAGGGCATAGAGATGAAAGGTGCATCACAACATCTTTCAAAAATCAATTTTCCAACCTTTTAGTCATCGGTTTTACGACTACTAGGCAAGTCATGGAAATTTTCAAATAAAAAACTTCCATGACACATTTGGTCGATTGACCTATGTTTTCTAGTCAAACAATCGACCTATTCTCGTCAAAAAATAGTCAAAATTTTATTAGTGGAGGCTGCTCTTGAAGACTTTGAAATCCATGGAAAGAAGGACCATGGATACTAAACTTGACCTACTTGTCTATAATGGGAAGATGGATCCAGAATAAGTCATGGATTGGATTGATGCACTCACTAGTTTCTTTGACTGTGAGGAGATACCAGAGCATCAGAAGGTTAAGATAGATTTTCCAAGTTGAAGGGATCTGCCCTAACTTGGTGGAACTTCACCCAAGCAGAGAGGGTAAAGATGGAAAAGAATCCAGTAAGCACTTGGAAGAAGATGGTGACCTTGGTGAAGGAAGACTATGAAGTTCAACTTCATAGGAAGAGACAAAGTTTAAGGCAGAAGGAGATTGACATCTCAAGTTATACTGAATAATTCTAGAAGCTTACCATGAAATCTAAGTTGGTTGAACTAGAGAGTGTCAAACTTGCTAGATATATGCAAGGATTGAGGATAAACATCCAAGATGAACTAAGTTTGTGTTCCCCTACTACTATCCATAAGTGATATTAATTAGCATTAAAATTTGAAGAAAAAATCAAGAGGAGACAAGAGAAAAGTGGAAGAGACAGAGGCCAAAGAGACTTTGGTAATAGAGGAAGAGGGACAAACAATGGCAGAGGAAAAGCTCCTAGGAATCTTGGAGAAACCAGTCAAGAGAACTCCTTTAGGGAAGGCAGTTCTAGAGGCTCCTTTAGAGGAAGGAGAGGAGATTCAAGGGGAAGGTTTGGAGGAAGAATTTTAGGACCTCCAAGGTGTTACATATGTAACCAACCAAGGCATTTAGCATCCAAGTTCCTAGAGAAGGCAAGCAATCAAGCAAAGAGAAGAGAAAACATGGTTAGAGAAGAAGAGAACCAAGGAGACAATACACATGGGTCTTATGCACCACCTGAGGAAGGAGAAGTCCTTATGATGAGAAGGACACTATTGAAAACTCCAAGCACTCAAGAACCACCTTAGAAGAAGAAATTATTCAGAACCACTTGCAAAGTGGGAGACAAAGTCTGCAAGATGGTGATTGGCAGTGGGTCTATAGATAACTTGGTGTCGGAAGAAGTAATAAAGAAACTGAAGTTGAGAATGGTTCCCCATCCAAACCCTAACAAAGCATAATGGCTCACTAAGAAACAACAAACTGTCATAGAGGAGAAAGCTTGGGCTGAACTCCAACTTGGAAACTACAAAGATAAAGTTCTCTGTGACATTGTCCCAATGGATGCATGTCATTTTATACTTGGGAGACCTTGGAAGTATGATGTGGAGGCTCACCATAATGGGAGGCTAAACACCTACACAATCAATCACAAAGGTGAAAAGGTAACATTCTTTCCACTATTTGATTTTGCAAAAGAACAAAAGGATCCAAAAAAATTATTTGTAGGAGAAAAAGAGTTTTTGAAAACTTTGAAGGAAGAAAAGACCCCTTTTCTATGCTTTAGTTATTTTACCTAAGGATGAAAAACCTCAGAAGGTTGAAAAAGAGATAAAACCCTTGAGAAGAGTAGTCCCTAAGGAAGTTGTAGACCTACTTGACCAGTATAAAGAATTTGTGACTAAAGACTTGACAATGAGTTTCCCCCAATCAGAGACATAAGTCACAACATAGACTTGATCCCAGGAGAAACCTTACCCAATAAGGAAACATACAAGTTAACTCCTGAAAAAAATAAGGAGATGGCAAGATAGATTCAATAACTCTTGGATAAGATTTTGATCACTAAGAGTCTTAGTCCTTGTGCAGTACTTGCTCTTTTAGCCCCTAAGAAAGAAGGCACATAGAGATTGTGCACTGATTCTAGAGCAATAAATAGAATCACAATTAGGTATAAATTTATTATGCCTAGGATAGAGGATCTATTGGATCACTTAGGAGGTTCAAGGTACTATTATAAGGTCAATTTGAAAAGTGGCTACCACCAAATAAGGATTAGGGCTGGTGATGAGTGGAAGACTGCATTTAAAACCAATGAAGGCTTGTATGAATGGAGGGTGATGCCCTTTGGCCTATAAAATGCTCCTAGCACATTCATGAGGCTCATGAATGAGGTTCTCAAACCATTCCTTGGAAAATTTGTCATAGTGTACCTTGATGACATCCTTATTTTTAGCAAGAGTAAGGAGGAACATTTGGAACATCTTAACTTGGTCCTAAGGAGATTGCATGAAGAGAAGTTTTTCATAAATTTGGAGAAATGTGTTTTTATGTAGGAAGAGATTGTATATTTGGGATTTGTGGTCTCGGGAGGGAACATCAAAATGGACCATGAGAAGGTAGAAGCCATCTTGAATTGGCCTTCTCCTAGGACAATGATAGAAGTCAGGAGTTTTCATGGACTTGCATCTTTTTACAGAAAATTCATTAGGAATTTCAGTCAGTTGTGTGCTCCTATCCTTGAAACCATTAAGGGTGGATAGAAGTGCAAGTTTGTGTGGAACAAGGATGCAGAAGAATCCTTCCAAATGTTGAAGAAAAAGGTAATGGAGAAACCTATCTTAGTGTTTCTTGATTTTCAAAAGATATTTACTATTGAATGTGATGCTTCTAACCTAGCTATAGGGGGTTTCTTGAGCCAAGAAGGGAGGCCTATAGCCTTTTTCAGTGAAAAATGAATGAAGAAAAGAGGAAATACTCCTCTTATGACTTGGAATTTTATGCCTTAGTCTAGTCATTGAAGAAATGGAAGCTCTACCTCCTTCCAAAATAATTTGTTGTCTTCACAGACAACCAAGAATTAAGTTTCTTAAACAGACAAGAGAAACTAAGCCACAAATACATGAAGTTGGTGGAATCAATACAAGCCTATAGATTTTCAATCAAACATAAGAAGGGATTTGCCAATAAGGTGGCAGATGCATTGAGTAGAAGAATTCTTGTTGTGCAAAAAATCCAACTCCAAAGTGTAGGGATTGATTCATTGAAGGACATGTATAAGAATGATGATGATTTTAGTGATATTTATAAGGTGTGTTCTAAATTTTCTGAGTTCTATCATGTTGAGTATGCAGATTATTTGATCCAAAATGGACACTTGTTCAAAGGACACTAGTTATGCATTCCGAAATGTTCAATGAGGGAGAACGTCATTAGAGAAAAGTGTGTAGGCAGCATGGGAGGACATTTTGGTTTGGACAAAACATTGGAACATGTGAGAAGGTTCTATTATTGGCCTAAACTTTAGGCTGAAATAAGGAATATTGTAGAGACATGCACAATTTTGCAAAGAGCCAAGGGTACATCCACAAATGCAGGACTATACTAGCCTCTACCTATTCCTACAAGGCCTTGGGAGAGTTGCAGCATGGATTTTGTGATGGGATTGCCAAGAACACAAAAGGGATATGATAGTATTTATGTTCTATTGAATAGGTTTAACAAAATGGCCCACTTTACCCATGTAAAATTACTAATGATGCATCTCAATTGTAAGTTTGTTTTTTAAATAAATTGTGAGGATCCATGGCTTACCTCAAACCATTCTCTCTGATAGAGATTTAAAGTTTATTGGTCACTTTTGGAAGACCTTATGGAAGAGGTTAGGGACCAATCTAAGCTTTAGTTCTTCCTACCATCCACAAATTGATGGGTAGACAGAAGTTGTAAATAAATCACTTGGAAATCTGCTTAGATGTTTGACGAAACAATATAGAGACAAGTGGTATGCAGTCCTACCCCAAGCAGAGTTTGTTTTCAATGACTCAGTCAACAGGAGCATGGGGAAGAGGCCCTTTGAGATTGTGTATGGGAAAATTCCAAGAGGCATCTTGGAACTTAGAGAATTACCACAAAACACTCTAGCCAGTGCACATGGAGAAGAGTTTTCAGAGAGTATGAAAGAAATTCATGACTCAGTGAGATTGGCACTTGAGAAGAGTACAAACAAGTATAAGCAAGCCAAAGACAAGCATAGAAGAGATTTTTAGTTATAGGTTGGAGACTTGTTGTGGGCATATTTGAAAAAGGAAATATTTCCTAAGGGAAAGCACACTAAACTACTCATGAAGAAAGTAGGACCTTGTCTGGTATTGAAGAAGCATGGGTTGAATGCATATGAGATTGAACTGCCCTCACACCTTGGTATCTCCCCTATATTCAATATTTGTGATCTAACCCCATATAAAGGTGATGTGAATGAAATTTCTGAAGTACAGGTGGAAGAGCTTGAAGAGGATGTTGCAAGTATACCCTCTTATGTACCAAAGAAGCTTGAGAAGATCTTGGACACCAAGATCATTAAACAAATAAGAAAGAATTTTTACAAGAAATATTTGGTCAAATGGAAAGATAATCCTAAGGAGGAATCTATATGGATGGATGAACAAGAAATTTAGAAGCATGGATCCAGTTTAGAAGACCTCATCTAAAGAGGACTTGAGATCAATGCACCCCGGGAGCATGGTGCAAGAGCACCCTCAAATTCATCCATTGCAATCACATCAGTGGACCCAAATACAAAGGGTTAGAGTTTTTATTGGATCTTGGATCCAATTTTATCAATAATTCCTAAAGTTTAAGACAAGGGGACACTAAGTGATGTTATAAACTTAGTTGTCCACCTTAGTCAATTGGGACAATTTTGGGTATATTGGGATAGAATAGTCGAGGGAACCTAAGGAAGGGTAGGAATGTCATTTTATTAATTCTAAGGTCCCCCATGGAGTAAAAACACTGAACTTTGCAAGTTTAGTTATAATTGACAACTTTTGGAAAAAGTTGTCAATGTTGTCAATGTTGCATAATGCAACTTTTGCAAAAAGTTGTCAATGTTGTCAATGTTGCATAATGCAACTTTTGCAAAAAGTTGTCAATGTCGCATAATGCAACTTTTGAATCCCAATGTTCACAACCACTTTTTTTGGTTGGAACCACTTGGGAAAGGTATGAAAAGGTGGAAAAACCTTACTCCAAAGTTGGAGTGGATGAATTGTAAATTTTTTGCATTGAAATCAATAAAATTCAAACTATTTTTTGTATTCATAGTTGTATTTTTGAGTTGTACGGATCTGTACAGATCCCAATGCCCCATTAAAGGATTGGAAAAGTTGATCCAGTGTCTTGTTTGAATTTTCCAATTGTTTTGAATTCTTTAAGTGTAGGGGAACAAAAGTTATCCATTTTTATTGCCTATTGGTCTCAAGAAGGCCCTAACTAGGGTTTCGATACAAATTTCCTCTTTCCTAGAGACTCCACCATGGGAATATTCTAAGACTTTAGGGAGAAAAAGGGGAGATGATTTAATTTAATAATTTTGAGGTCTTAGATTAGGAGGCAGTCGATTGAGGGGGGAATGATTGATTCCTCTGGACAGGCATCTACATGTGACTGTCCAAAATTGGGTTTTTGAGGCATAACTCAGGCCAGGGGTGGAATGGAAGTCTAAATCCTTGGATTTGGATGTTTTTTGTGATCCCACAAGTGTTCCAATTTTTTTAATAGGAAATTGAATCAAGATTCAAGTACTTTCTTTGTAAAAGTGGCTTATTAGCCCTATTAGGCCTAGGAGAGAATTGAGGACAACAGGAGTTAGGGGATTGGTTAAGAGCCCTAGCTTGGAGGGTGTTTTTGGTGGATGGATTTAAGAGTTTGAGGGTGGTTAAGACTTTCTTTGGTGGATTTTTGAGTAGGTTTCCTTCAGAAATCCATATTTTCTCCTTGTAGCCCTATGTAGGCTTAGGTGTCTAAATTGAATGTCACATATACCTTAGCATGGTATTTGTGTGTAATTTCATCTAAAATGGTGTTCTAAAATTGATATAACCCTTTTTCCATCCCTGATTAATTGGTTCTAGTTGTGTCATATTGTGCCCTTAAGGGTGTTAAAGATTGAGTAGAAGACCTAGTCTTGTCATTATGGGTTTTAGGAACTCTTTAGTAGAGCCCTAGATTGTGTGAGAGTGGGGTATTATGAACCTCTAGTGAGTCATTAAGACATAGTTTTTGGATCTTCTCCATATAGAGTAACATTTTTATTTTCTACTACTCTCATTTCTTGAATTGCAGATACTCTAATAGCATAAACAGGCATTAAGTTTCTCAGAATTTTACTTACCACTGTTTCTTCTTCAAGTACACCACTTACTCCTCAGATAGCTTTAAAAACCTCTTTGATTATGATTTTGTATTATGTGATGTTTTCTCCTTCTTTCATTCTTAGGTCATCAAAATTTCCTCTTAGGCTCTCAGCACATTTTTATCTCCTCCATGTACTAGCTTGAGTTTGTCCCACATTTGTTTTGTAGTGGTGCATGATTTGACATCTTAAATTCAAAATTGGATAGTGAGGAAGAAATTTCTATTAACATAGAATTGTGTTCATGTTTCTCTCTCAATTTATCAACTGTCAGAGGTCCAATAGGTAAAACAAATTCAGTATCCAAGTAGTAAGTGACATCATTTCCAATACCTGATTGGTGGAGTCTTATCCTGCTTTTTCATGATGCAAAGTTGTCCTTGTTCAACTTAGGCACATCCCTTTTACTCATCTTGTGATCTTTAGCTTGAGTCTAGAAACTCTCTTCCAAGCACACTAGCTCTTATACCAATTGTTAGAATAACTAAGAGGGGGGTGAATCAGTGGCCTCAAAAATTAATCCAATGATCCAACCAAAAAGTATATCATGAATATAATATGTCTAGTTATCTTCAGTCTTACAAGATGTATTCCTTTAAGTAATCTTATCAAATATATACTTCTCGGTGAATATATTGTTTGTCTTTTTCTAAGCTTTACCAAATAGCAGTTTATCTTTTCCTAGTCTTTACCGAATATCAGTAAATAAACTTAGTGTTTACCGATCAATCCTATTTTAGTAATGTGTAAATAAAAACATCAAAACAATGAACCATATACACATTTGACACATGGATTTTTAACATGGAAACCTTGTTAAGGGAAAAACCACTTGGGACCGGTAACCCAAATTTTTCACTCTTCTAAAGTGAGCTCGGTGAAGAGCCAACCCTGTTAAATATTACAAACACACTGTTAAGTGCAAACTTGTTAGAGGATTTAAAACCACTGGTTAGTATTTTGACATTGGGAATTCACTATGTTGTCAACAAGTAAAAAAAATTGATACTCTTGAGTATCTGAATACATTAAGGATTGTTAAATCCCACTCGGTTACGAGATTTTTTGAATCAATGGTTAAACTTAAACAGTAAATGATTTGTCATTAATACAACTTAAACTTGCAGATTTTTAGATCTATTGTAAGTCCATAATACCTCTTCTGATCAATATGCTCTCATGTTCCTTTTCTCCCCTTCTTGTTCTTTCTTCTCAGTGAATGTTTTTGCTTCTTTGTTGCTTGGTGTCTACAAAATTATTGGCTCTATTCTTCAACCTATATGATTATTTCTACATGAAGACTTTTATCTTCACCAGAATTATATTCAGAATTCCTTCCCTTGATAATAAATTACTTGTCTCTTTATATAGACATGATTTCACCATTTATTGTCCTTTTCTTTCTTGTTCTTGATGTAGGATTTCTTGATTCCGCAAATATCGCCATGCATTTTTCTTTAATCTTTAAAGATTATCTTTAGTTTTATCTTGTAGATTTCTCCTTGAAAAATGTGAATAAAACTAGCTTTAAATCTTCAGTTCAACTGGTCGATGAAAATAGAGTAATCAATCAGTTAACTCTAATTATGGCTCCTTCCAGCTAAGTGTTTTTGTTGTTTCCTAACTCCAGTTCTGATCGGTGATAAACTCTTAGCTTTCTTGGTCATTGACTCTAGCTGTCCTCGGGCATCAATATTGTTCGTCGGTCAACACTGTGAATTTTCTTAGGGTTCACTTTAGTTATGCTCGGGGTTACGGTGCTTGGCATACATTGTGACTGCTTAGGGTTCTCTATCCGTTAGTGTGCACTATCTATCGATGTTTACTGTCACTCAGTGTACACTGGCTTTACATGTTTACCGATAACATAAAATTTATCTCTTTGGTTTCTTTAATTCTATGACAATATGTATATGACCAATCAAATTATATCAAGTTGACATCAATGACAATATAATACATTAACTGATTTAATGTCTTTCATTTCCTTTCGTAGCTTGGTGATCATCAACTTATCATCTTCAAACATTCAATCAGTTATAGTTCATCAATACAAATACACACACACATATGTGTATATATAGATAGATAGATAGATAGATAGATAGATAGATGTAGATGTAGATGTATATGCCTAAAATTGTCCCTTGACATTGTAATTATTTAATTATATTTTTTATATTCTCCTACATATTTAATTAAATTTAATTCATTTCTTATAGTATTTAAATTTAATTTAAATACCCCACTCTTAAGTGTATTTAATTCTATTTAATACCTTCCCTCCATAAAATCCCCCTTTAAATAAATTTTTAATTTATTTATTCCCCTCACATTCAAATATTCTCCTAAACTGTGATTAGTAGAAATTTAATTTAGATTAGTCATAAATCTAGACTTAAATCCTACTCTACCTCACATCACTCAACAAATATACCTAGTTGCTAATTAACTAAGGTTAATTAGGCTAATTTTATGATTCCTACACCCATTAGTCTTAATTATTTGCTCACACATGTGTGAGCAAATTTCCAAAATTTATCTTTTCAAAGAATTCCAAAAATGCTCAAACAAGGTTTCTTACAACCTTGATGATATTTTCTTACACTTGCCAAAAAAAATTCATTTAACCAAGCTTATGACATATATGAAAAATCTCTTACATGTGTACTTGAAGTACACATTGACCCATCACATCTCAAGTTGCTCACACATGTGTGAGAAAACTTGGACTTTTGCATGACTTATGTGTCCTTCATGTGTCACCTATGTGGATGTCACATGTGATCCACCTCACCCAAGCCTTCCAAAATCCTATAAATAAGATCCTTGCCAAGAGTAAATGACCCATCATTTGGCATTAGAGTTATCATGTCATTTTGTGCTTAGAGTTATTTATGCATTTAGATCTTTTTACTAACATGTTTGGTAGTTGCTTACATTTATCATGGTAGTTGCATTTTCATTCCTAGTTCTTCATTGATACACTCAATACTAGATCTTTGGATTCAGTTTTCATTCCTACTTCCATCTCACTCATTGAATTCTTGAGACTAGTTCTCCATAACTAGCTCTTGAGTTGTTCAATATCATTGCATGTAGTTTGCATTAGTTTACATTCATCATTTATCATTTGAATCAAGAGAGATTAAGATAGCATGTTGGGAGAGAACACCCAAAACCCTCTCTAAGAGAAAATAAAAAAGGCTTGGGTGCCCTATTTTGGCTCCACGGAGGTTATGGTAGAAAGCAATGTGTAGGAATAAGTTTTGATACGTTAATGTATCTTGAATGATTTGTATCTCTAATGTTTTCCTATCTGAGCTTGTTCCACATAGGTAGGTTTTCATCATACATAGTATACATGTATATATATGTATGTGTGTGTGTGTGTGCGCGCGCGCGCGCGCGCGTGTGTGTGTGTGTGTGTGTGTGTGTGTGTGTGTGAGTGTGTTCCCGCCTTTGGAATTTGGGATCCCACCTATAGATTCTTAAGTAGACAGTTTGGATGAAACCCCAAGCCCCTCCTTCAACCATAATTTGGAATTTGTCACATATTGCAGGAAACCTTTCTATAGTAGGGGTTGTGGAAATAAATTTTTGATGGGCCTTTCACAGTGGCAGAGAAGACACACCTTCATAATGCAGGAAGGAAAAGAGGAGGATAGTTTTCAAAATTCTATGGCCCTACTATTCTAAAAGAGCCCATGCTACATATAGAATCGAGAAAGGTCAACTATATTTATATCCCAATCCCTGCTTCCTTCCATCAATAAATCCTTCTCCCTTTCCAGTTACTCTCCTAACCTATATTCTAAATTGGCATGAACCTAGATTCAAAAATAATAGGGCGATTGATATATATATATATGATGTAGGAGCATCCCAGGGTAGTTGGCTATCCTGCATGTTTGGGAGATTTTATGGAGTTGTGTGGACTTATTTTCATGTGTGAGGGATTTGGTAGAGTTGTGTGGACCTACTTTGGTCTTTGGTAATTGGTTTTGATGTATTTAATGGAACTTGGCATGGTCTTGGTTGCTTGGCATG
>MU225764.1:1779030-1805861 GCA_018584345.1 Thuja plicata
TATATATAGATGTGTGTGTGTGTGTCACACACACACACACACACATATATATATATATGTATGTATATATATACATATATATATATTTACATATATATATATATATGTATATGTATATATATGTATATGTATATGTGTATATATATATGTATATGTATATGTATATATATGTATATGTGTGTATATATGTGTGTATACATATAAATATATATGTATATAGATATATATATATATGTATAAGTGTGTGTGTATATATATGTTTATATATACATACATATATATGTATGTATACACATGTATATATATATGTGTGTGTGTGTGTGAATATATATACATATATGTGTACACACACACATGTATATATATATATATATGTGTGTGTATATGTATATGTATATGTATATATATATATGTATATATATACATACATATACATATACATATATACATACACACACATATGTGTGTGTGTATCTTGAGATCTTTGGATCATAAATCTAACGTAAGCCTAGTAAATTTTCACAGAGGCTATGATATCCATACCTCTCTAACCATATCTTCTCCATATATTAAAATCCCAATTCATAATCTTGTAGATTTCTTTTTTTTTCAATAAAAGGCTATTAGCCATATGATTTTATTGAAATTTTAACCTATTTACAGACCGACTCACTAGGACCACCAGGAGGAAATAGTCGGTTGAGGAAAACCTCTTGGTATTGCTCCAAAGAAATATACAAATATAAATGTTTGAGTTTGTACAATCACTCCAATTTATAGATATAGGGGGAATAGCCAGTGAATTAATTTGAATAAAAGATGGGAAACATTTTGAAAGCTTTCACAGTATCTCTGACTATGATTCCATGCTTTGCGGTATTTGTTTCCATAATCTAACCTACTTTCTCTTTCCACGCATTCTGATTTGTTAGTGTTACCCAAAATTTCATGTCCTATGAAAATTTTGTATCATGAACATTATGTGTAGTTGTTAGAATGAATTTAGAATAACTAAGAAGGGGGTGAATCAGTTATCCTCAGGTCTATATGTACTAATTTAAAATTTATACCACTTTGACCAATTCAGATATGCTCGCCAGCAATAGCATAAATCAACAACATACATATGCAATTTTATTGTTCAAATGTAATTAGCTTGCAGAAACTTAACAGTAAAACACAACATAAACATTCACACAAGTTGACACCATGATTTAATGTGGAAACCCAATTTGGGAAAAACCACCAATAACATGCTATCAAGTTTTCACTCTTCTGAAGTGAGCTCTATTAGGAGCCAACCCTATTAAAGGTTACAAAACACATTGTTAAATGTGGCCGAGTTAAAGGATTTAATCACCCTATCAGGAGTGGCCTTTTTAGAGGACTTAGAACATTCCACCTGAATGTCACCTTGCTCAAAGGATTTATACAATGACTGTTAGGTCAACCTGGTTAAAGGATTTTGACTGAAACAATGGTTAGAAAGTAATCAATAGGTGTGATCTAATACATACAACTTACTTTGCAAATCCAGATCCAATTCAACTCTAATGCTAATTCACTGAGTGGCCTCCATTCTCTTTTCAATCTCTAGATCTGCTTGGAAATCTGTCAAGCAATCACTCTCACAACTCTATGCTTCTCTACTCAGCCTTCTCTGCTAGATCATGCCAATCAGTCAATTAACCATGCAATCCTCTTGTATACACTTACACACTTTTTCCTTACCCTTCTCTGAATAACCTCTTGAGGTTATCTTATACCTCTTCATCTAGGTAAAATAAATCTTTTTTTCTTAATCAAGATCGTAGATCTGAGGTTAGGTCAGATCCAATGGATCTTTCCATCTTTACATTTAATTTACTTCTCCAGAGAAATCACTAATTAAATCTTGGATCCATGCATTAATTACGATTACCCATGCATTTAAATAGTGTGGACCAGTCGTGCTTATCCTTAATTAACTTTATATATTCCAATAAAATCAACTATGTCAGCCAGAGATCTAAAATCTCAACAATTACCAAAATACTGTTGCTTGGCCAACACTGTATTCTTCCGCTCGGTCATCACTGGTTTCCTCGACAATCTACTAGCGCTCGGTCATCAAAAAATTTGCTTGGCATAAATTGTTCTCAGTAAACTGTCATCAAAAGATAAACAACACATTACTTTGCCAATGTGCCAACTAATCAAGTACCCTTGTGATTTCCCATAACTCAACCATTTCACTTGGTCTTCTTGTTATACTTGCCTTCAAATCTTCTTCATCAATCAAAATATATGGTACCCAAACATATAGAAATAGTATCACCAGTTAAGGTTTGACATCAATGAAAAAACAACAATTGTTTCCATTGTAGCTTTCCAAAAATCTCCCTCTTTGGCATTGATGGCAACACTAAACAATAAAACAAAACATAGTTACCATACAATCCAAAAAGTCTGCATGTGTTCGTTGATATGAACAAATCTTTATTAATTTCTTTAGCTTCATTCTGATTCTCATCTTGTAAAACATCTCTCCCTTTGTGTTTGTAATTACACTAAAGTCTTTTAATCCTCTGTTCATCTATAGACTCCCTCTTTCAGTAAACTCTCACTTTATCTCTAAGTATAGTAAACTCTCCATTTTTTAGTAAACTCTCCCTCTTTCACAACAATGACAAAGACGTTGAAATCTTCATCATGAAAATTCTTCTGTTCTAAGATCTGTATCATGTTGTTCATGTCATCTTTCTTATGACTGATCCTCTTTTCTGTCCTTTTCTGTTTATCACAGCTTTAGGTAGCATCCTAAAGTGTGACTGCCTGTGCATCAATGTGTCAAATATTCTGAATACAACATTTGATGCAATAGTACCATTTTGAACTAATTAGCCTCAGTTAGGGGAATCACCCATAATTTAACTCATAGATACTCATGAGCATCCTTGGGTAGTTCCTTTGTAAATATGTCTGCTAATTGTCCCTTAGTATTCACATATTCCAGTCTCACTTCCTTCTTCTGAACTAGCTCCCTCAAGTAATGATACTTGATAGTTATATGCTTTGTTTTAGAGTGTATCACAAGGTTCTTAGAAATATTAATGGCACTCATGTTATCACAATATATGACAACTAGTTCTGTGATATCCTCTTTCATACCTTTCAATAGTATCTTCAACCACACAATATTAGAACAATTAACTATTGCTGCCACATACTCGGCTTCAACTGTAGATTGTGAGGTACAATTCTATTTCTTACTTTTCCATGAACTAATCTTTTTCCTAAAAGAAATGCACCACATGTGGTGCTTTTTCTATCGTCCAAATTTCCAGCCCAATCAAAATCATAATAGACTCTAAGTTCAAAGTTTTTATTCTTTTGTAATACAGACCATATTCATCTGTTCCTTTCAAATATCTCAGAATTCTTTTTACTGCCATCATATGAGTTTCCTTGGGATTGGCATGAAATCTTGCAACAATTCCAACAGCCATTACAATATCAGGTCTGTTGTGCACAACATATTACAACTTTCCAATCATTGACATGTAAAGGGTTTGATTCACTTCTTTTGTATCATCATTTTTTGTTAACTTCTGTCCACTAGCCATCAGTGTACTCACTGGTTTTGAATCTTCCATTCCAAAAAAATTTAGTATCTCCTTGATATATTTTGGTTGAGTAATATAGATACCAGTCATCATCTGATATATTTGTAAGCCAACAAATTTTTTTATCTCACCAAACATAGACATCTCAAATTTAGTTTGCATCTCCTTTGCAAATGCTTGGCATAACACATCTTTTCCACTAAATATAATGTCATCAACAAAAATTTAAGCCAATAAATTACCTTTGCTTTGCTCTGTCTTCAAATACAGGTTTTTGTTGTCATTGGTTCTTGCAAATCCATTTTTTATCAAATAATTGTGCAATCTCTCATACCATGCTCTAGGTGCTTGCTTCAGTCCATATAGTGCCTTGTGTAGTTTACAAACCATGTTCTTCTTGCTTGAGTCAACAAATCCATCAGATTGTTCAATGTATACTTCTTCTAATATCCCATTTAGAAATGTTTACTTTACATCCATTTGATAAAATTTAAAACCTTTGTAGGCTGCATATGCAAGTAAGATTCTTACTCCTTCCAATCTTGCAACTGGGGTGAATGTTTCTCCATAATCAATTCCTTCCTCTTGTGCATAACCCTTGCATACCAGTCTAGCTTTGTTTCTTTCTACCTCTCCATGTTCATTCAACTTATTTCTGAATACCCACTTAGTACCAATTACATTTTTGTCATTCAGCCTGGGTACAAGTGTCCAAGTCTTATTCTTATCAATCTATTCAATTTCTTCGTTCATGGCTTGTATCCAATCTTCATTTTCTAAGGCATCTTTAACTGTTTTAGGCTCAAAATACATAATAAGCATGTACCGTCTCTCGACTTACTTCTTCTCATAAATGCAAAATTCTTTGATCCTATGATTTTATCAGGTTTATGGCACCTCCTTACATACTTTTCTAGAGTAGGTTCTTTTTCTTCTTCAGATTGATCATTCATGTTCAATTCAGGTTGATTCTGTGACTCGACATCTCCATCAAATAGCTCGGCAATTACCTCTTATTGCCCGGCAACCTCATTTTGTGACTCAATATGTGCTAGTTGTTTCTTGGCAACCTCATTCTTAGGTTTAGGTAATTCATTAGATTCTTCCTCATCTAGATAGACAAATGATTTGTAACTTTCATGTTCCTGTGTGCTTTCAGCTTCATTTGTTTCTGCATATTCATCAATTCTAACATTTGCACTTTCCACAATTTTGTTATTGTTAGAATTCAAACACTTTTATGCTTTACTTTTAGTTGAATAACCAAGGAATATGCCTTCCTCACCTTTAGCATCAAGTTTTTCATTTTTGGTATCCTTTAGTATGAAACATTTTCTTCTAAAAACCTTGAAATATATTACATTAGGTGCATACCCATACCATAGCTTAGAAGGTGTAGCATTAGAACCTTTCTTGACTTGTACTCTGTTCATGGTATAGACTGTTGTACTTATAGCTTCTCTCCAATATTTATGTGCAACATTTTTCTCCATCATTAGTGTTCTGGCACAATCCATGATAGATATGTTTCTTCTCTCAGCAATACCATTCTGTGGTGGTGTCCTAGGTGCGAACATCTATCTTTTTATCCCTCAGTCATTGCAGAACCTGTTAAACTCATTAGAAATAAACTCACCTCCTCTGTCAAATCTTAAACATTTTAGGCTTTTACCTGTCTCCTTTTCAAATTTTGCCAAGTACCACTTAAATAACTGGAATGCATCAAATTTTTCTTTAAGAAACATAACAGTCATTATTCTTGAGTAATCATCAACAAACAGAATAAAGTATCTATCTCCACAGTAACTTTTCTCACCAATAGGTCCACAAAGGTCAGTATGAACCAATTCCAAAATTTCCTCAGAAGTATGAGTCTTTCTTTTGAAACTAGATTTAGTCATTTTTTCTAATTGACATTGCTTACACATTGTATTTTCAGGTTTCTTTAACTTAGGCAGCCCTCTAACCTTTTTCATTTTTATTATGCTTACCAAGTTATCAAAGTTTACATGACACAACCTTTTATGTCATAACCAAACATCATTATATTGTGCAAACAAGCATGTCTCATCAGCTAAGTCCATATAGAACAAGTTACCTTTTGTTTGTTCTCCAATTCCAACTAGTTTTCCAGTAGCATCATAGATCTTTGCCTTCTTGTGATGGAATTCAACTTTGTAACCAGAAGTATTCAATTGTGCAACACTCAATAAATTATAGTTAAGATCATCAACCCAATATACATTGTCACGTCTGATCTTGTCAGTCAAGTTAATTGATCATTTCCCTTTAACAAGACATGGTGCATCATTACCAAATTTAACATAACCACCATTGCACTGATCTAAGGTCTCAAATTTATCCTTATCACCAATCATGTGATGTGAACAACCACTATCAATAATCCAATGGTCACCTTTACTCATATAAGAAATTAGTGCAGTTTTCTCATCATCATCAGAATCATCTTTCATAGCAACATACACACCTTCTATATTATTTTCATCAAAATTGTCAGATTCACTATCAGAAGCTTCTTCAGCTATATAACAAGATTTCTTACCTTTATCTTTGTAATCTTTATACTTTATGAAGTCTTTGTCATCCTTTTTGTCTTTGTACTTGTTGTCTCTTCTTTCATCTTTATCATTCTTATCAAGACATATTGCAGCAATATGACCAACTTTGTTACATAAAAAACAAATGATAGGAAGTTTACTTTTGAATTTTCCTTTTCCTCTAGATAGTCTTCTTGTCACGAGTGCCTCAAATTATTCCAGATCATCATCTGTAGTGTCACTGTCACTGTTCACACATTTGTTTCCTTTCTTTAATTTGTTAAGGACCAATTGGGATTTGAATGCAGATTCAATAGCTTGTGGAGTGTAGTTATCAAAATTTGGCATCTCAAATGTAGTAAGTCTGCCTACCAGACCTTCCAAAGTCAAATTATTATTAGGAGTACATCTTAACTCTTGAATTGCAAAGACTCTAATAGCATATACAGGAAGAAGTTTTCTTAGTACATTTCTCATAATGGTGTTATCATCAATGGTTCCCTTAGCTCCTCTAATAGAGTTTACAACTTCTTTTATCCTACCATAATATTGAACTATGTTTTCTCCTTCTTAGATTTTCATTTCATCAAACTTACCTTTTAAAATTTCAGATTTGGGTCTTAGAACATTTGTATCTCCTCCATAGATGGTTTCTAGGGAATCCCACGTCTTCTTTGCATTTATACAATTCTTTATGTCTTCAAACTCATGATAGTTCAGAGATGATGCAATCTCCAACATTGCTTGATTGTGCTCATGATTTTCTCTTAACTATGCAGCTTTGGCAGGTGTAGTGGGGGCTACATAATCATGTTCAACATAGTGCTTAGAAGAATAACCAATACCAAACAGATATAATTTCATCAAACTCTGCCATGTAGGGAAATTATCTTTGTTCAACTTTGGTACCTCCTTTTTATACATCTTGATCTTTTGCTCCAAGTACCTTCAAACTATTTTAAAGAGACCAAGGCTCTGATACTAATTATTAGAATGAATTTAGAATAACTGAGAGGGGGGTGAATCAGTTATCCTTAGGTATATATGTACCAATTTAAACTATATACCACTTTGAACAACTCAGATCTGCTCTACAGCAATAGCATAAATCAACAGCATACATATGTAGTTTTACTGTTCAAATGTAATCAGCTTGTAGAAACTTAAAATAGTAAAACATGACATAAACATTCACACAAGTTGACACCATGATTTAATGTGGAAACCCAATTTGGGAAAAACCACCAGTGAGCTTTGTTAGGAGCCAACCCTGTTAAAGGTTACAAAACACATTGTTAAATGTGACCTGGTTAAAGGATTTAATCACCCTATCAGGAGTGGCCTTGTTAGAGGACTTAGAAAATTCCACCTTAATGTCACCTTGCTCAAAGTATTTATACAATGACTGTTAGGTCAACCTGGTTAAAGGATTTTGACTGATACAATGGTTAGAAAGTAATCAATAGGTGTGATATGATACATACAACTTACTTTGCAAATCCAAATCCAATTCATCTCTAATGCTAATTCACTGAGTGGCCTCCATTCTCTTTTCAATCTCCAGATCTTCCTGGAAATCTGTCAAGAAATCACTCTCGTAACTCTCTTCTTCTCTGCTAGATCATGCCAATCAATCAATTAACCATGCAATCTTCTTCCATACACTTACACACTTTTTCCTTACCATTCTCTGAATAACCCCTTGAGGTTATCTTATACCTCTTCATCTAGGTAAAATAAATCTTTGCCACTTAATCAAGATTGTAGATCTTAGGTTAGGTCAGATCCAATGGATCTTTCCATCTTTACATTTAATTTACTTCTCCAAAGAAATCACTAATTAAATCTTGGATCCATACATTAATTACGGTTACCCATGCATTTAAATAGTGTGGACCAATCGTGCTTATCCTTAATTAACTTTACATATCCCAATAAAATCAACTATGTCAGACAGAGATCTCAAATCTCAACAATTACCAAAATACTACTGCTCGGCCAACACTGTGTTCTTTCGCTCGGTCATCACTGGTTTCCTTGGCAATTTACTGGCGCTCGGTCATCACAAACTTTGCTTGGCATAAACTTTTCTCAGTAAATTGTCATCAAAAGATAAACAACACATTACTTTGCCAATGTGCCAACGGATCAAGTACCCTTGTGATTTCTCATAACTCAACCATTTCACTTGGTCTTCTTGTTATACTTGCCTTCAAATATTCTTCATCAATCAATAGATATGGTACCCAAACAGATAGCAATAGTCTCACCAGTTTAGGTTTGACATCATTGAAAAAACAACAATTATTTCCATTGTAGCTTTCCAACAGTTGTTACAGGGGTAAATTTTGATTAATTGATGTTCACTTCAATTATGTTTAAGTAATTTAACCATAGATTACTGAAATGAAGAGAAAAGAAAAATTCTTTTCTTTATATGAATGTACAAAATTACATTTTTATTCATATAACTGAAAGTATAAAAAGATAAAATACATCATGTGCTAAACATTAAAATAATTCTCATACAAGTCATGAGTTATAGCCTATTCTATCTTTTTATGGAAAAAAGAATAGAAAATTAAGATAAAGATAGAAAAGAAAGAGGTTTAGGTAACCAGTCATTGCATGGGGCTTGACTGGTTGAGAAGAAGTCTGAGTCTTTGCAGTTTTCCTTTCAAGCTCTATGGTCCTTGTTTCAAGCTCCTGCATGAGAGAAAAAGATAGATTGTCAGACCAAAAGACCTAGAATGGTTTAGAGTTTCAAACCATAAGGGTATGACTGCAAAAGAACTTGAATGGTTTAGAGTTTCAAACCATGTTTTACTTTGTATGAATGAAACCCCTATCTCTTCAATAGAACCAAGAAAATAATCAACTACAGAGATCACTAGTTATAGGGTGGGAGAAAATATGCCCGAAATGAAAAAAATATCAAGTGGTTGAGTATGTTTTCTAAAGAAAATATGTGAAAATTGGTATAGGAACTTAATGACAAATATTTGCAAAAATATTTGTTGGAGGGCATCAAAATATCAGAAGTTACAACTACAGCAAAAATACCTAGATGCCAAATATGGAACCCACAACCTCATGGAAATGCAAATCAGAGATGTCACAACATGTAAGCATGGAAAGGTTTAATAAATGCACAAAGAACCACTACAACTGCACAAGTTTCACAGAAAACCTCTAGAATCCCTCATCAATAGCGACATCCTCATTAAAATTAAAGCACATTGAAAGCCACAATGAAGTTTTTGAACCATAGGGAAACAATTTGGAGACAATCAGTCAAAGACCAAGAAATCTCATGTTCATGATAAAAAAATTTTGCATATAAAAACCCGCAGCCTGCATAAGATTTGAATCTATTATACAGAAGGAGAAAGATATACATAATTTCTTTTTATTCAGCATGATTCTCAGAGAAGGGAGTCTGGGCATCACATTATGCACTTACCTATGAAATCTTGCAAAAAAATTTAGAGGAAATGATGATAAAGAACCTCCAGATTTCCCAAGAAATCTCATTCATTGCAGCGCAGACAAACAGAGATACATCTTTCTTCATGGCAATGGCTTATGGTTCCCAAACCCTCACTCTCGAAGCTATCAAAAGATTTAAAATGATGCAATGTGTTTTAGGGTGGGCTTTATGTCGCCCTTAGACACATTGCATTTTGCTTTCAAATCTGCGACCAATTTTATTGTAATGGATTTTGAACTTATGCTTTTTTTACTTCACTTAATGATATATTTATATATTTCTCCAATATATCATTATATTTTTAAGTGAAACAATATTTTTATCCCTACTATTATTATCTAAATCAATTATTATAATTTAATAATTATTAATTGATTCTTATTATAAATTAATTAATAATTACTAAAGTCTTTTTTAAGAAATCAATAATAATAAAAGGGTGGAGAGATAAGGATGTTTTAAATAGCCTTAAGGACTTCGTCTTGGAGTTTATAAATAGTTTGGAGATATAAGGAGAGTATCTAGGAATCCCTTGGAGTAGATTTAGGAGATGTTGGAGGGTTTTTAGGAGATTTTCTGAAATGAGACTTATTCTTGGTTGTTGAGGGGGCTTTATGAGCTAGTTGAGAGTTTTGAGGCTTGTTTTAAGAGAACTTAAGGTTACTTTAAGGTGTTTGAGACTTCTTCCATCTAGTTTCCCTTATTTCATGGCTTCTCCCCTATTTTCAGAGCCTTTTTTATAGCATCCGACCCTTGGTGGTTGAGGATGGTGTACTTAGTGAGTTTTGGGGCTCATTTGAGAGTTAGTTCTGATTATACAGGAGGAGTTTTCTTGTGACAGTTTTATATCCTTGAGGTAATTTTTCATGTGTTTGTCACTCATTTTTCAAACATAATATACAGTAACTGAATCTTTTGAAGGATAATATTGTCTAAGTTTCTTTTAGTCTTGTTTTCCTTTTCTGCATATTTGAGTACACTATAGGTGATTGATAAAGGTAATTTTGTGAATGTTGTCATTCCCTATTGTCTTGTCTCATCTGAGTACCTATTTGTAGGAGTGTATGTTTGTTTGTAGGTTGTAGTTTGTGTTTATGTCTTGAAACCGTTAAGTGAGAAATTTATTCTCCCTAATAGTTTCATTCGAAACCTTACTATGAAACATTTATGCAAGCCTATACAAAAAATTCATACTTTCCCTTAAGTCAGATAATTTTAAATCAGCACTTAGTCATTTGTGGTTGTGATTCATAATAGTTTGGTGCATCACCTAGTAAGATAGAAAGTCTGCATTTTATGTTATTTCCAGTTATTTTCTGCATCTTCTCTCCCTTTTCCTTCCAGAGTTTAGTTTAGTTTGAGTCAAATAGGTGATTATCTAATAGGAACCGACCTAGAATCTAGAGGTTTGATTTCAGGTATTGTATATCCCATATGCAGAAGTGAATCCCATGTTATGCCAGATTATTAAACTTTAGAGTTTAATAAGGTGAAAAATTTGGTGCATAACAGTTTTGGTGCGCCCAGTGGGATGAAAAATAAGTCCATTTTTAAATTTTATGTAGATTTTGATATGTTTTCAGTATAATACAGACCTGTAAGAGGTTACTTTGAAGTGTATCTTGTGACTCTGTGGTGAAAAGAATAAGAAAGATCCAGTGTTATTGAAATTTTATGAGAAAGATTGAGATAAAAATCTCAAAGTCTTTTGAGTTTTTACAGTTGTCCCCACCAAGAAGAAGAGGGAGAGCACTTTGTAGAACACTGCCTTCAAAGAGTGTTCAGTCTCCACCACCTGGAACTAGTACATTTGACCCCAAAAATCAACCAACATTTCCCACCTTTCATTAAAATGGTTTTTCTTGGTCGGTTTATTGAAGGAAAATTTAGATTTTTTTTAACCCATTCCAGTGTTCGTCAAAATTACAAAAACCATGGCATGTCATCGTAACTACAATGAACATGAGCATATAACTAAAAAAAGAGAAGGCTTCATTTTATTTCATTTTCATGTTATTCTGCAAGTAGGGCACACGGAACGCAGAACATAGAACATATTTTTAGCCAATTAGGGCTTGTCGAGATAGCTTGGAGTAAGCAAAAAATGACACACAGTTGCTTGCCAAGGAGTTGAGGATAGCATGCTAATTGTGAGGACAGAGACATCACTCAATGGCTTCTAGTCATGACTTGTCGAGACATCTTGGGGTATGAAATGAACTTATCCATCCACCGTGATTTTCTATATATAAATTTTCTATATAAAGGATTTTCTTCTCGCTTGAATTCTTTAATGAAAATGTGGTTGCATTGGTGCTTGAAGGAATCAAACAAGAGGCCTCACAAGTACTTCTTCAAATTTGGGAAAGACTCTCCTGCCTCTCAACCCTCAACAGAACTTTATTGTGAGTTTGGTATGGGGCATCTAAAACTAATTACAACTTCCTGTATGCATAATATTTTGATTCGGCTGGTTTATGTTATTGAAAAGAATTTATTTTTCCTTTGATAATAACATATGACATGATTAGGGCACAACATATGACATGATTAGGGTTAATATCAGTTATCATATTATAAATTGTGATCTTTATTTGGGTTTTTAAAAGTTTTCAAGATAATGAACCCTTCCCGAGTTCACTGTAAGAGACTGTTTCTAGAAAGAAAAATTATTTTATGTGTATCATTAGAATGGAAATGAATAATCCCACAAAGAAAGGGAATGACTATAACAATATTTTTTGTCAAGTAGAAAGCATATTTGATCTTTCAGACAAATATCTCTCTTCGCTTAATGCAATTTAAAAAAAAAATCAACAAATGGAAGGCTACCCCTGTGATTATACAAAATGTAGGTTATGTGAACACAAAATCACATGGATTCCCATATTAGTGTCACCATTATTAACTAGCATGTCAATGCATAAAATTCATAGCTCGAAACTCTGATAGTTCATGCTTAAAGATCAAATACCAAACAATTGATTGGCATGAAACATAACAACTACCATGTAGTAGTTGCTCAAGTTAACATTTTCCCATGAAAGAGTTCTAAGTGACCTCCAAGTGGATCTAACTACTGATAGAATCACATCCCCATGTATTTTTTGGCTTATCAAGCTAGATGCCCTTGAATTAAATTTTGACTAACATAGTGGAGCTCCAAGATGGATATCACTAATAGAAAAAATTCCATTGGGACCTATTATAATGGGTATAGAATCTGGAATAGGAAAGTATAGTCTTGATTCTAGCGAAGCCTTATTAATTATCCTGTAAGAAAAACAAGCCAAATAATATCAATATTTCAGGGAGATCAAATACAAGAGAGGATATTTATTATGATTAGCATGTAGAAATGATATGTATAGTTGAGAATGTTTTCAAAGGTTGTTTAAGTCTAATGTATGAAGAGACAATAGAGGAAGATTAGTTAAAAGATTTTCCAAGTGAGTTTGAGAATAATTTTCATATTTTTCAAATCCCTTATATGATGAAGAAATAGTTGATAATCAGGTATTTTTTTTCCATGGAGTGGTTGAATGTAGTTCTTATCATTTTAAAATTCTATTATATGAGGATATGGAATATCTGAAGGATGGAAATACTATTTCATTGTGTGAAGAAGATCATGTTAGAATGAATTTAGAATAATTGGGAGGGGGGGTGAATCAGTTATCCTTAGGTCCAGATGTGCCCATAAAACTTTATACCACTTCAACAACTCAAATCTGCTCGGTAGCAATAAACAAAAAAAGTGTGCAGTTTACTGTACTAATGAAATAAGCTTACAGAAACTTAACAATAAAACACAACATAAACATTCACACATTTTGACACCATGATTTAATGTGGAAACCCAATATGGGAAAAATCACCAGTAACATGCTACCAAAATTTCACTCTTTTGATGTGATGCCCTGTTAGGAGCCAACCCTGTTAAAGGTTACAAAACACATTGTCAAAAGTGACCTGGTTAAAGGATTTAATCACCCTTTCAGGAGTGGCCTTGTTAGAGGACTTAGAAAATTGCAATCTGAATGTCACCTTGTTCAAAGGATTTATACAATGACTATTAGTTCAACGTGGTTAGAGGATTTAAACTGATACAATGGTTAGAAAGAAATCAGCAGGTCTGATCTGATACATACAAATTACTTTGCAAATCCAGATCCAATTTAAGCTCTAATGTTAATTCACTGAGTGGCCTCCATTTTCATTTCAAACTTTAGATCTTCTTGGAAATCCATCAAGAAATCTTTATGCTTCTCTGCTCAGCCTTCTCTACTAGGTTTTGCCAATCAGTCAATTAACCATGCAATACTTTTGCATTAAACTTCTCCTTACACTCAGATGCAATAACAATAACCATAGTAGGTTATATTATACCTCTTCATCTAGGTCAGATAAATATTTTTCTACTTAATCAAGATCATAGATCTTAGGTTAGGTCAGATCCAACAGATCTTTCCATCATTACATTTAATTTACTTCTCCAATACAGTCATTAATTAAACATTGAATCCATGCATTAATAATGGTTTCCTATGCATTAAATGAGTGTGGACCAATCTTAATTAACAATGCATATCCCAATAAAATCAACTATGTCGGCCATAGATCTCAAATCTCATCAATTAATAAAATATTGTTGCTCGGCTTACTCTGTCTCCCTCGGCATTTCACTGGTGCTTGGCATCATCTTTACTTTGCTCGGCATCACCTTCTGCCTTTCTCGACATTGAATTTTATTTGATCGACATCAACCTTCCAGTGAACTTTCAGTGAAAGATAAGCAACATATCACTTTGCCAAAGTGCCAAATGATCAAGTACCCTGGTGTATACTCATAACTCAACCATTCCCTTGGTCTTCTTTTTATCCTATTTTTTAAATATTCATCAATCAATAGATATGGTACTCAAACACATAGAAATATTTTCACCAATTAAGGTTTGACATCAATGAAAAAATAACAATTGTCTACATTGTAGCAATCTTTCCAACAATCTCCCTCTTTGGCATTAATGGCAACACTAAACTGTAAAACAATAATTTCCAACCAAAGTTACCAAACAATCCAAAAAGTGCGTGTGTTCCTGATATGAAAAAATCTTCATTAATGTCTTTAGCTTCATTTTGATTCTCATCTATAAAATATTACTCCCTCTATGTCTGTAATCACACTGATATCTTTCTGTGTCTGTTCAGCTCTCTCTTTCAGTAATATCTCCCTCATATTTGTTGTTTTTATCAAAAAAAAATTTAGCAATCTTCTCCCTCTTTGAAAATAATATGAAATATGTTGACATCTTCATTATGCAAATTCATCTTGTTATAATCTTTTTATCATGTTGTTCATGCCATCTTTGTTTATGATTGATCTTCTTTTCTGTTCTTGTCTTCTACTTCACAATTTTTAGGCAGCATCCTAAAAATGTGATTCATTGTGCATAAATGTGTCAAGTGTTCTTGTTGATGTTTAGAATTACCACCCCAACTCAGGCATTGGGGCTTTATAGGTATTCTATCCTGACAATGGAAACCTTCTCTAGCTATGGGTAGACTATGATTGAGAAGGATTCTCCAGATTCTAGGCCAATTCCTATTGAATTTGGGTATCAATTTTATACTATCTTCTCCTGATTTTGGGAGTGAAAGAGAGAAACTCTAACTAAAATTGTATGAATAAATCTTGAAAAGGTGATACACCAAATAGTTTCAGATCTCTCAAAGTTTAAAACTGACACTCACTTAACATACCCTAATGATCTCTGCAATATCACTCACTACCCAATACATAGGCTAATTAGAAGGTCACTACTAGGGTTTAACCACAAATAGAAATCTTACTATCAACAACATGCATATTCTACAAAAGGATTATATTCTGTAATAGAGAATAGGAAATGATATAATCCACTAATCCATGCTATAGAGGTATTACACTTGAATGCATAAAATTGAATAGGATTTGAACATATGATCACCAAAAAATGTATGAAAATTGGGGCAACTATATTCTTCTCAAAATCTGTGTGCAGTTACATGAATGAATTTTAGAATAATGGAAAGGAATACAGGCATCCTCTTGCACAAAATAGAAATCACAAGCATGAACTAACAATGGATACAAAATCATAAACAGGTAGCTATAGGAATAAGAAATTCACTAAAGCTCTTCTCTCCACAATTTTGGATCCTCTGGATACAAAATGTATAAAAAAGGTCTACAGGAACAAATAGATCACTGAAAGAGCCTCCTCTCTAAAATATGTCCCAATATCTATGAAATATAAGTCCAGCTATATATCCCATAAGGCAAATCTTGAAAATGAGATCTCCCTACAAAAAGCCCTCCAAAGATAGATAGATCATCCTATTTTAAAGGCCTAAATGATGCCTACAAATTAGCCCTCCGATGAATACCTCCAAAATAGCATATCCCTACATCTAAGGCATGATTAGTGCCCTAAAATCTAGCCCCTAAAGGATCATTTTGAAAAAGACATCCCCTAAAGTTGGCATTTTAAAAGATTTTCATCTTTTTACATTATGTTACCAACTTATTACAAACTTCATTACATAACCCAATTTAAAATAAATCAAATGTATAAAACTCCTAAACATAAACCCAACACCATGGAAAAACCCTAACCTAGCAAAGTTGACACTAAAGTTGAGGCTAACCCTAACTACATCACAACTAATACAATGTAAAATATCTCTTCATTTTGTACTTTGATGGATTCCAAATCCCTATCCAACTTGACATAGGCATTCTTTTGCATTTTCTATTTGGCAGAGAACTTAGGTTAGGGCTTCCTTTTGGCACCGCCATGTCTGCAACTTCTTGTGCTCTGTGTTTGATGTTCTGTTGAACTTTGACTTTGCTGGATTTGACATCGGTCTGTAACCTATACTGGAGTATAGAGTGCTTAGGCTCCTCTCTAGATTTTGGAGTTAAATGCCATCTTTTTCATGCCATAAATGATAGCGTTGTCATGCATTCTATAAGAATCTCGAGCCTCTATAGTTAGAACTTGGGATCTCTTGTTGGCACTGGAGTCAAATCTGGAGTTTCACGTCATGATGCATGGTGTTTTTTCTCTGTCTTTATGATCTCAAGCTGTAACAAAGTATTTTTTTACAAAGAGCTCGAGGTCTGCTTAATGCTCATAGGAATATTAGAGTTACAAGACATAACATATGGCACTATTTTTGTAGGCTCGGGCTCTACACTCTGTGGACTCTTCTTTGGAGTCTTTCTTCAAGTTTCATGCACGTCTTGAAGTTGAACTCGACCTCTCCCCTGCATCTTGGTTTTTACTTTTTCTAGAGCCCTCGCATTTATGCTTGAGCTCAAACTTTAACTGGGGAGTGGGATTTGTATCTCTGGATTCTACTCTGCAAAACGAACTTGGGCAGTATTTGCTACTTGGTTGCAGGCTCGAATTGGAGCTTCACTTTACTTGACTCCAACACATCTTAGTCTGTAACTTTCAGATAAGTTACCCTTTACTTCTAGCTCGGTATTTACTTTCTACTTCATCGCTCTTGTTATCTGGACTTGTTGTTGCATTACATGGCTATGCACTGTTATTTTACTATCTTGTAAACATGATATAATATATGGAAAATAGCATAAATCTAGGACTATAACTTGTGCTTCATCTGTAACCATCACTTACTGAAAACTCCAAATGTGTAGCTTCTTTATGCAGGAAATAAAATTTAACAGCATGTAAATACACTGTTTACTTCAATTTTATTCAAATATGCACACTGTACCTAAAATAGCATTTACTCAATGGATACACATCACTGTTATTTCTTTGAACCAGCATAAGATTGTTTGCTCAATATTCATAAAGACACCTTTGAAATTTTGCATTGAGGGCACAGATACTGTACTTTGAAATCATGAATTACTACCGCACCAATTGAGTTTTCTTAGATGAAGAATATATCCAGTTTCTTACTTGCTTACCATGTAGTTATTTCCTATGAATATTCACCTTATGAAAGCACATGAACAAACTATTTTATGCAACTCTTGCTCATTGTTCTTCACTTGTAGCTCTTTTTTAAAATTTATCAATTATGTTATGCATCATCATTTTTTTGCAAACCTTAATATTTTACAAGCACGGACAGCAACACTTCATAACATAAAAAAGATAACAACATGATTGACCACCAGGCATGTATTTTCCAATATTGATCTTTTCAAAATGAACTCCTATGCCCTTTTTTACTTTTGTATACTTACTGTAATAGCATTACTTCAATTTTCTCATTTACATGATGACAGTACACAATTCACCTCCATATCTATATATCTCTTCTCAGGATCTTTTCATTTCCCATGTGTCTTCCTATAGCAACATTGTATCATCTTTTATGAATTTAATACTCTTGTAATGTACGCAACTTTCTTGTATGTAATGTCTTATGTGAAGTTCAAGCACGGGCTCGTGACACTCACTGCATTTCTTTTGTTATCTGCATTTAGTTACTTGTTCACCTATTGCACACACATCACTGATCAACTCATTAGGTCAGCAATCAAAATGAGCCATTTAATGTTTGTGTATGAGTGTCATATGAGATGACACTCATGCATGAATGTTGGTTGTTTTGTTTGTGTTTGTTAACCTAACATGCTAATGTCATTCTAAAAAAAAAAAAATCTCAGATTCAAGACCTAAAAACCCCTTCAGGTCATATTCTTCTGGTTCTACAAACAACAATACTTTGAAAATGCAGACTAATAACCATATGTAATAAAATATTTCATAAGGACATGTCCCTTTAATATTATTTATTCAGTTGATGCTAAGGTATATCTTGTTGTTGTATCGATGTTATCGGTAAATATTCATATTTGAAATCCTGATTGATGTATGTTTTTTTGTGGTTCACGTATTGCTTAGATCCAATTGGATCTAACATCTCTTTTCTCATCATGATGCAGGACTCAGGACCCTAGACCTATTATGCAGAAATGACATAAGGATGGACAGAAGACCCCATGAAGACTGGACAGAGAAAAACAACCAGCAGAAAATGAAAAGACTCTTACAAGGAAATGCATGGACCCCTACTCATGCTTTAGTCATGCTTTCTTTTCTGCAATTACCTCTAAGTTTTTAATCCAAAAGATGTAACATGAAACCTATATGCATACTACATTCAGTTTGAATGCACAATGTAATGATCCATTTATAAAATTTGAATTTTGAACATGATAAATACTTAGAATACAATTCTCTAATAGTATAAATGCAATAGAAAGGTATTTTTACCATCTTCTGAATAAAAAATATGGAAAAGATGTACATTTATGCAATTTTTTGTATGTATGATTGTTAGATTACAAATTTGCAAATTTAGGGTAACAATTCTGGCAACCTCTGCTAGATGTCTGCCTGCTAGACATGAACCTAGACCTTTTCCCTAGGGAAAAAAGAGTTAGATAACTGGGACATGCATGAATGTAACCTTATTGAAACAAAAATGCACCTAAACCTAGACTCATGCAACCTAAAACCTAGTGCTGGACTGCACTTATTGAAATGAAAATCTAAACTAACCTACTTTAACCAACTTGAAGCTTGGTTAAACAAAACCATTCACTAATTGTGAAAAATAACTTCCCATCCTTTTAAGCTCACAATAAACCACATGCTTCTGGATAGCTATCATGAGATGAACATAGGATATATATTTGGTCAATTGCTTGACAAGAATATGATCAATATGAATTTTACTTACTTGATCAAGATAACTGTAATCACCATTATTCTGAGGAGAATCAGCGTTTAGAAACATTTGATGAAGAACCAGGAGGACTTTACTCACTTGGTCAATTGGGACAGCAAGCTGGTTTGATTCATTCTTAGCTACATCTTTTGATAGGATATCATACAGAGATATTGGCACAACTTGCTCTTCTTTGCTTCTATCCATCCTAGCCAAATGTCTGATAGTACAGCCATGAGAGATAATGAATCTAGAGCCTTCCTTGATAGCCTCGGGTTCTTGAGAAATTACTTCAGTCTGATTGATCTTCTCATCATTATGCTGGCTGGAAATAATTGCCTCCTGTAGCTTGTAGGTGCTTTTTGGAAGTGTGGGCTTGACATTAAGATTAAAGAAAAATTTCTCCATCTCTTCCCAAAATTGATCTTCTTCTTCTTCTTCCTTATTCATTTGTAGGAGAAGTATACTCTTATTAACACCATTATCCTGATTTTCTACAATCTTCTTTATTTTGTGTTGTTCAGAAATATTCTTCTTTAAATCAATAACCTATTGTTCAATGGTCTCCTTCTCTTCCTCAAGCTGAAAACACTTCTCAATCTGAGGTTGAAAACCTCTCTTGTATGTATCAACTGTATAAGCTAGGAATCCTATATTTTGTTTGAGATCCAGTAGCTCTTTTTTCTTTCTCCTCTTAAAATCTCTCATGAAACTCTTGATGAGCTCTCAGTTCCTTTTCTTTTTCTAACTGAAATTCATGACCATGATTAAACATGGTAACTATCATCTTTTCATAAGCATCCTTCTGAGCTTGCAATTCTCCTTGATGAACCTTATTTTGAGCTTCTAACCCTCCTAAAAGCTTGGCCTCATTTCTCTTGTATTGCTCAGCAAGATACCTTTGATAACCTTGATCTTGATGAGCCAATGCTTGTTGTTGTTGAATATGGGCTTGACAAGCATGCTCCTCTAGCTACCTATCCAGCTCTTGTTGGAATTCAGATTCTTGTTGCCTCTTAATATCTTCAATTCGCATACGCATATTCTTCAACATACTTGCAGTATCTCTATTTTGTGAACAATTATTATTTGCAGAATAATGAAAATCATATTGTGATTATTGACCTTAATAAGACTGAAAATGATTCTCTTGAACAGAATTTTCTTGAAATGATGGAAAACTTGAAAACTGACCATCTGGGTAAGCATATCCTCCTTGAAAACTTGACATCTTTATTCATCTGAAAGACTGGAAATCAGAATATGAAACAACTTGAAACATACCAGCTTCTCTCCTTTTGAAACCACAGACTTTCCTTCACAGATCCACCAGATATGCAAAATGTGACCTCTTTAAGGTCTGAATCTTGCTGATAGCACACCAAAACCAGTGAATGATGCAATGCAATTTGACCCATTCATTGAAGAACAGGTCCCACAGGGCATGCCAAAAATTGTTGAGGTTTAGAATACCACCCCAACTCACACATTGGGGCTTTATAGGTATTCTATCCTAACAATGGAAACCTTCTCTAGCTATGGGTAGACTATGATTGAGAAGGAGTCTCCGGATTCTAGGCCAGTTCCTATTGAATTTGAGTATCAATTTTATACTATCTTCTCATGATTTTGGGAGGGAAAGAGAGAAACTGTAACTAAAATTGCATGATTAAAGCTTGAAAAAGTGATACACCAAATAGTTTCAGATCTCTTAAAGTTTCAAATTGACACTCACTTAACATACCCTAATGATCTTTGCAATATCACTCACTACCCAATACATAGGCTAATTACAAGGTCACTATGAGGGTTTAACCACAAATAGAAAACTTACTATCAAAAACATGCATATTCTACAAAAGGCTTATATTTTGTAATCAAGAATAGGAAATGATACAATCCACTAATCCATGCTATAGAGGTATGACACTTGAATGCAGAAAATTGAATAGGATTTGAACATATGATCACCAAAAAATGTATGAAAAGTGGGGCAACTATATTCTTCTCAAAATCTGTGTGTAGTTACATGAATGAATTTCAGAATATGGCAAGGAATACAGGCATCCTCTTGCACAAAATTGAAATCACAAGCATGAACTAACAATGGATACAAAAGCATAAACAGATAGCTATAGGAATAAGAAATTCACTAAAGCTCTTCTCTCCACAATTCTGGATCCTCTGGATACAAAATGTATAAAAAAGGTCTACAGGAACAAATAGATCGCTGAAAGAGCCTCCTCTCTAAAATATGTCCCCCTATCTATGAAGTATAAGTCCAGCTATATAGCCCATAAGGAAAATATTGAAAATGAGATCTCCCTACAAAAAGCCCTCCAAAGATAGATAGATCATCCTATTTTAAAGGCCTAAATGATGCCTACAAATTATCCCTCCGACGACTACCTCCAAAATAGCATATCCCTACATCTAAGGCATGATTAGTGCCCTAAAATCTAGCTCCTAAAGGATCATTTTGAAAAAGACATCCCCTAAAGTTGGCATTTTAAAAGATTTTCATCTTTTTACATTATGTTACCAACTTATTACAAACTTAATTACATAACCCAATTTAAAATAAATCAAATGTATAAAACTCCTAACCATAAACCCGACACCATGGCAAAACCCTAACCTAGAAAAGTTGACACTAAAGTTTAGGTTAACCCTAACTACATCACAACTAATATAATGCAAAATATCTCTTCATTTTGTACTTCGATGGATTCCAAATCCCTATCCAACTTGACATAGGCATTCTTTTGCATTTTCTATTTGGGAGAGAACTTAGGTTAGGGCTTCCTTTTGGCACCGCCATGTCTACAACTTCTTGTGCTCTGTGTTTGATGTTCTGTTGAGCTTGGACTTTGCTAGAGTTGACATCAGTCTGCAACCTATACTAGAGTCTAGAGCGCTCAGGATCCTCTTTGGATTTTGGAGTTAAATGCCATCTTTTTCATACCATAAATGATGGCACTATCATGCATTTTGTAAGAAGCTCGGGCCTCTATAGTTAGAACTCGGGATCTTTTGTTGGCACTGGAGTCAAATCTGAAGTTTCACGTCATCATGCATGGTGTTTTTGTTGCATCTTTATGATCTCAAGTTGTAACAAAGTATTTTTTACAAAGAGCTTGAGCTCTACTTAATGCTCACAGGAATCTTGGAGTTACAAGACATAACATATGGCACTATTTTTTTAGGATCGGGCTCTACACTATGTGGACTCTTCTCTGGAGTCTTTCTTCAAGTTTCATGCATGTCTTGAAGTTGAACTCGACCTCTCCCCTGCATCTCAATTTTTACTTGTTCTGGAGCCCTCGCATTTATGCTTGAGCTCAGACTTTAACTGGGGAGTGGGATTTGTATTTCTGAATTCTACTCTGCAAAAAGAACTTGGGCGGTATTTGCTACTTGGTTGTAGGCTTGAACTAGAGCTTCACTTTACTTAACTCCACCACATATTAGTCTGTAACTTTCAGATAAGTTACCCTTTACTTCTAGCTTGGTATTTAATTTCTACTTCATCGCTCTTGTTATCTGGACTTGTTGTTGCATTACATGGCTATGCACTATTATTTTACTATCTTCTAAACATGACATAATATATGGAAAATAGCATAAATCTAGGACTGTAACTTGTGCTTCATCTGTAACCATCACTGTCTGAAAACTCCAAATGTGTAGCTTCTTTATGCAGGAATAAAAGTTAATAGCATGTAAATACACTGTTTACTTCAATTTTATTCAAACATGCACACTGTACCTGAAACAACATTTACTCAATGGATACACATCATTGTTATTTCTCTGAACTAGCATAAGATTGTTTTCTCAATATTCATAAAGACACCTTTGAAATTTTGCATTGAGGGCACAGATACTGTACTTTGAAATCATGAATTACTACCACACCATTTGAGTTTTCTTAGATGAAGAATATATCCAGTTTCTTGCTTGCTTACCATGTAGTTGTTTCTTGTGAATATTCACCTTATGAAAGCACATGAACAAACCATTTTTTTGCAACTCTTTCTCATTGTTCTTCACTTGCATCTCTTTTTTAAAAACTGTCAATTATGTTATGCATCATCATTTTTTTGCAAACCTTACTATTTTACAAGCACGAACAGTAAAAATTCATAACATAAAAAAGATAACAACATGATTGACCAACAAGCATATATTATCCAATATTGATCTTTTCAAAATGAACTCCTATGCCCTTTTTTGCATTTGTATACTTACTGTAATAGCATTACTTCCATTTTCTCATTTGCATGATGACAGTACACAATTCACCTCCATATCTGTATATCTCTTCTTAGGATCTTTTCATTGCCCATGTGTCTTCTTGCAGCAATATTGTATCATCTTTTATGAAATGCATACTCTTGTAATGCACACAACTTTCTTGTATGTAATGTCTTATGTGAATTTCAAGCACGAGATCGTGAAACTCACTGCATTTCTTTTGTTATCTGTATTTAGTTACTTGTTAACCTATTGCACACACACCACTAATCAACTCGCTAGGTCAGCAATCAAAATAAGCCAATTAATGTTTGTGTATGAGTGTCATATGAGATGACACTCATGCATGAATGTTGGTTGTTTTTTTTGTGTTTGTTAACCTAACATGCTGATGTCATTCTGAAAAAAAAAATTCCCAGATTCAAGACCTAAAAACCCCTTCAATTCAGATTCTTTTGGTTCTAAAAATAGCAATACTTTGAAAATGCAGACTAATAACCATATGTAATAAAAGATTTCATAAGGACATATCCCTTTGATATTCTTTATTCAGTTGATACTAAGGTATATCTTGATGTTGTATCGATGTTATCGGTAAATATTCAGATTTGAAATCCTGATTAATGTATGTTGTTTTGTGGTTCACATATTTCTTAGATCCAATTGGATCTAACATCTCTTTTCTCTTCATGATGCAGGATACAAGACCCTAGACCTATTATGCAGAATTGACATAAGGATGGATAGAAGACCCCATGAAGACTAGACAAAGAAAGACAACCAACAACAAATGCAAAGACTCTTACAAGGCAATGCATGGACCCATACTCATGCTTCAATCATGCTTTCTTTTCTGCAATTACCTCTAAGTTTTGAATCCAAAAGATGTAACATGAAACCTATATGCATACTACATTCAGTTTGAATGCACAATGTAATGATCAATTTATCAAATTTGAATTTTGAACATGATCAATACTTAGAATACAATTCTCTAATAGTATGAATGCAATAGCAAGGTATTTTTACCATCTTCTGAATAAAAAATATGGAAAAGATGTACATTTATGCAATTTTTTGTATGTATGATTGTTAGATTGCAAATGTGCAAATTTAGGGTATCAGTTCTAATTAAAAAATTTTATGGAATAGTGCCATTCAAAACTAGTTAGCCTCTACTAGGGGAATCACCCCCAATTTACCTCTTAGATACTCATGAGCATCCTTGGGAAATGCTTTTGTGAATATGTTTGCGAATCGTTCCTTAGTGTTCACATATTCCAGTTTCACTTCCTTCTTTTGAACTAGCTCCCTCAAGTAATGATACTTGATAGCTATATGTTTTTTCTTAGAGTGCATTATAGGATTTTTAGAAATATTAATGGCACTTGTGTTATCACAATATATGACAACTAGTTCTATGATCTCCTCCTTCATACCTTTTAGTAGTATCTTCAACCACACAATGTTTGAACAATTAACTGCTGCTGCCACATACTCGGCTTTAGCTGTGGATTATGAGGTACAATTTTATTTCTTGCTTGTCTAGGAAATTGATATTTTCCCCAATAAAAATGCTCCTCATGTGGTACTTTTTCTATCATCCACATTACTAGCCCAGTCAGAATCAGTATAGACTCTGAGTTCAAACTTTTCATTCCTTTTGTAATATAGGCCATAATCTTCTATACCTTTCAAATATCTCATAATTCTTTTCACTGCCATTATATGTGTCTCTTTTGGATTAGAACAAAATCTAGCAACAATTCCAACTGCTAATGCAATATCAGGTCTACTATGTACAACATATTGTAGCTTACTAATCGTTGATCTGTACAATGTTTTATTTACCTCTTTTGTATCATCAGTCTTTGTCAACTTCTATCCAGTAGCCATGGTTGTACTCACTAGTTTTGAATCTTCCATACCAAAAAATTTCAATATCTTCTTGACATATTTTGATTGAGTAATATAGATACCATTCTTCATTTGATGTATTTGTAAACCAACAAAGAATTTTATCGCACCAAACATAGACATTTCAAATTCAGTTTGCATCTCTTTTGAAAATGCTTTACATATCATATCTTGTCCATTGAATATGATGTCATCAACAAAAATTTCAAATACAGATTTTTGTTGTCATTTGTTCTTGCAAATCTGATCTTCATCAGATAATTGTGCAATCTTTCATACCATGCTTTGGGTGCTTGTTTCAGTCCATATAATGCCTTGTGCAATCTGTAAACCATGTTCATCTTGCTTGGGTCAAAAAATCCATCAGCTTGTTCAATATATACTTCCTCTTCTAATATCCCATTTAGAAATGTTGACTTCACATCCATTTGATAGACTTTAAGTCCTTTGTAGGTTGCATATGCAAGTAGAGTTCTTACACCCTCCAATCTTGCAACTGGGGTGAATGTCTCTCCATAGTCAATTCCTTCCTCTTGTGCATAACCTTTGCATACTAGTCTTGCTTTATTCCTTGTTACCTCTCCATGTTCATTCAGCTTGTTTCTGAATACCCACTTTGTACCAATTACATTTTTGTTGTCAGGTCTCGGTACTAGTGTCCATGTCTTGTTCTTTTCAATATGATCTATCTCTTCATTCATGGCTTGAATCCAATCTTCATTGTCCAAAGCATCTTTTACTGTCTTTGGCTCAAAGTCACATAGAAAACATGTGTCTTCTCTTAATTTTCCTATTGTCATAACTGCAGAATCCTTTTCTCCTATGATTTGATCAGGTTTATAGTGCCTTCTTATGTATTTTTCCAAAGTAGGCTCTTTCTCAAATTCAATTTGATCATTCATGTTCAGTTCGGGGTGAAACTGTGACTCGGCATCTCCATCAGATAGCTCAGTAGTCACCTCCTGTTGCCTGGCAATTTCATTCTATGTCTCGGCAGGTGCAAACTGTTGCTCGACAACTTTATTTTTAGTTTCGTTAGAATCCTCCTCTTCAGGATAAGTGAATGATCTGTAACTTTCAGGCTCAATCATGCTTTTAGCTTCATTTCTCTCTTCATATTCATCAATTCTAACATTTGCACTTTCCACAATTTTGTTAGTGTTAGAATTCAAACATTTGTATGCCTTACTCTTAGTAGAATATCCAAGAAATATGCCTTCTTCTCCTTTAGCATCAAGT
>MU225764.1:1805911-1823398 GCA_018584345.1 Thuja plicata
TTGTTAGTGTTAGAATTCAAACATTTGTATGCCTTACTCTTAGTAGAATATCCAAGAAATATGCCTTCTTCTCCTTTAGCATCAAGTTTACCATTTCTTTTATCCTTTAGTATAAAACATCTACTCCCAAAGACTTTAAAATAACTTGCAGTAGGTGCATATCCATACCATAGCTCATAAGGTGTAGTGTTTGTACCTTTCTTGACTTGTACTTTATTCAAGGTATAAACTATTGTACTTACAGCTTCTCTCCAATATTTTTGTGCAACATTTTTCTCTATCGTTAATGTTCTGGCACAATCCATGATAGATCGATTGCTTCTTTTAACTATATCATTTTGTGGTGGTGTCCTAGGTGTGGACATCTGTATTTTTTATCCCTTAGTCATTGCAGAACTAGTTAAACTCGTTAGAAATGAACTCACCTCCTCTGTTAGATCTCAGACATTTTAGACTCTTACCTGTTTCCTTTTAAACTTTTGCCAAGTACCACTTAAATAACTGGAATGCATTAGATTTTTCTTTAAGAAACATAACAGTCATCATCCTAGAGTAGTCATCTACAAATAGAATAAAATATTTGTCTTCACAGTAACTTTTCTCACCAATAGGTCCACAAAGGTCAGTATGAACCAATTCCAAAATATTCTTAGAAGTATGAGTTTTTCTCTTAAAGCTAGATTTAGTCATTTTTCCCAATTGACATTGCATTCTCAGGTTTCTTTAACTTAGGCAGCCCTCTAACCTTTTTTAATTTACTTATGCTTACCAATTTATCAAAGTTAACATGACATAGCCTCTTCTGCCATAACCAAACATCATTATATTGTGCAAACAAGCATGTCTCTTCAGCTAAATCTAGATAGAACAAGTTACCTTTTGTTTGCTCACCACCTCCAACTAATTCTCCATTGGAATCATAGATCTTTGCTTTCCTGTGATGGAATTCAACTTTTTAACCAAAATTGTTCAGCTGTGAAACACTCAACAAGTTATACTTAAGATCATCAACCCAATACGCATCATCACATCTAATATTTTTAGTCAATTGAATTGATCCTTTCCCTTTAACTCTATAAGGTGTATCATTACCAAACTTAACATATCCACCCTTACATTAATCTAAGATTTCAAATTTATCCTTATTACTAGTCATGTGATGTGAACAACCACTGTCAATAATCTAATGATCACCTTTACTCATATAAGAAATTAGTGCAGTTTTCTCATTGTCATCAGAATCATCTTTCATTGCAACATACACAACTTCTATATCATTTTCATCAGATTTATCAGATTCACTGTCAAAAGCTTCTTCTACTATATAATAAGATTTCTTACCTTTTTCTTTGTAATCCTTGTACTTTCTATAGTCTCAGTCATCCTTTTTGTCTTTGTACTTGTTGTCTCTTCTTTCATCTTTCTCATTCTTGTCAGGACATCTAGCAGCAACATGACCAACTTTGTTACAAGAAAAACAAATAATAGGAAGTTTACCTCTGAATTTTCCTTTTCCTCTAACTAATCTCCTTGCCATAAGTGCCTCAAGCTCTTCTAGATCATTATCTTAAGTGTCACTATCACTACTCACACATTTCTTTCCTTTCCTTGATTTGTTGTTGACCATCTGAGACTTAAATATAGATTCAATAGCTTGTGGAGTATAGTTATCAAAATTTGACATCTCAAATGTTGTAAGTCTACCTACCAAACTTTCCAGAGTCAAATTATTGTTAGGAGTACATCTCAGTTCTTGAATTGTAGATACTCTAATAACATAAATAGGAAGAAGTGTTCTCAGTACTTTTCTCATGATAGTGTCATCATCAATGGTTCCCTTAGCTCCTCTAATAGCATTTACAACTTCCTTTATCCTATCATAATATTACACTATATTTTCTCCTTCTTGCATTTTTAAATCATCAAACTTACCTCTCAAGCTTTCAGATTTGGCTCTTAGTACATTCATATCACCTCCATAGATGGTTTGAAGAGAATCCCACATCTGCTTTGCACTTGTACAATCCTTCATGTCCTCAAATTTATGATAGTTCAGAGATGATGCAAGTTCCAGCATTGCTTGATTATGTTCATGCTTTTCTCTTAATTATGCAGCATTCAGAACTCTAGTAGGGGCTACATATTTTGTTTCAATATGTCATTTAGCAGAATCACCAATACCATCCAAGTGAAGTTTCATCAAACTATGCCATGTAGGAATTTTTTCCTTGTTAATCTTTGGTCCATCCCTTTTATACATCTTAATCTTTATCTCCAAGTACCTTCAAACTTTTTCAAGAGAACAAGTGCTCTGATACCAATTGTTAGAATGAATTTAGAATAACTGAGAGGGGGGGTGAATCAGTTATCCTTAGGTCTAGATGTGCCCATAAAACTTTATACCACTTCAACAACTTAGATCTGCTCGGTAGCAATAAATAACAAAAGTGTGAAGTTTATTGTACTAATGAAATAAGCTTACAAAAACTTAACAGTAAAACACAACATAAACATTCACACATTTTGACACCATGATTTAACCTGGAAACCCAATATGGGAAAACCCACCAGTAACATGCTACCAAAATTTCACTCTTCTGAAGTGATGCCATGTTAGGAGCCAACCCTGTTAAAGGTTACAAAATACACTGTCAAATGTGACCTGGTTAAAGGATTTAATCACCCTGTCAGGAGTGGCCTTGTTAGAGGACTTAGAACATTCCAATCTAAATGTCACCTTGTTCAAAGGATTTATACAATGACTATTAGTTCAACCTAGTTAAAGGATTTGAACTGATACAATGGTTAGAAAGTAATCAGCAGGTGTGATCTGATACATACAACTTACTTTGCAAATCCAGATCCAATTTTAGCTCTAATGCTAATTCACTGAGTGGCCTCCATTTTCATTTCAAAATTTATATCTTCTTGGAAATCCATCAAGCAATCTCTCTGCTTCTCTTCTTAGCCTTCTCTACTAGGTTTTTCCAATCAGTCAATTAACCATGCAATACTTTTTCATTCAACTTCTCCTTACACTCAAATGCAATAACAATAACCATAGTAGGTTATATTATACCTCTTCATCTAGGTCAGATAAATCTTTTTCGACTTAATCAAGATCGTAGATCTTAGGTTAGTTCAGATCCAACAGATCTTTCCATCATTAAATTTAATTTACTTCTCCAATACAGTCATTAAATAAAAATTGAATCCATGCGTTAATAATGGTTTCCTGTGCATTAAATGAGTGTGGACCAATCTTAATTAACAATGCATATCCCAATAAAATCAACTATGTCGGCCATAAATCTCAAATCTCATCAATTTATAAAATACTTTTTCTCAGCTTCCTCTGTCTCCCTTGGCATTTCACTAGCACTCGGAATCATCTTTTCTTTTCTAGGCATCACCTTCTACCTTTCTTAGCATCGAATTTGCTTTGCTCAGCATCGACCTTCTAGTGAACTGTCAGTGAAAGATAAACAACATATCACTTTTCCAAAGTGCCAAATGATCAAGTACCCTAGTATATACTCATAACTCAACCATTTCCTTGGTCTTCTTGTTATCCTATTCTTCAAATCTTCATCAATCAATAGATATGGTACTCAAACATACAACAATAGTCTCACCAGTTAAGGTTTGACATCAATGAAAAAATAACAATTGTCTACATTGTAGAAATCTTTCCAACAAATCAAAGTGATGATAAAATTGACCTATCATATTTCTCAATTTTTTATGATCTTGTATATGATTATAATACTAAATATGATACAAGTCAACATAATACATGTGAGATAAAGCGTAGTTTTTGTAATGAAGAAAAATACCTTGGGGTTGATCAATTAGCTGTACCATCCTTACTAAAAATAGTTTCTATGAGAAGCATATGGTAATTATCACTGGATATTCTCATGAGATAGAGGTGAGTAGGGATGATCTCAACACTATGATATTCTAACTATGATGAGTCTAAAAAATAAAAGGAGTAGTGAGAACAATGATATTCTAGACATCATGATGGGAATTTTTAGGTGATTTTAAATTTCACAACAACTATGATCAGATTCATAAATTTTTATGTGATGATTGTAATGGTTACTCATGAAATTACTTGAGTTGTCTTTGGAAAGAATTTATATAAATATGAATGACAGTTTCAAAAAGTGAATCAAATCTATACACAGTGCAATTCAATGTAAGTAGATCTTATAGGTTATTTGCTATGGTAGATGAAAACTAGGCTGAACATCAAGGCACTATTTTGGATACTTTAGGTGTGTTACATAGGAACACCTTCTCTATTTTATTCAAATTGGTGTATTTAACTCCTTTATATCCCCCTCTATTGTGTAATGATGTGAGCTAGTGGTAGAGTAGTACACTGCAATTAATCAATGATATCAAAACAATCACATATAACAATTATAAGAGTAGTACACTGCAATTAAGAATGTTACTGTACTATAAGGAAAACATCAACTACTAAAGTGGTGACAAGAAGGTGTTTTGATAGTCAAGTGTTTATAACGGTGATAAAAAAATATTTGATAGTCAACAAAAAAAATACAATGCCATAAGAATGAAATCATAGGCGTTGCTATGAAAAATACATTTATGGGTAAATATGTATCATTCCCAATGTAAAGATACAATAGATAATGTACCATTGTGTAAACATCCATAGCATCAAAAGGAGTATCGTTGTTCATAATGTAGTCCAAGAGGTGTTAGGATTAGGTAATACTGAGAGGGGGGGTGAATCAGTATTACAGCACTTAATTAAACTTTTCAACCAATTAAACATTAACCATATGCATGTACAAATGAGAAGAACATAAGAAAATGACACAGTACTCATAACACCATAATTGTTTGTCGAGGAAACCTTGGCCAAGGGAAAACCCAGGTGGGGATGGTACCCTCAAGCATGCAGTAAAGTATAGTGTCCATGTTAGGAGACCTAGCCCTGTTAGGAGTTGAATATTACATAGTACATTTCCTTGTTAAAGGAATAACAACCCTGTTAAAGGTATACAACACCTTGTTAGGGGCCAACTAAGCATACAACTCTTACAATGTAATTATGTTACAAAATGTTTTCAGTAATGAACAAAAAAAGCATCTCTAATACTTAGATAGTTCATGTTCATAGCTCATCAATGATCTATTTCATCCTCTGCTCTTCTATTTGTATCTCCTCAAAACATATCATCCATCCATCCATCATACTTAACTCAACAAAAATATCTTACATATTTACATTTCTTCTTTACCAAGTTGGCTGTCAATATGAATATTACATAGTCGGCTCTCAATATAAAATACATTTAATAAAACAAATATAAAGTGCATAGTTGGTGCTCTTACATAATAAAATTATAGGTTATCAAAAATCATAATCCAACTCTGATTTCAAGGAGTCCATGTCATACTCTCTGAATCATCACTTATGTCCAGCTAGTCTGTATCATTGTTTTGTTGTTGTCTTTATGTCTTCAAATCTCTCTAACTTGTTGTAAACAATACAAAAACAAAATTGATCTTAGGTGGAGGTCACACATACCCCATACTATCTTCCTCTAAGCTCTCTTTCCTTAACTCATCGATCTCAATCTTTGATACCCAAAATACCTTTGTATCTCTGCTTTTGTACTTAGTTGATTTCAAAGTCACCAAAACTTAACTTTATAGAAATCGATCTGTAACCCAGATGTGTTGACATAAATGACAACCAAAATTGAATCATAACACACAAAATTTATCACTTTCCAACCATCTCTCCCTTTGTAATGGATGGAAACACTTAACAAAAAATGACTAAGTGTTCCAACAAAACAAAAATGTCTCTCCTTTCTCTATTTTGTTTTTTCTCTTCTTCCCTCATACATTATATCATCCTTCTCCTTATTAATTTTCCTCTTCTCTCTTTTCCCCCTTTGACAACAATGACAAAGGTGCATAAAAGTAATAGGATTAGTGCTTGCTCACCAGTTTCAGAATATCTTGAAAGGAATCTTCCAAGATCTTCACTTCTATACTCTATGACTTAAGTAATAGTTGACTAAGATGAATTAGTCCATTCAATGAAAATGATGTTGTCTATGCATATTTCAACTCTATAGGCATAGATTTAGTCAATGAATCTATATTCTTCTCCATGTCTGATAAGTGTGCTTCAATTATAGATAGCTTAGGAGTGATTAAACTCTTCAGCAAGTTGAATCTGGTTAGTACTCTCCCTTTCTCAATATCCAATACATCTAGTTTTTCCAAAATTATTATTACTTCTTTGTCCAATTCTATTATAGTTTGTGAAGATGTCTCACAACTATCCATCATGTTGTTCAAGATTGCCTTGTCCTTGGCAATAATGTCTTCAATGTTCTGAACATGCCTAATAGGATTCATGCAATAACTAAATAGTTTCCTTCCATGTGCAATGCAACTCTTAGCGTTTGCAGTATGTTGGTGAACACTTTTTTCTTCCAAGAAAACACTTACAAATTAACCCTAAAATGCCTAGATAAGAAGACTCAATCAGCACTAACACTTGGGTCGCTTCGCGATTGGACAGTGTAAGGGCCCTCTGAATTATTTTGGGTATAGCCCCCATACAAGATTTGAAATGAATCTTTAATGACAATTTTATGGATTAGATTTTAACCCAAAATCTTATAAAGGCTGCTATATCATTCTTAGAATATAAGCTACTAAACTATTGCAAATAAATAAGAACTAGATAATAAAGGAGAAGAAAAGCACAGTTTCTTCCCTGGTTGCGTTTAAACAAATACAAAGAATTATACCGTCAACAAAAATCAATAGAAATGGAATAGAATCAATATGCTATGAATTAAAATGCACATTATAGAATAGATAAAATATTAGCACAGAACATTTATCTACTCTTCTCAAATGACATAGATTTGAGAATAAATGCTACGTCTTTTCTTTGTAAAAATCTTGCTACACAGGCAAAGATACAAAACAAAGACTTTCCACAATCGAAAATTTGTTTCCCTTCCATTCTGTCCAATTCCCTCTATTACAATCAAAAAATAATTCTTCCCTCCTTCGTGGCAGCATATAGACTCCCCCAGAAAAATTTCAAACTTTTCTTTTTCTTTTGTTGGCTTATTTATCTTCCTTACGAATGTTTCTTTTTCAGTTATGAAAACTGATTCTTGATAAGGCACAGTAAAAAATTTTAAGCCAACTTTACAAAATGTATATTTAGCATCTTTCCCCTTTAAATTTCATAATAAGATAAATAAGAGACAACTAAAATGTTTAAAAAAACATTATAACATTCTTTCATCTCTCACACGTCACAGTGGTATTAACCCACCACTTGCTAACTTCATGCTGAGTCACCATAAAATCTTAATTGAAACTATAGAATATTTAAGAATAGGCTTGGTATTGGCTCCCCTATTCTTATGACTACATTCATCCCCATATTCAAGGGATCCAATTTCGGCATCAAATTATAAAGAAGATGTTAGTTCTTATAATAATTTCAAGATCATCTGACAGTATATTGGGTCTTGATGAATCGATCCAAACACATGTCGGTCGGTGGATTCATTATGCCTGAGATGAATCATCATTTGATGCCATGCTTCACACACATCTGAAGTTCTCATTTTAATGACATACATGTGCTATTAAAAATTAGTAATTTGGAAATGGTTGTCAGCGAACCATACACACCTCAAACTTGTAGATGTCAATCTGTCAAATGGTTTGCATGTGTTATCATTCATACCTTATTGGAGTTTGAGAAACCAATCTTGATATTCATTTAATTGATTCTTGTATCCAAAGAGTAGGGTTGATAGTCTACACCCATGAGCCTTCAACTTTCATTGCACTCACTTACACTCCTCATAGCATCTCCAAGAATGAAGACCTCATATACCTTCTTGAGATGAAGAACAATCACAAGAAAAAGACAAGAAATCTAGTTCTGCGTTGCTTTGAACTTATTCATTATGCATCAACTTCTGGAACTTGATTTCTATATTATCTCCAATTTCTTATCCCGCTAAAGAAATGATCTCACTGTGGCACCAATAATAGCTATGGGGGCGTCAAATCTTGCTACTGGTACTGCAATCACAGTTATATCCATACTAGAATGATGACCGCAAGTTATATAGCCAATTTCATGGTCATACATGCATACACATTGTGTTCTTTTTCCATTATAAATGCATCTGATTATAAAACATTGCAAAGGCTTCGGTTCATTGTCTTCCCATCTCTGAATTGATCACATGGACTGGAGTTCTGAAACTACACAAAAGACTCGATCACCTTGGCGCTAAACTTCATTAAAGTCACCATCAAGATTAAGCCTTTGGCTGTGAGCACCCGATCGATAGTGTCATCAATGGTTCTAATTAGTAAAACTTGTTAAATAAAGACATGTTTCCCGTGTGAGCGCTTGCACTACTAGCTCGGGAGAAGTCATAGTTTGGCAGTCTTCATTCAACAAAAATGTGATAAATTCCTATACGATCTCGACAAGGGAATCTAGGAAAACCTTATATAACCATCCCATGTTTGGTTTGATGTTTTATTTAGTAAATTCGATGACTTTCAAACAATCACAGTCCTTGGGCATGAATTCAATCCATAAGGAATTATGTCCCTCAATTTTCATGGCCTCGAGCAAACTCATTGGCTCAAAAAAAGAATTTCATTAACCAAATGGGTTTCATAAATCACACAGACATTCTGTCAAACAGTTTGGTGACACTTTCACTGTCTTTATCCAGCATACATCATTGGGTTCTTTTTGTTTCATGGAAGTCGATTCTCTTTGGAAGGTCATGTTGTCTTGGGCTAAGACTTCATAGCTCCACCAAGCTTGCCGCCTCCTCTGTAGTTAATCACCACATAATTCTCATATCAAATGCATTATGAAGTAGAAGAATGTGGAGATGGGTTTTTATTAAACATCCTATGAGCTATGTTTTACCAACAAGGCCTATGTTGAGTCGAGGACACACAAATTGAAGGTGTCTCGGTATTGAAAAATATCCATTTCTGTACAATGGCCTAATATCCTTAGAATATATGGAAAGAACATGACAGCTACTCATTTGGAAGATCTTCCATAAATATCACTGCTCATATCAAATGAGCATGTTTAGGAGAGAAGAACCATTTATTAATAACCAGTATTACTTGGGGGGCTTGAATACATGGATCAATGAACACATTAATGCCGACCATTTTCAAACTGGGAAGGCTCTAAATAAATTTCTACCTTATTGTACATTGAGATTCAAACTATTGGATTTTCTAAATCACTCTGTATCACATCCTCCATTTCAAACTTACCAGCTTGGATCTACTCTAACTGCACTTTCTACCCAGTAAATTCGAACCTCAAATCCATAACCTTGAAGTTGAACTCCTGAAATGAGAGTCTGACTTGGCAGTTTGAACTTGTCAAACCATATGAACTCTTCTAAATGTGTACAAAGAGTTTACAACCATCTTGAACTACTTAGAACCTAGTTCAATGTGGTTCCAGTGTTACAAAGGAAAGCCTTGAACCTTGGGCCTAAATATTTTGGTTCACTGTCATGAAATTTCATCTGAACATATCTTCACAAAACACTACTTTACAAAGCGCTTTTCAAAATAAGCCGAGAGAGACACTGGAAAATTAGGAGAAAACCATTAGGAGGACTCAATTTCAAAGTTTGAAAAAGGGGGTTCAAGAATCGACTAACATTGGCTGACTGGGGAGTATGTGCATTAAAGGTGCATAAAGAATCCAGTAACTTCTGGTAAAAAGACCAGTGCCTAGTCCATTGGGTAGTAGAGTCAAAGTACATGGAAAGAAAGAGGAACACTACTTGCAGAGAGGGCTGATAGGAATAGGGAAAAAAAAAACTAGAATGGAAAGAAAAACAAACCACCTAAAACACCTAAACTAAACATAAACCAGCAGCAAACAGAAGCAAGGAAAGAAAACTACCCCTAGGCACAACAAAATTTTATGTACAAAGGATAGGGAAAATAGCCCATACCTTAAGTAATGTACCTAGCTGCTCATGGAAAACCATTGACTGGTTCGGAGAAATATATGTCAGTGTGGAAGAGTGGTTCATATGTGGGATGCACCACCATTAGTAGATATCTTGTGTCAACTGCAAAGAGAGATTCAACAACTATGTACTGCAAGAACTCTTCCTCTTTGAGAATACCAATCGAGCCTGTTAATAGAGAAAGATTCTGAGGTTGCTTTGTAAGAGTGTTTATATCAAAATCTGAAATCAAATTTTCTAGGAGCTTGTCTTGTACTTGCACATCGCCAACTTCATCCTTAAAATAGAATGCCTCCAAATCAGGGGGACTATTAACCAGTCCATCTTCATAGTCAAATGAGAAAACCTCCAATTCCACTTGCGCTTGCTACAACATGATAGGGATGAAAGGCTATACCACAGTTTGTAATTCTACCTCCTGAAGATCCATGGATGTTTTAACCTATGGAGATTCTTTACCATCAGTGCATGTCAACAAAACTAAAGATTGCATAGTCTGATCAGCTACATCTTTCAAAAGGTTTCCTTGCCTCATCACTACTTCAGATCATAAGCATCCCTTTAGCTGAGATATATGATCAAATGAAAAAGATTCAGAGAGAGGAATATCATACACTTCTTCACCATTCATCGGTTTTCATTCTTGCTGACATACCACATCACGCTGATCAGAATCAATAACCGGGAAGATATTAGCAACTTCATAAGTAAAGAACTCATGTTCTTGAAAAAGAAAGGCCATTGATAACCCTTCATTTGACTCATATGTATCAAGTCCTTCCCTTACAACTGGCACACTCAGGCTGGTTATTAGCTCATCTAATTGAGTAACACACTCCTCATCATTTTCAGTATGTAGACAGCAGAATACTATCATGCTTAAAGCATTATCTTTAGCTAACAAGGTTTCTTGAAAATCTTCAGCTTTATTTTCTTGTGTATGTTGATCTATTTTACTTTTTGGATTAACATCAGTGGCTAGAACAGCACAAGAAATTTCAAATGTAAAGGATTCCAATTCTGGAAAAGAAACAAGTCTTGATAAATCTTCATTTGCTTTTTCACCATCAACACCCGGCCTAATAGGAGGTACATCAAGATAAGAGGTTACATCAGTTGACTGTGAAGAATGATCATCATCATTCACAACATCTAAATGATAAGCTCCTAAAATATTTGGAGATCTTCTTTCAACTGTAGGAGGAATTTGCAAATCTGCCCCATTAAAAAATGTAAAGTTTTGACCAAGAAAGTTAGGCGATGTTTATTCAGTTGCTTTGAGGACCAATCTCTTGGGTGTAGGTTTTGTCTTGGGGTAATAGAGCTATTCACCAAGGAAGCCTTTTGTTTGTGGATTTTTTGTAGACTTTAGGCCACTAAGAATCAAGTCATCATCCAACTTGATCGCTTCCCTTTGCACGTCTACCAAACTTTGCACTCCAAGATGTTTTAACCAAAACTTGACTTCAACCTCCATTGCAGCAGTAAAGATGTATAACTGATTATTTTCATTAGGCTGGTGAGCTAGATGAATTTTACCAATACTCCTGTTGAATCTATCAACAAACTCCCTTATAGATTCATCCTCTTTTATCTGAATTGGAAAAAGATTCATCAGCAATTGATAGGCATTGATTACATGCTGAAATCTCTCAAGCAATTTTACCATAAGATCATCCCAACTGGTGATACATCCATCTTGCAGATTCTAAAACCATTCTGCAGCATTTCCCACAAGGCTTTGGACAAACAGTCTAATGAATATATTTTCTTCCTGCACGCCAAGAATCCTGCATGCAACAACAACTGCTTTGATGTGGTCATTTGGATCCTGAGCCTTGTCTCCAGAAAACTTGGGAAGGTATTCCCTTGATCCTTTAGGTAGGGCTGAATACTGGACTAAGGAAAATAGTATGATCTGAGCCCCCCATGGCTGAATGGCAACCACGGCCATAATACACACTGGAACTCCTCTACCAAAGATTCAACAGATTTCAAACACAGAGTCGTCAATCTCTATTTGTAAAGATAAAAAATTTCACCAAAGAAAGAAAGCATTGGTCTATCATTTTTTATTTCCCCAGCGGAGTCACCAAAAATCTGTTGGTGAACAAATTTGTCTTCGAAGAAAACACTTACAAATTAACCCTAAAATGCCCAGACAAGAAGACTCAATCAACACTAACACTTGGGTCACTTCGCAATTGGATAGCGTAAGCGCCCTCTAAATTATTTCGGGTATAGCTCCCCGTACAAGATTTGCAATGAATCTTTAATTACAATTTTATGGATTAGCTTTTAACCTGAAAGCTTATAAAGGCTACTATATCATTCTCAGATGATAAGCTACCTAACTATTGCAAAGAAATAAGAACTAGATAATAAAGAAGAAGAAAAGCACAGTTTCTTCCCTGGTTGCATTTAAACAAATACAAAGAATTATACCATCAACATAAATCAATAGAAATGGAAAAGAATCAAGATGTTGTAAATTAAAATGCACATTATAGAATAGATAAAATATTAGCACAGAACATTTATCTACTCTTCTCATATGACACAGATCTGAGAATAAATGCTATGTCTTTTCTTTATAAAAATCTTGCTACACGGGTAAAGATACAAAACAAAGACTTTCCACAGTCAAAACTTTTTTTCCCTTCCATTCTATCCAATTCCCTCTATTACAATCAGAAAATAAATCTTCCCTCCTTCGTGGTAGCACACAGACTCCCCCGAAAAAAGCCCAACCTTTTCTTTTTCTTTCGTTGGCTTATTTATCTTCCTCACAAATGTTTCTTTTTCAGTTATGAAAATTGATTCTTGATAAGGCACAGTAAAAACCTTTAAGCCAACTTTCCAAAACATATATTTATCCTCTTTCCCCTTTAAATGTCATAATAAGATAAATAAGAGACAACTAAAATGTTTAACAAAACATTATAACATTCTTTCATCTCTCACACGTCACGGTGGTATTAACCCACCACTTGCTAACTTCATGTTGAGTCACCATAAAATCTTAATTGGAACTATACAATCTTTAAGAATAGGCTCGATATCGGCTCCCTTGTTCTTACGACTGCATTCATCCCCATATTTGAGGGATCCAATTTCAGCATCAAATTATAAAGAAGATGTCAGTTCTTATAATAATTTCAAGATCATCTGACAGTATATTGGGTCTTGATGATTTGATCCCAACACATGTTGGTTGATGGATTCATTATGCCTGAGATGAATCATTATTTGATGTCATGCTTCACACACATCCGAAGTGTGCATTGTAATGACATACATGTGCTATTAAAAAGTAGTTATTTGGAAATGGTTGCCAAGTGAACCATACACACCTCAAACTTGTAGATGTCAATATGTCAAATGGTTTGCATGTGTTGTCATTCATACCTTATTGGAGTTTGAGAAATCAATCTTGATATTCATTTAATCGATTCTTGTATTCAAAGAGTAGGGTTGATAGTCTACACCCACGAGCCTTCAACTTTCGTTGCACTCACTTTTTCTCCTCATAGCGTCTCCAAGAATGAAGACCTCATATACCTTCTCGAGATGAAGAAAAATCACAAGAAAAAGACATGAAATCTAGTTCTGTGAGGCTTTGAACTTATTCATTATGCATCAACTTTTGGAACTTGATTTCTATATTATCTCCAATTTCTTATCCTACTAAATAAATGATCTCACTATGGCACCAACAATAGCTATGGGGGCATCAAATCTTGCTACTGGTACTGCAATCACAGTTATGCCCATACTAGAATGATGACCACGAGTTATATAGCCAATTTTATGGTCGTACCTACATACACATTGCATTCTTTTTCCATTATAAATGCATCTTATTATAAAACATTGTAAAGGCTTCAGTTCACTATCTTCCCATCTCTAAATTGAACACATGGATTGGAGTTTTGAAACTACACAAAAGACCCGATCACCTTGGCGCTGAACTTCATTAAAGTCACCATCAAGATTGAGCCTTTGGCTGTGAGCACCCAATTGATAGTGTCATTGATGGTTCTAATTAGTAAAACTTGTTAAATAAAGATATATTTCTTGTGTGAGCGCTTGCACTACTAGCTCGGGAGAATTCATAGTTTGGCAGTCTTCATTCAACAACAATGTGATAAATTCCTATACAATCTTGATAAGGGAATCTAGGAAAATCCGATATAACCATCCCATGTTTGGTTTGATGTTGCCTTTAGGAAAGTTGATGAGTTTCAAACAATCACAGTCCTTGGTCATGAAGTCAATCCATAAGGCATTGCGTCCCTTGATTTCCATGGCCTCGAGCAAACTCATTGGCTTGACAAAGCATTTCATTAACCGAATGGGTTTCATAAATCACACAGACATTTTGTCAAACAGTTTGGTGACACTTTCATTGTCTTTATCCATCATACATCATCGAGTTCTTTTTGTTTCATGGAATTTGATTCTCATTGGAAGGTCACGCTATCTTGGGCCGTGACTTCATAGCTTCACCAAGCTTGTCACCTCCTCTGTAGTTAATCACCACATAACGCTCGTATCAAATGCATTGTGAAGTAGAAGAATGTGGAGATGGGTTTTTGTTAAACATCTTGTGAGCTATGCTTTACCAATAAGGCCTATGTTGAGTTGAGGACACCCTGCAAGGACACACAAATTGAAGGTGTCTTGGTATTGAAAAATATCCATTTTTGTATAATGGCCCGATATCCACAGAATATATAGAAAGAACATGACAACTACTCATTTGGAAGATCTTCCATAAATATCACTACTCATATCAAATGAGCATGTTCAAGAGAGAAGAACCATTGATTAATACCCAGTATTACTTGGGGGGCTTGAATACATGGATCAATGAACACATTAATGCTGACCATTTTCAAACTGGGAAGGTTCTAAATAAATTTATGCCTTGTTGTATATTGAGATTCAAACCATTAGATTTTATGAATCACTCTGTATCACATCCTACATTTTAAACTTACCAGCTTGGATCTACTTGAACTGCACTTTCTACCCAGTAAATTTGAACCTCAAATCCATAACCTTGAAGTTGAACTCCTGAACTGAAAGTCTGACTTGGCAGTTTGAACTTGTAAAACCATATGAACTCTTCTAAATGTGTATAGAGAGTTGACAACCATCTTGAACCACTTAGAACCTAGCTCAATGTGGTTCCAGTGTTACAAAGGAAAGCCTTGAACCTTGGGCCTAAATATTTTGGTTCACTGTCATGAAATTTCATCTGAACATATCTTCACAAAACACTACTTTACGAAGCGCTTTTCAAAATAAGCCAGGAGAGACATAGGGAAATTAAGAGAAAACCATTAGGAGGACCCAATTTCAAATTTTGAAAAAGGGGGTTCAAGAACTAACTAATACAGTAGTATGTTTCAAAATGCTCAAGTCCCATGAGATAGACTTACAAACTTCAGATAGCTTCTTCTCTGAGTAGTTCTTTTTTACCTTCTCCTCTGCAATCTTTATCAAGTTCTCATAATAACCATCAAATTCATCAAGTGTTATCTTTAGGTTTTCAATATCATCTATGTGTTGGAAAACAATAAGTAGTGGAAGTAATTTGTTCACAGTATCAATTGCTCTAGTTATTACCTTAACCTTTTTGTCACCTTTTTGCTCGGATCTCTCCTTGGCTTTAGTAAGTGTAGTAAAAGCCAATTTTACTAGCTCATCCTCATCCAATCAACATCAACATCTATTGGATTGTCTTTCCTTGCCAACAATGAGATAGAAGATTTATTTAACTTAATTTTGGTTTCATCTTTTTCTTCATGTTCTTTTTGTCCTTCACCCTGTACTGCTTCTCTATGTTCTTTCTCTTTGCATTCTTCATCCTTCTATTCTTCATCTTCAGTCATAGCATTGTCAAAGTTTCCTTCAAAAGGGTCATTCTCATCATTAGAGGTGTCAAGTGACACAGGTACACCAGAAACATATAAATATGGTTGTGTATCAACTTCGCTCTTCTCAGCACTTGCCTCAGCTAGTTTCAAACTCTCTCCCATTCCTAAGGGTGTAGGCAAAGTAGTTTTAGGAAGTGGAGTCTTCTCAGGAGTAGTGTTCATTAATATTTTCTCCAGTGCTTTCTAAGGGTCCTTAGTGATTTCATCATATTTTCTTGCCATAATTTTTAGTAGTCTAATCTTAGTTCTCAATAAAGGTTTCAATTATTTGAATATTATGTCCCTTTCTTGTAGAGATATCATAGGTAGCATATTATCAATTTCCAAATTTCTGATTGTTTCATCCTCAATCTGTGCTAGTTGTTTTCTAGTCTCCAATCTCCCATATAATTCTTCAGGTATACTGCCCTCAATTTCCAATAGAGTCTTCTTGAAAACAAGTAAATGATTAACTATAACATCTTTGATCTTGAGTTTACCATCTCCTCATACATGTCATAGTATTTGTTAATAGAAACTAGTTTATCTTGCTCTATAGCTCTCTTCTCAATCATCTTCAAGTCAGGCGTCCATGCATGATTGTCATTTTCAGGTTTCTTCTCTTCTCTCTTTGTGTTTTTCTCTTTAGGTGAGATATATCTGCTAGATCTAGTGCTTAATCTAGGAGTAATCTTTTCAGCTTGCAATGTCTATTTGCGGTGGAGAGGGGGTGTCTACATTAATGTTTGTATTAGGTGAAACCGTTGTCATCACAACTTCAGGATGTGGAAGGGTTGAAGTACTAGCACTTGCCAATCCAGAAGATCATTCTACCATTTTCCTTTTTACTTCCCTCAACTCTTCCTCTATCAGTCCTTCCTTAACACCACATTCATGCACAATTTTGTCAATTTTCCTTTTCCTCAGATCTCTAGTCTATTCCTCTCTTACCTTAGAAGATTTATCCTCATAGGTATGTGCATAAATGTTGTCACACTTCTATGAATCATTCCATTCAAGGTTGCTCAAGAATGAGGCCTCAAATATCGATCCATAGCTATATAGTCATGGATGTGTAAAAATGTAAAATGAAGGCCCTCAGATTGACCTAGTTGTGTCTATTGCAAATACACCATGAAATGAGAGATTTGAATGCATGAAAATGAGATCTAATCTATATGATTGCAATGCATAAAATGAAATTAATATAAATGATAACAATGCATATTAATCTATGAAAGGAAATATGAATGCAAATCTAATCTATGGAAATAAACATGATTATAATCTATATGAGGAGCCATGAATGCAAGAAGAATGAGACAAAAAGAGAGAAGTTGCAATATCCATGCTCAAATGATCCTCCAAAATTGCTCTCCAAACCTACAACATAACAATACTAAAAACTCTAATATGAAAATGAGAAGGAGAGGTCTCCTTTTAAAGAAAAGTGAACGATTGAGATTAAGAGGCAAAAATCAAAGGCT
>MU225764.1:1839599-1910136 GCA_018584345.1 Thuja plicata
CCAGAACTGTAACTGCCAATAACAGAATTACATAACTTTACTAAAACATCATATCTGGGTCTGCGTGTATGAACATAACATAATAAACATGTCAACAACATGTATCTATCCACGCAAGTCTTCATATCATCATTCTGATAAGTACATACAGAATTATTACTTTGTATCATATGTTGTCATCAATGACAAACATACAATCAATCAACTGCTCAGAATCAAATCTCCAATATTAAGGTTCTATTAAGTATATATGATGAATGCCTTATTTATGTAATCATATGAATATTTGAAAAAAATTATTTTTTTAAAATTTCTTTTTTTTTACTAGTCGATTTCCTACCACCCCCTACAACATGGCCTCCAAAAAACTCAACAAAAAAACACATCCATCATCCCCGTCCCAAAAAATTGGTGTAAAATAGTATATTTGTTGTGTTAATTTTCTTGCTAGAGTCCATAGCAAATTAAACTTCAGCAATTTAGTGTGTTGTGCAAATCTGGGAGGAGGCATCAATTGCCTACCATCCCCAAAATAATGGCCTCTGAAAGAACCCAACCAAAAAATGCACCCCCCAACCCCATACAAAAAAATTTGGAGTAACATAGTATATTAGTTGTGTCCATTTTCTTGATATAGTCCATAAAACATTAAAATTCAGAAATTTAGTGTATTGTCCATATCTAAGAGAAGGCATCAATTGCCTCAAATATGAGCTTATGTGAATCCCTAGTTGAGATGTGCAACTTTGTAATTTGATACAACTAGAGATTATTTGACAGATAAAAATTGTCCTTGCTTCATACAAGGAAAAGAAAATAGGAAAGAGTATACTTAAGCACTTACAACTATATACAAGGCTCATCCACCAGAGGTAATTCTAGTCAAACACAATTACAAGCTTCCTTTTCTCCTCATAATACTCCTCATGTGTGGACTGCAAACACCAGGCTCATCTAGTAGAGATAACTCTAGCTAAACACAATCATTGGGGCTCTTTCTTCCTTATAATATTTCAGAAGTGCTATATTTCAGTCATTTCCGCAACTTGGGTGTAACTTTGAGCTATATTTAATTAGTTTTATTAATTTTGCCATTTTATATAAATAATTTATCACACACCTCATTATTGTATCTCATTAGAAAGAGAATGGAATGTTTTAAATGATAAGACCCTGAAAAGTGACTTTAGGTGCCAAAAATATTCTTAAAATGAAATAAATCACTTTTCAAGGTTACAAGGCTTAATAAATAAATAAATGATTTCTAATGAGTTTTTGGGAACATTCTCATAAAAGCTTATAAAAAGGGAGTTGAGAGCTCATTTGGTATTATGTAGTTTATTTTATTCCATGTATTGAGACACTTGTGGTTAGAGAGATCGAATGTGGATCATCTCAGCCTCTAGAGGATGAAAACCCTCTTGGGAAGATCAATTTTGGCAGAGAAATATTCCCTTCTAGCTAGTGATTTGGCAGAGTCACTCAAAATTCACATCTGTACTTCAACGGGTATGACATGAAATTTACGTAGTCTATGTAAAAGATAAATTTCAGCGATTTAGGTATTGATATTATTACTTTGACTATTGGAGATTATTGGTATTCTACTTGTTGTTGGATGTGGACTTGGCAAAGTGTGAGTATTGAAATATTATATTTGAGCTATCTTTGCTTTTCATGGAAATAGCTACTCCTTGGTGCATGTGTTTTGAATTAATTCATGGTAAATTAGTGAAATATTTTTCTACATGCTTATGGATGCCATTATTTGTGAGTTGATTTAATTTGCAATTGAGGCATGTGTTCCTACACTTAGCATTAGTATTTGCACAGTTGGTTCTAGTTGGAAGCTTGGGAGAATAAGAACCATGGACAAGCACGAGTTTGCAAACAAGTTTGAGTATGTATGAAGGTGAATCATAAGGGTTTAAAACACCTTTCTTGTTGGAAATTCCTCCTTCTTTGACCATGTGAGATTAATTTCTTGGGTCTGGCCGGTATTGGTGACTACTAACGTTGATTTGTTCCCTACTCAAGTTGTGTGCTTTCTCCTTTATGGTGTGAACCCTCCTCAAGTTGTGTGCTTCCTCCTTTATGGTGTGAACCCTCCTCAATATCTAATATAGGATGTAGGACAAAGATGAAACAAAGCATATAAGGACCTTTCCCTACAAAATACATTCATAGCTCTGATTTAACTACATTTTCCAAGTCAAATTTTTTTGGTAGTATTAAGGAAGTGTGTGAAGAGTGCAGACCAATAGAGACCAAATATCTATCACAAGATCGGCCATAAAAACAAACTACATCCTTTGATCTCAAATAAAACTTGAAAGTATCCCAATCTGCTATGCCAAATGGACCATATTTGGCAAAGTTGGTTTCAAATGACAAACCTTTGATGATTGTCCTCCAATTTTATGCAAGTCCACAATATCCACTTATCTTTTGAAGCTTTTCATTTGGGTGCGTAAATTTCTAGAAGCCATACCATTTTTTGAAACAAGCAAATCCAATCTTATTGTAAGACACGACAGAAAATGTTTGCAAGAAACAAAAATGGAAATGAAAATCATTTTTATAAGACATTAATTAATAGACTTTAGTTTGATCTGGATTCAATTGTATGCGGAATTTTTGCATCAATGTGTGGTCTGAAACATTGATACAAATATTTTGCACATAGTTGAATTTAGAAACTAAACTCTATTGATCATAAACTATAAAAATCTATTCTCTTTTTTCATATTAATTACTATACAAATATCTTGCCCCGCTCCTCCGTGTCGACCCACAGGATGAGTTTTACCCTTTCAATTGGTGTAACTAACTTGAATGGAAAGTAAATATTTTGAACTTGTGGTAATAGTAATTCCATTTATTCCTTCAAAATTTCCATCATTCTAGTATGTCCCCCCTCCACCAAATGATGCCAAATTATGAAAGCCAATTTCACCGCATTTTAGATAACTTCCTTCGTTCCCACTCAATGATGCCTCCATATAAGATATAGGCCTGATTTTCATATTGTTACACTTTCTCTGAAATTTTACAACATCCAAAAGACCTCATCTTGAATGATAAATCTCTATTTTCCATCCTTTTTTTATTTTTCTGAGATTATACAATAGATAAGAAACCAATTCATTCATTGTTAGATAATTAATTAAGGCCAGGAAAGTTAAAGCAGCGACATCTTTAACTGTGTATGTTTTATCCAGAGCTCTTTAAAGGTTTTTTATTTGGGATGTGTATGTAAGTAAATTTGTATAAATATTAAGGTGGTCATGACTCATGGGGAGTGAATCCCATTATTTGGCTTTCTCCATGCTTGGGAAGATTTGAATGTTAGCTTTAGAGGTAGGAACATGGGTAGAGGCACCACAAAGGAAAGACAAATAGATCTGTAGTAGGGAAGATTTGTTGAGAATTCTATTGCTATGGAAATCCTCTATGTGATGTCAGATTCTTTTGAACTTCTTTTTATATCACTTTAAATTTATCGGGTGTGATTTAAATTTGTTTGGTGTGAGGTATAAGTTTTTAAGTTGTCTAGCTATAGACTCCTTAGGTCATTGATTCAAGAAAAAGACATGCATGTTATTCATAACTGAGAGGGGGGGTGAATCAATGGCCTCAAAAATATTCCAATAATCAAACCAAAAACTTAGTACCACAATATTAATCCTCTAGTTATCTTCAGTCTTATAAGATGAATGCCTCCAAATACTTTTATCAAATTACTACTGCTCAGAATGCTTTGTAAAACCTTCTACTATATGTTTACCGAATAGCAGTCTATTAATTTACCGAAAGACAGTAAATTATCTAGAGTATACTGATCAATCCAATTAAGTTAAGTGGAATGAAAAACACTAAAGTAATGACTCATAAACACATTGACACATGGATTTTTAACGTGGAAACCCTATTAAGGGAAAAACCACTTGGGACCGGTAACCCAAAATTTTCACTCTTCTAAAATGAGCTCGATGAAGAGCCAACCTTGTTAAAGGTTACAAACACACTGTTAGGTGTGACCTTGTTAGAGGATTTAAAATTTTAGTCCATCACTTGATATCGGGCATCTTTAGGTTACCTTCCTTGATCAAACACTCACTTGGCCTATCAATAGGTATCTGGCATCTCATGCTATCTTTGTGATCAAATTTTTTGATACCCCTTAGGATGTATCTCAATATAGAAAGGATCTTTAAATCCCGCTTGGTTAGGAGACTTTCTGAATCAATGGTTAAATTGAAACAGTATGATCTTTTCACATATACAACTTATACTTGCAAATTTTCAGATCTATTGTAATCTCGTAAAACTATTCTGATCAATATATCTTGCTTTATACATTTGCTCCACTTTGATTCTTCTCGGTGATGTTGTTCTCTATTGCTCGGTGTCCATAGAAAACTTTAGCTCTTTCCTCAGCTTGTTGATTAGGACTGTATGAAGTTTCTCTTCAGCGTCCTCTTTTCATTCATTCACCCACCACACCAATTCATAATGAACTGAGTTGTCTCTTTATAGACATGATATCACCATTTTTAGGTTCTTGATCTTCTTGATCTTGGCGTGATCCATAACTCTCACCAATTAGATTTAAAGCAAAACTCTTGTTTTATCTCACTGAGATCTTCTTGCCAACTCGACAAAATAGCTTTAAATCCATTACTTCTCTTTGGATTTATCTTGTCAATGAAACTAAAGATAATAACCAATTAATTATATATTTAGCTTTTCCAACTAGATATTTTGTCATTTCTGAACTCAAGTTAATTTTGGTGTTTAACTCTTTGATAGCGTCGATCAACACTCCAGTTCACCTCGAGCTTTTCTGTCAGTTTACACTATGTTTCTGGCTGTCAGTTATGCTTGTGATTTTTCTTGTCAGTAATGCTCATCGATGTTCTTGCTCAGACATCACTATGACTTGACTTTCGGTGATCTCTATCCATCGGTGTCCACTGATCGTCGGTGTTTAAAGTCATAATGTGAATGCTTGTCTTTTATGTATTACTGAAAGCATAATCTTTTTCTTTTTGATTCTCTAAAGTCTTTGACACTTTGATTATAACCAATTAGATTATATCAAGTTGACATCAATGACAATACAATCCATTAACCAATTTAATGTCTTTCATTATCCTTCTGCATTTCGGTGATCAACTTAACATCTTCAAACATTCAATCAGTTGCATGTCATCAATCTCTCCCCTTGGCATTGATGGCAACATACTACATTATCATACTATACTATCACTAATACGATATGAAATATATAGTTTCATCAAGCTTTCCTAATGTAACTATTACAAATGCTTGGCTCTCGGTAAGCTCAAAAATAGCTTATATTTGTTTCATGCAGAGTGGTTGTCTTCAATATTTGATCCCTTCTCTATATAGATGTATCATCTGATATATCTATTCTAATATGTGCTCTACCTTGACTGGTCCTCTTCTTGATAATCTCTTTTTCCTTTGACAGCAATCTTTCTCTTTGTCTAAACTCTCTCCCTTTGTTACTTCTCTCCCTTAGATGGATATTTCATATGTAATCAATTTCTCTCCCTTAGAATATTGATTAAATCTTCCTTCTGATTCTCAGGAAATTCTCTTCATTGATAATGATATAATCTCTCCCTTTGTCATATCTCTCCTTTATGTGTTATGGAATCATCTCTCCTTTTGATAATGAGATCATCTCTCCCTTTGTTATGATAAAGCAAATCTCTCCCTTGTATGATAAAGTAAATCTCTCCCTTGTATGATAATGAGAAAATCTATCCATTTGACAACAATGCCAAATGAAAATACTTCTCCTTGTTTTATCATCTATATCATGTTCCATCTCTTTGCATAATATATTCCTTGAATTTCCCTATCCATCAACAATACAATTTTCTAATTTTCGGTGCAGATATGTACCTTGAAATGTACATATGTATATGTTATTGTCCATCTTAGTGTTTGAATCAATATGATTGATCTTCAGATTTGGTATAGGCTAATGCAACATCCTAGTTAGATTACTGACTGATAGAAAAGGGTTGGACCCCTAGTATCTCTCTTAGGTACTCAAATGTATCCTTCGGTAATGGATTGGTGAATATATTATCTTATAGTTCCTTTGATATAACATATTCCAATGTCACTTTGTTTTCTTGCACCTGTTCTCTTAGATAGTGATACTTGATAGCAATATGCTTAGTCTTAGCATGCATGACTGGATTCTTAGAAATGTTAATTGCACTGGTGTTATCACAATATATAATTACTGGTTCAAGGATCTTCATATGCATACCTTCTAGAAATTTTTTGATCCATGCAATATTGGAGCAATTTGTAGTAGCAGCCACATACTCTGCTTCTACAGTTGACTAAGAGATGAATCCTTGTTTCTTGCTGATCCATGTGACAAGTCTGTCACCCATGAAGAATTCTCCTCTATTTGTTCTCTTTCGGTCATCAATGTTTCCAGCCCAATCAGCATCTATATAGACTTGTAGCTCAAATTTTCCTTCTCTTTTGTACCACAATCCATAGTCCTTGATGTTCTTCAAATATCTCAGAATTCTCTTGACAACAGTCATATGTGATTCTTTGGGATTAGCAGAGAATCTTGGAACAATTCCAACTGCGTGTGCTATATCTGGTCTAGTGTGAACAACATACATTAGTTTTCCAATCATTGATCTATATAAGGTCTAATTTGCCTCATTGGATTTGTCTTCTTTTGTCATCTTACATATGGTAGCAATAGGTGTTCCAACTGGTTTGGAATCTTACATCTTGAATATCTTTAGCACTTCCTTGATGTATTTGGACTGAGTGATGTATATGCCTACATCTTGTTGAAGAATCTGTAGTCCAAGAAAGAATTTGATCTACCCAAACATAGACATTTCAAATTCCTTTCTCATTTCATTAGCAAAGGATTTGCATAATAATTCATTCCCTCCAAAAATGATATCATCAACAAAAATTTTAGCAATCAGAATATTACCATCGGTATCTTTTTTTAAGTACAGATTGTTATTTTCACTTGTTCTAACAAATTTTATGCTAATGAGATATGAGTGAAGTCTTTCACACCAGGCTCTCGATGCTTGTTTAATCCATACAAGGCTTTATGTAGTCTACATACCATGTTTCTCTTGTCTGGATCAACAAACCCTTCTGGTTGTTCAATGTACACCTCTTCTTCTAGTATTCCATTTAGGAATGCAGATTTGACATCCATTTGGTATACCTTGAATCCTTTAAATGCAGCATAAGAAAGTAAGATTCTAACTCCTTCTAGTCTAGCAATGGGTGCAAAGATTTCTCCATAATCAATACCTTCTTCTTGTGCATATCCCTTGCATACTAATCTTTCTTTGTTTCTAGTGACTTCTCCATTCTTATTCAGCTTATTTCTGAATATCCATTTGGTACCGATGACATTCTTGTCATCTGGTCTCGATACTAGTGTCCATGTATTATTCTTCTCAATATTTTCTATTTCTTCATTCATAGCCCTGATCTATTCTTCATTCTCAAGTGCATTGTTAACAGATTTAGGCTCAAAATCACAAAGTAAACATCTGGTGTTAAGTGACTTACTTGTTCTTGTTTCAGCCTTCTTGTCTCCTATGATTTGATTTTTTGGATGATGTCTTCTGACATACTTGGAAATTTTCGGTTCAACTCTATGTTCATCATTTTGATCATCTTCTTCACCTGCATTCTCATCTTCATTGTTTGGAACATCATCTTGAGGATTATCCTGATCGTCGGTAATCACAGCCTGATGCTCGAGTGCAATGTTCTGATGCTCAGGAGCGACACACTATTGCTCGGGTAGAGTGTTAGGTTCTATATAAACAAACCTATTGTAGTCTTCTGGTTCTTTTTTTCTTTCCTTATCATTATTTTCTGCAAATTCATCTATTTTCACATTTGCACTTTCAATGATTTTGTTAGATGACTTGTTAAGACATTTATAAGCCTTGCTTTTGGTTGAATACCCTAGGAAGATACCTTCTTCACTTTTGCAGGCAAGTTTTCCATTTCTATCATCCTTCAATATATGAAATTGACTACCAAAGATTCTGAAGTAACTAACATTGGGTGTATGACCATGCCAAATCTCATAGGGTGTCTTCTTTGTGTCTTTCTACAATTGTACTATGTTTAATGTGTAGACAGTAGTACTGACAGCTTCCCTCCAAAAATTTTGAGTGATGCTTTTCTCAATCATCAATGTTCTTTCATAGTCAACAATTGATATGTTTCTCCTTTCAGCAATTCCATTTTGTTGTGGTGATCTCAGTGCAGAAACTTGTCTTTTAATTACATGCTCATTGTAATAGTCAGTGAATTCTTCTAAAGTAAATTCCCCTCCTCTATCTGACAATAAGCATTTCAATTTCTTTTCACTTTGTTTTTCTGACATTTCTTTATACCATTTAAACATCCTAAATGCTTCTAAATTATCTTTTAAAAACATGACTCATCATTCTAGAAAATTCATCAACAAAGAGAAAAAAATACCTATCTCCATAGTAGCTCTTTGTCCTCGTGGGTCCACATAGATCTGTATGGACTAATTCTAGAATTTCAGTAGATGTATGTGTTTTACTCTTGAAACTAGGCTTTGTCATCTTACCTTTTTGACAATTCTTGCACATGATATGCTCGAGATTAGTCATTCTCAGTAAGCCTCTGAAATTCCTTTTGTTGCTTATCTTTATCATGTTATCAAAGTTCACATGACACAATATTTTGTTTAATAACCATATGTCTTTGTTTCTAGTTATTAAACAAGTGGTGTTAGTGTCATCAAGATAGAAAAGGTTACCTTTTGTCTGCTCACCGTTACGAATCAATCTTCCTGATTCATTGTAGATCTTTGCCTTCTTATTTTCAAATGCTACTCTATGACCTAAATTATTCAGTTGTGAAACACTTAACAAATTATAATTCAATCCTTTTACCCACTAGGCATTTTCACATTTTATCAGGTTATTCAACATTACGGTTCCTTTACCTTCAACTGGATAAGGTGTATCATTTCCCATTCTCACTGAAATCACTAATCATATGGTGAGTGCAGCCACTATCTATGATCCAGACATAATTTTTACTAACTTTATATATGAGTGCAGTTTCTACATACCTATCTTCATCTTCATCTAAATCATCCTTCATGGCTACAAATACCATCTCAATATCTTCTTCTGATTTGGTGTCGGTGTCATCAGCTTTGTTCTTAGCTAGGTAACAAGTTTTCTTTCCTTTGTCCTTATAGTCTTAGGTATCTCTCTTGTCAGATTTTCGGTTGCTCCGATAATCTCTATTATCACCTTTATCAAACTTATTCTCATATGATCTATCATTTCCTCTATCATCTTTTCTTTGGTTTGGGCATCTTGCAGCAAAGTGTCCAACCTCTTTACAATTGAAACATACAAGTGGTAATTTACCTTTGTATCTGCCTTTGCCTCTCTGCAATCTTTTGGCCATAAGTGCTTCAATCTCATCAAGTACATGATCCTCATTATCACTATCACTATCATTTCTAACAGCATGTCTATGAATTGAGTTACTTATCTTTAGAGAAGATTTAAATGCGGATTCTATAGATGCTAAGACACTATTATCAAATTTTTTCATCTCAAATGAAATGAGTCTACCAATCAGACTATCTGGAGTAACTGTTTTGTTTGCAATTGCTCTCATTTCTTGAATAACAGAAACTCTAATAGCATAAACATGCAATAAGGTTCTTAAGATTTTTCTACCACTGTCTCCTCTTCAAGTACACCTCCAACTCCTTGGATAGCATTCACTACCTCTTTGATTCTGCAGCTATACTAAGTAATTTTTTCTCCTTCTTTCATCCTTATGTCATCAAATCTCCCTCTTAGGCTTTCTTCCTTTGCTCTTAGTACATTGGCATCTCCTCCATGTACGAGCTTCAACTTATCCCACATTTTCTTTATAGAGGTACAGGTTTTGGCATCTTCAAACTCAACATCGAAGAGTGATGATGCAAGTTCTATCATCATGCATTTATGCTCATGCTTTACTCTTAATTTCTCAAGAGTGTGAGGTCATGTAGGCAACACATATTCAGTATCTAAGTATTGAACAATATCATTTCCAATACCTGATAGGTGGATTCTTATTCTAATTTGCCATGATGAAAAGTTGTCTTTATTCAACTTGGGCACATCTCATTTGTTCATCTTGTGATCTTTTGCTTGAGGTGTTAAATTCCCTTTCTAAGCACACAAGCTCTAATACCAATTATTAGTAATAACTGAGAGGGGGGGTGAATCAATGGCCTCAAAAATATTCTAATAATCAACCCAAAAAATTAGTACCACAATATTAAGCCTCTAGTTATCTTCAGTCCTATAAGATGAATGCCTCCAAATACTTTTATCAAATTACTACTGCTCGGTATGCTTTGTAAAACCTTCTACTATATGTTTACGGAATAGCAGTCTGTTAATTTACCGAAAGATAGTAAATTATCTAGAGTATACCGATCAATCCAATTAAGTTAAGTGTAATGCAAAATACTAAAGTAATGACTCATAAAAACATTGACACATGGATTTTTAACATGGAAACCCTATTAATGGAAAACCCACTTGGGACCGGTAACCCAAAATTTTTACTCTTTGAAGTGAGCTCGGTGAAGAGCCAACCTTGTTAAAGGTTACAAACACAATGTTAGGTGTGACCTTGTTAGAGGATTTAAAATTTTAGTCTGTCACTTGATATCGGGCATCTCTATGCTTCCTTCCTTGATCAAACACTCACTTTGCCTATCAATAGGTATTTGGCATCTCATGCTATCTTCGTGATCAAACTTTTTGATACTCCTTGGGATGTATCTTGATATAGAAAGGAGCTTTAAATCCCGCTCAGTTAAGAGACTTTCTGAATCAATGGTTAAACTAAAATAGTATGATCTGTTCACATATACAACTTATACTTGCAGATTTTTAGATCTATTGTAATCTCATAAAACTATTCTAATCAATATATCTCAGTTTATAACTTTGCTCCACTTTGATTATGCTCGGTGATATTGTGCTCTATTGCTCAGTGTCTGCAAAAAAATTTAGCTCTTTCCTCAGCTTGTTGATCAGGACTCTATGAAGTTTCTCTTCATGAGTTTCTCTTCAGCATCCTATTTTCATTCATTCACCCACCACACCAATTCGTAAGGAATTGAGTTGTCTCTTTATAGACATGATATCACTATTGTTAGGTTCTTGATCTTCTTGATCTTGGCGTGATCCATAATTCTTTCCAATTATATTTAAATCAAAACTCCTATTTTATCTCGCTGAGATCTTCTTGCCAACTAGACAAAATAGCTTTAAATCCATTACTTCCCTTTGTCTTTATCTTGTCCATGAAAACAAAGATAACTACCAGTTAAGTCTATATTTATCTCTGCTAGCTAGATATTTTGTCATTTCTAAACTCAAGTTAATTTATGTGTTTAACTCTTTGATAGCGTCGGTCAACACTCCAGTTCACCTTGGGCTTCTTCGTCAGTTTACACTATGTTTATGGCCATCGTTTATGCTTGTGATTCTTCTCGTCGGTAATGTTCATCTTTGTTCTTGCTCAGGCATCAGTATGACTTGACTTTCGGGGATCTCTATCTGTTGGTGTCCACTTACCATCGGTGTTTGAAGTCATAATGTGAATGCTTGTCTTTTATGTATTATTGAAAGCATAACCTTTTTATTTTTGATTCTCTAAAGTCTTTGACACTTTTATTATAACCGATTAGATTATATCAAGTTGACATAAATGACAATACAATCCATTAACTGATTTAATGTCTTGCATTATCCTTCTGCATTTCGGTGATCAACATAATATCTTCAAACATTCAATCAATTAGATGTCATCAATGTATATATTATTTGATTATACTCTTGCTATCTGCACCATTAGAGTTATTAATCCAATGAGTAGTGTATATTTTATTAGGGAGTGTGCATGATTGAAAGAGATGGACCCACTATGGCCCATCACATTATTGTGAATAAAAAAGAGGTAAAAAAACCATGGCTTGCACATACTAAAATGCTCATTCCTGGGCACTTTTTTACGGGATCTTGTTTTTCTTCAATGAGTATTTTTAATGTCAAATTTTTGTGCTTTGCAAATATTTTTTAAATTCTAGACCTTGTTTGCTTGTAAGATCAATATTTGTGTCATGGGTTGACATCATTATTTCTGAGATGTTCTTTTCACTTAGCATTCATTACATCTGAGTATAACATTAGACCTTCCTAATAGATCACTCAAAGTACAAATACAACATTATTTACTAAATAATTAAAATTTTCAAATCATTTGATATCCTTCATTGAAATGAGTTGTGAGTCATTTTATTTTATGGAGAGCCACTTTTATTAGAATTGGTAACATTTGGAATCTTAGTAAAATAATAGCTTATCTAATATGAGAAACTCATTATGCATACATATTTTTGAACTAAACAGATTCACCATTAATAAAAGAAGAATTTGTCACGGGTTATAAAAATCAGAATGTAGGTAATCCCTCTTGAAATATGTGTAAAAATTACAGACAATATACTAAAATCTTCATCCACTTGAACCCTTAGTCTGGTTTTGGTGGTCTTTAGGTCTTAGGGGCAGCTTGTAATTGGTGAATAGCTTGTAAATTGAAATGGATCTCACAACAAAACACACAAGAACAACAATGCTTATCAAAATGGATGCCCTCACTTTATAAAAAAAATTGTCAAACGAAAAACATACTAAACTCCATGTTACTTTGTGGCCTCCCTTGTAGCTCAGGAATAAAATTTCTACACTAGTGACCACTGCAGTTAGGACCTAACATATCTCAAAACCTGAATCACATTTTCTTTGTTCAGAAAGTGAAAAATAATCTTTAATTTGGGATTAACTATATAGTTTTGGGATTCATGAGTTCACTTTGTTATTTCATATGAAATATGAATCTATGTCGATAGACTGAACATTAAGGATCGAGGATATTCATTCAACCAAATTCATTTTGGATACAATCTTAGCCAACCTTCCTATATCATGCATCTCAAGGATTGAAGGTATTCATTCGATCAAAGTTGTTTCAAACATAATCCCAAATTTATTCCTTATATCACACATCTAGGAATTTGAAGTTTGATAGATGATATAATCAAAGAATATATCATGAATGACACCAATTCTACTCAATCAAATGGATTGCTACATTGTTGATTTACTATATTTTAATCAATAAAATATTTTATCTATTACCTTTTTTATTTGATTTAGAGGAGAGTTTATTATATTACTACATGTCCCTATAACTCTCCCTCCCCAGTAAATTTGGTTTGTCTAAAAGAAGACAAGTAGGACCGTTTTGGAATAACCAGACTTCCATAGACAAGTCACCGAATGGAAGCCATTAAAGATATTTTAGTTAGAGATTTTTGTAATGACTAGTTTGAACAAGGGAGTCTAGAGTTATATCTATGGTTACCAAAAATACCTAATAAAGAAGCATTCATACTCATATTGAGATAGAGTTAAATTGAACCATTCTCAAAAAAATGCATTTAGATTGTTAAAAACATTTTTTCTTATATGCAATATTATTGTTTCATTTGTAAATAATATTTAATTATAATTATTTAAATATTATAATAAAGGTGGATATAGATATTTCACAAAACTATACAGTTGAATCCTAAGAAAAGACTCCATCTATAGCTTAGAAGTTTGAGTGCAAGATAATGCATTTTCTCTTATCCTACTCATTCAAACTTAGATATAATCACAAGGGGTTTTTGAATCCATGTTAGAGCATTTATCTAATCCAAAATAAAGATAATCCATACTCTGGTTAAGCTCTGGAGACTTGCAAAAAGAGTAGTGTCTATGGCCGACAATAGAGAGTATGTAACACATCCCATTTGTATAGAACGAGTAACTTATAATAAAGTTACAATTAGACATATATACAAAATATCAGAGGTTGAGCATGTACAATGCAAGAAAAAGAATATTTACATGAATTGAAAGAAGTTACAATCAGAGGGTATTAGAAAAATCATAGATTGAACATGTAAAATGCATTGTTTTTGTAAGAAAATGTAAATAGGAAAACACATTACTGAACCAAATAATATGTTCATTGCTACATCTAAGATTAAATGTAATTTTAATGAATTTATCTAGAAACATTATATTTTAAAATCATATTTATAATTGAATTTAGAGTGGGAGATAAATATAAATTTAAGGAAAGAAGTTCTAAATTGATATCATTCTTTTTTTAACATTAGGTTGGTTTGTCTAGGTGTGAATTTATATCATTATTTTCTTAACATTAGGTCGGTTTCTATAGGTGTGATTTTAGGAAGTATATGAATGGTTTAAATCAATTCTAATTTTAATTTAGTCGTCGTTCTAAATTTGATGGTCTGATTATTGTTGTGATTGGTTTTTTCTATATAGATTAGAAAATTGCATATTCTCCAATTATGAATATAATGCAGCTTTGGTATATTGAAATTTGGGTCAATATTATCTTCCTTTACTTGGAAAGAAGAACTGTTGAAGATAAGATGTGTGAATGGTTTACTTAGGTCTTCCTATTCCATGTTGTATTCAATTTAGGATTCAATCTAGTGTCACATTAATATGTTTTATTATGACATCAAGGTTCCATTGTGTCAATATATGTGATTTTTTTCCTTAATTTATATATGTAACTATTTTTTGAGTCTTAATATCAAATTGTTTGTGGAAGCAAAAATTTATTTAAATAAGAGGGGTTGGTTTCTATTTTCTACATCTATGTTCATTAGGTTAGTATGGATATTCTAAATCCTTATATGTTATCTACGCTTTAATTGTGGGTTATAAACTTATTATAGAAATAGTTAGGGTAATGAAGTGGAATAAGATATATAGTCTATATTAGTAATATAGAGAAGCAAGGCATGAAATAATATCACATATAAATGGAAATTTGCATTGTGCCTCTTAATAAAAAACTCCAAAGCCATGGTAAATCTATAACGTTTTGTTCATGTCAATATATAACTAGGTTTGTGTGCTTAGAAATTCCTTGGCATTTTGGTATTTAAAACTTGGCTGGATTTTTTTTTGTGGTACCTTATATAGGAACCTTTGACCAAGTTTTAGAATGTTGGGATAGATATGTTTCACAGAATAGAGTGAGTTCCCTAGTATGTTTCCTTTTTGTTATACCATATTTGTCATTTAAAAACTTTTAGTTAAATTCTTAGAGTCAACGTATCCTATCATCAAAGTAAGTGAAGAAGCAAGCATATGAATCATAGAGCTTTGGGCTGACCTATCAATCCAAATATACATAATATATTTGTCAGCTTATAGCTTTTATCGAAATCCATTAAAATGTTGTAAATGCACTAAATGTGCTAAAATGTTGTAATAGTGCCTTATTGGAAAAATATGCCTTAAGGGTCACTATGAGGTCTAGATGACCTCAGAGATAGTATTTTGGTTGGGTTAGAATGTTTTAATCCTTAGACAAGGTGTCTAATAAATTCCTAGTTTGAAATGGTCGAAGTTGACATGGTAGTTATCAACTTGACAACATGTATAAACCAGAAATTAGTGTAACATATGGTTTTGAGTGTTGTAGGGAAGTTTAAAGTTAGTTTTGGATTGGTTGTCGAGTGTAAATTGTTTTTAGAGGAGATCCACGTGAGTGTGAAAATTATGTAGAGTTTGGGTGTGTGGATACCATGGTAAATGGTTTTGAATCAATAAAATAAAAACATTCTTGCAGACAGTCTTTTCTGGCTTGTGAGTATAGTCTTCATTTATGTACATTCAAATGCTTTGAACTAATATGTTTTGATTGGAAAATGGAGTATAAACATTGTATTACATGATTTTATTATACTTCCATTCCATTTTTGTATCATTTCATTTGCATTTGAAGGTAGAAGAGTCAACTTTGTGTTGACTATTCCTAGGCAGATTTGGTTGTAATCAACACTTTTAACAGTTACATTAGTGGTTACTATAATATTGTAATTACAAAGTATAAAATCCAACAAGCCTTGTTTAAAATATAATTAATATAATTTTAACCACTTTAATGGAGCAAGATCAACACATTTTATAGTGAAGATTTGATTTTATGAGATAAAATGTAATGAAAAGTTGAAAACTCATTCAAAATCACAAGGGTCTTAAGCTATATCTATATGTGGGATTTGCTAAAATATTTTCATGTGTTTATTGACATGTATAAAACCTCTATTAGGGTAGCCTTATTGTATTTTGATTGACTATCTTGATTCTTTGTAACATTTGTTAGACATATCATTCTTTTTACGGCTCCATATATTCATGTTTATCACTGCTCTCTATTTATTTGTTCTAAGATTCTATATACCTCTTTTTACAGGCCAGTATCTATTTTTTCCTCTTCACTTGTTTATGATGGCTAAGTGATCAATTTTAGAGATATTGCAGGCATGTCTATGAGAGGGTCATCATACCTTGATTCACTTGCTCAGGTGATTTTTCTTCCACACACACACAACATATACAAAATATACAACCTTCACCTGTATATAAGATTTGATTAGAGAAGGTATATGCACAGGTGATGAAAATGTAGATTTTCCTAAGTACTACTGGGAGCTTACCCAGTAACATATGTCCTATTGTGAAAATCATCACAAGTCCATTTGTTGATGGGTCAAGCTCCCAATAGTGCTTGGTAAAATCTACATTTTTGTCACCTATGCATATACCTTCTTTGAAAATACATAACTTTCATTCCAACCGTAGGAATGGTCATGTATTAATAATGCCCTAGTGGATTGTTTGCATAAGTTGATTTTAGACAAGATGGGTCCTTTACATTCAATATTTGGTCCTAAGGTCCTTTTAGGACCATTAGGAAAATTTGACATTACATTGAATTTATTACATTGAAAATCCATAATTGGCTTCAAGAGATTATAATTGACCCTTTAATTCCTTGTAACTTCATCCCTGATCATTGTAGCCTTTATGTCTTCAACTGGTCCATGATCTGGTCCTACACCATACTCCCCTCTTAGGAAAAATCTCTTGTCCCAAGATATAAACGGTTATCTCCTTTCTCCATGAATCCTCCTTGAAGGTAATTTATTGTGTGGTATCATAGGGGAATTTGGTTGCAATAAAAATTCCCCAAGTGTTGTCTTCTTATACATGTACCCTACATGAAACTTAGAACAAAAATCAGTACTCAAAATGTATGTGTAATCCCCTTTATGGGACAGTCATATCCCTGTTTTTGCTTCTTCTTTTCCTCTATCTTTTTTAGGTCTTCTTGACCCCTCCAACCTTGTGCCCCTGAAGGTTTTCCTTTAAATATCTTTTTCTACTCCTAAAGGTCATTCCATTGTTCCAACTTTGATGATTTCCTATCCCAAAAAAGACTATCTTGTAGGTCTGAATTGTACCCTATCATTTTTCATTCTCTGATGTAACTTTCATCCCCTTGCCAAGTTGTATCCTCTTTCTTTGATCCCTGAACAAACATGTATATCTTATCCCAAAAATAAATGACACTATGTTCCTTTTTTATCCCACAAGGCAATTAAAGGTGTTAACATAAATTTCTTATTTTCCTTATGCATAATATATTCATTTATGTGTCCATCATGAATTGTCTTTCTTAAATAGTAGTTAGTGCATGGTAGTTAGTTCAACTTCCTAAGGCCAAAATAGTAATTGGTATCATGAAATCAATTAGGCATCATCCTCATTGTTCATCTAGAGAGAGATTAAAGACATGCAATATATGCTTAGATAAAAAAGGCTTCATAAAAGCATGCATTATTAGTTAGTAGATATGCAAGATAGAGTGGATGACTACATGTAAAATTAACTATAGATTAACTTTTTATTCTTCTTCATTTGATTACAACAAACTATAGACTCCAAAAACTAGTGCAAACTTAGGTTTCTTTTTAGCATCAGTCTAGTGTGGTCTTTATTCACATTTTATACAAGATAGTACTAATGTTAGTATGTTTATATTTGACGGATTACAACATTAATATCTTAATTTAGAGTATGGGAGACAAGTTTTTGGTCTAATTATAGCTCAAATATTTTCTTGTGAAGAAAGACCATGTCTGAAAATATGAACCCATAACAAAATAAGAAGACAATTGCTAGATTGTGGTCTAAGTTCAAAAGAAAAGGTGATGGAAAATGTTATTGTCCCTGAAAAAATTCTAAGGGCTTAAAGACTCAAAGACTTCTAGTCAAAATAATTGAGAAACATTTAGAGAGCATGGTCACATTGAAGGGGGGCATGATTTTCATCCATTGGTAAATATTTCAATATATCATTTTAACAATTTATATACATAAGAAATCAATTGATGATGAGATCATGGTCATGGTTAATTTAAGGTCATCATTTTGATTTAGGTCAACCACCCTGGGTTACATGTTATGGACCATAAAAATTTGGAGAATGTGAATTTCCAAGTGGAGGAATATGGGGGTGTGAATATCCAATGAGAAGATAATGATTCCATGGAAAAAGATGATCCTGTGATAGAGAAAAAAATTGAAGATGATGGTATTGTTGCAGCTGAACATGTGCCAGAGAATACAATTGAAGATGATAGTACTGGCGCAGCTGATCATGATGATGAAGATGACCTTGATTTACCTATACTTGAGAAGGCATTTGAGCCCCTATACAAAGGCTCCCAAACAATTCTTCTCTCCGCTATATTTTTGTTGGTGAACTTCAAGGTTTTGAATGGTTTATCCAATGTAGAAATCTCACGAATGTTAAGGTATGTCATATATGTCATATTTTTGTACCTATTTTAGTCATAATTTCCTTATTGTTAACAAATGGTGAATCATGTACCACTAATTATATTTTTTGTTGTAGATTGATAGGTGAGTTTTTGCTACCACCATCGAACATTCTACCTCACTCATACCGAGAATTATCTGCCATTATGAAAGATATTGGGATGGAGTATCAAAAAATACATGCATGTCCCAATGATCATATTATATATCATAAACAACATGAATTTACAATAGAATTCCCTGATTTTCATATTAGTAGATATCAAACAGATCAAATAACAAAAAAGGTGCCTTGTAGAGTTCTCCGGTATATTCCCATTATTCTATGTCTACAACGATTATTCAGGTGCACTATCTTGGCACAATTTATAGATTACCATGTATGCAATAGAAGTCGAGATGACATTATGTGAATGCTTGCAGATGGTTCTGCATTTAAGGACATAGAGGAAACTTGGCCACACTTTAAAGAATAACCTCGTAATCTCAAACTTTCATTGGCAGCGGAGGGTGTCAATCAATTTGGAGAGATGAGATATGTTTACTCGGTGGGGCCTATTTTTGTTATCAACAATAACATTCCTCCTTGGATGTCCATAAAGAGGGAGAACATAATGTTGACAAAGATTGTTCCAGGTGTTTTTTCATTTAATAGTCATCTAAATTTATTTATAAATAATGCATCAAAATAACCATAATAATTATGTAATGTTTATGTTCATTCAACTAGGTAAGTACCAAGTTAAAGATGTGAAGTATATATTGAGACTCTTATTGATGATTTGTTGGATTTGTGGAATGAGGTCACTATATATGACATCTCTAGACCAATAGGACAAAGATAGTTTCAATTCCATGCAATGCTTGTATGGAAAATACATGATGCCCCTGGGCTAACACATTTTTGTGGTATGTTATTTTGCTAACATGACATCTTTGTTGTATGTCTAAGTTTGCGCATAAAAATTGTAATTATCAAAATTAACATATTTAATCCAACTATACACGATCTTGTAGGTCTTCAGACAAAGGAAAAATTTGCATGTCTAGTTTGTGGTCCAAAGATGAAATCTCATCATTCAAAAAATTTAGGAAAGCAGGTGTTTGATGAGTATAGACACTTTCTCCATAGAAATCATAAGTATTGAATTATCAAAAAATATATTTTCAATGGGAAAGAAAAGACTACATCAAAGCCACGAAGAATGACACCTCGCCTATGAAAGTTGGAATACAATAGAATAAATCATCGAGGTAATGTCATTCAATATGATGGTTTTGTTTGAAATTTATATTTTGATATTGTATTTTTTTGTTGATGATGTAATTGATGCTCGTGAAGGTAATCAAGGTGTCAATGACCAACTTCCAAAAGGACCAAAAAGTTATCCTAGAAAATTTAGCAGGTTGTCATACTACGAGCACCTCCCAATCATATATTTGTTTGATGCTATGCATATGGGAAAGAATATAATAGAGACATTATGAAAATTATTGGACAGAAGGCGTGATAAAGAAAAAAATTTGAAAAATTGTAGTGACATTGAAGATTCCAACCATGCATTGAAAAATGTCATTGATTAAATAACAATGGAGACCATATTGATATAAGTGCCCATTCTTGGTTATTATCAGAGCATCAAAGCAATATTATAAAAGAAGTCATACAAAAAATTTGATTTCCCATAGGATTTTCTGCGAACATAAACAATCTCATATCAAAGAAAAGTGAATTTGGGCCAGGGATGAAAACACATGATTGACATACCTTTATTAAGGTAATTCATGTTATTTTGTATTCTCTATATATTTGGATACTGCATGTAGTTTTCATTGTATTATTCTCTAAAATATTGAAAATATCATCTTATAATTATTGCAGTATGTTCTACCTCTATCTCTCCCACACCACTTCAACAACAATGTCAAACAAGTTATATATGATATTGAAAAATACATGAGGTTAGAAGCGTTATTTGTTAGATTTTTGTATAGATATTATATTTGTGACTTGTTTTACTTTTTTAGTAATTTATTGTATATTGTTTGTAAAGTATTGTTTATATATTTTTGTGTGTTGAATCTCTTCTAGGTGGTTATCATTGAAAGAAATCAATAAAGAAGATATAAAATATTGGAAGAGAATGAACCTTCTAATTTTTTCAATGCACATGAACATTACCTCATACATCAAGTTGAGGAGATTGAATTGTGTCGACCTGTACAAACTAGGTCAATGTGAATGGTTGAGAGACACCTGAAATTTTTGAAGGATTTGGTTTGATAAAGAGCACATCTTGAGGGTTCTATGGTGGAGGGATATATGGTATACCAAACCATGGTGTACATTAGTGAATATCTTCCTAAGTTTACAGCAAAGATCCATGTAGATCATATTTGAGACCCCAACTCTATTAACAAATTTGAAGGGGAGTACTTGATGGGGAAAGGTAGATTGAAGAAAGTGAGAGGTAATTATAAGATGTTATTGTAGTTAATTAATTCTTATAAATCTTCAATTGAATTTGTTTGTAAGTGGTCTATTTTTTTATAGAGTTGGTCAAGAGTGAGATGCAATATATTTGTATATTGTGAACAATCTTGATTAGATGATGGTATAGATTGAACTATGTCAACAAAATGGTCTCTCATTAACATGGGAAGGTGTTGCTTCATTGGTTAAAGAAGATTATCATAATAGAGATTCTAATGTTACACCAATGGTAATTGATCTAGCAAATGGTTTAAGAGGTAGACAGGTACATATAAATTTATTAATCATGACCCATATGTTTAATATCAAATCACGATGCAAATGATATTCACATATTTGAAAAATTGTAGGTCAAACACCACAAAGCTATGTACTACCATGGACATAAATTTTGCATAAAAAAGTTGGACGACACAAAAAAACTTGTGATTTTAGGATAACTACAATCTTTGAGGTCACTAATATTTCATATAGAAATGACATGCATCCTCAAGAATCTCAAAATTGATACTATGGCATTTTGGATGATATACTTGAGTGCAACTTTGAATCCTTCAAATTAGTTCTATTCATCGTCAAATGGTACAGGCTACGACTAAATCAAAATAATCCTGATAGAATTGTTATTCAACGTGATAATGGATTTATAATGATTAATACAAGGTATTTTGAGCCAGTTGGATATGAGCCCTGTGTTCTTCCAAACCAATGTGAGCAAGTGTTTTACATAGAGGTTCCACAAAAACTGGGTTGGTCATTTTTTGTTAGACATGATCCAAGAGGAAGGCTAGTAAAGTATAACGTGATGGAAGAAGAAGAAGAAGAAGAAGAAGGTGGTGATGATGATGGTGATGCTGATGGTGATGGTAGTGGTGGTGGTGGTGGTGGTGGTGATGATGGCGATGATGTTGGTGGTGGTGGTGATGATGATGATGATCATGTTGATGACGATGATGACAATGATGGTCATGATGATGATGATGGTAATATTGATCTAGTCATACAAATTTATTTGACTTATATGTTTTCATAATTAATTTATTATGTATTAAACTTTAATGCCATGGTACAATTAATTTAATGTGTTCATTTCTAATGATTACAACAGATGTGATTTATGATACATGTATTTCAGTTATTACTCGTATATCTAATGTATTTATTGTTTAACAAAATACCAATGTATTTCTTATGATGCTCAATTGTTGGTATTGATTACATGAATATATTTTGTGTGATTGTAACCCTTTGTGGAAATAGGCAATTGACTACAGACATCATCACCCCTTTTGTTGACATTCCTACATAGCACACATAAGGTAAAGGTAAGGAATTAAAAAATATACAATGATTATAATGAATGCATATTGTTCATGTTGTCTTCTATGTAATTTGTAGCATAGGTATCATGTAATTTTTGGCTAACTTAAGATAAATGATTTGCGTGTGTAGGAAATTTAACCCCTTTTACAAGGATCCTGCATAGTGACATGGATCAGCAGGTATAAGTCAATACACCCTATAGAAATAGTTTAATATTTGCTTTCTTTTTCTTTACGCCCATCTTCATTGAGTGGTTTAATAATAAGGTATTAACTTGCTCATTATTTAACAGTACTACCCTCAATATCAATGGTCCAAAGATTACATCAAGATTACCCTCATTTAGCAAAATATCTTGCTCCTTACCAACTATATCTCTCATTTGATGGACTGCAGGAACCACCTAATAGGTACTTGTCAGATCTGTCTTCCTTGAGTGAGGTAAATACGGGAATAGAAGACAAAAGTGAGACACGTAGTAGGCCTAAAATAGGGAAATCAACCTGAAGTCAAAAGATTAGAAGAAAATTCAATAAACTCATGCAATTTTTCCTTGTTGGAGGGGGGTCATGTTCTTATGATGATGAGACCAAAGATGACATTGAGGTGCCCTTGAGGTATGCACATCTTCTGAAAAAATAGGTACCCAAGGAACTACCTCTAATTAACACTAATTTTTGTGTTAACAAGAGGATATATCGTATAGCTCCATTGTCATTACATAGTTTGGGCCTATTTTTGATGGATGACATAAAGCTATGTTACAACAAAGTTGTTGAATTGATGGAGTTTGTCAGACCTTTTTACAATTACAATAATTGGATGCGGATTGTTTGATATAAAAAAAGTATACGTAGGTATGCATTGTCAGCAAATTATATACAATGGAAAGAAAAGGATCAAAGTAAAGGATTTTCTATGTACATTGACAGAAGGCCAAAAGAAACAGGGAATATTGCAGGTTTTACAAATAGTACACAACCTGGGTAAACTAATAAGAGACCCAATTGCATATTCGAGGCACGTGAGGGGAATCAGGTTTTTGTATGTGCAATAAAATCAATAAGTGCAGGGGGAGAACTACGAATAGATTACCAATTGAATTGCATAGATACAAAAAAATTTATGATCATGGGGGTGGTAAGTACTATATACCATTTAAACTAACCTCCAAACTCCAATATACCATTTTATTAAAAAAAAAAATTGTTAGGTCTATTGCTTTCATTTCGTTGAAGTTCTTATATTTAATCTTTGTCACGGGATGACATGGATCCACCACATGATGAAAAAGGTGGTGATTTTACTCCCACCCATTCTTCAGAAAAGGTAAACCTTATTGTAATTGAACAAATTAGATAGAAGAAAAATGTTATATCATTGTGTTCTTTTCTTTAGGGTTTTGGAGTTATTATCATAGTTTTATTGATATTCCTGTCACAAATTGATGTTCACAGAAAGGGAAAAGCGCCTATAGAAACAATGACAATAGCGCCAGATATGCATGAGGCCATCATAGATATCCCTAACCCTGTAAATATGGTTAAGAAGAAATTAAAAAAACTCAGTTCAGAAATTCTTGCCATTTTGCTCGATCCAAATCCAACTAAGGAGACGTTGGCGAGGAAAGAGGAATTGATGCAGCAAGCACGTTGTTTGGAAGTAAGCAGTAATGAATCTTTAGTTATAAAAAAATTTCAATAAAGTTTTATATTTTATACTCTTTTATGTCATGAACTAAAATATGTATGTGTTCTTATAGGATTTTTTGTGTGCTCAAGCAACTGCTCATGGACATCGTGGTGAGGCCGGTACTAGTACATCTCCCTCAGGTAAAATAATCCTTTAGTTAATAGGTTACAAACTTCATTGGTCTTACTGATTAGAAATCTACATTTTTTCATTGGATTTACTAGTTGTTTTATTCAAACTCACATATCTTGACTCCTCACTTCAAACTGTACATTCACAATATTATCTTAAATATCTGTATCCATGAACATTATGTGAATTAGTATGTTTGGCTTTTCATCTTCACCCATAATCTGACAGAGTGAATGATGTCCAACTACTATAAAACCTCATGAATGTCTTTGCTAATAATGTATTGCTTAGGTCATGATGTACTGCAGATGCCTCCTCCTATGAGGACCAGCAATCTGATGTCATTACTGACTCTAATATTGGAAACAAGGAGCATGCAAACATCCATGTTTGCATCGTCTATACCTGGTATATCCTTGTTTTTCTATATTCATTTATGTGTTAGTTATGATTTGATTTGTACTTTAATCTTGGGTGAATTTCATAGTGGAATAGTTTTTTGCAATACAAGATACACCTCCTCAGGATACAGAGACCAATTCTAGTGATAATTCGTCATCATTTCTTAGATCTACCAGTGTTGCTAGTACGAGAAAATTATAGATGTCATTGTTGTTGACCGATGAAGATATGATTCCCTTAAAATTACCTAAGCTTCCAAGTACTTTAAAATTATTATTATTTATATTCTATTTTTAATTTACTTATTCATAACTTGTTTTGGATTGATGATCCCATGATGTGTTTGCAGGGAACGATGTTTTTTATGAAAAGCTTCATGAGATGACATTGTCGCTATTCGAGCCCACTATATGTACAAGGTGGAACATCATATGTTAACTAACCCTATCCCACTGCTTTGATTTTATATCATTGCTAGAATATTTTTCCTTTCATCTATTTATTGTACTATATTCAAGGTACGCAACTTCAGTTAATTTTTTTAGCTAAAAACTTTGTTTTTTCTTCAAAGGTGGAATTTATAGGATAAAAAATTAAAAGATCAGCTCATAAAATCTTTAGAGGAGCTCTTTGGAAGTAACATTTTTGACAACGACAAAGTTCTTCAAAGAGATTGCAAACATCTAAAGACTATGAGGGACGCATACAGAAGGAATCTAGTGAACAACCCAAAGTACGGGCATCCTCCCGTGATTCTAGAGAAGTAGTGGAAGCAACTCATTTTGGATGCAAAGGAGAAAGTGCAAAGCCAAAGAGGAATTGCACCAGTAAAGGACAACAGAAGGTATGCGATAGTATTAAGTAGAATGTAATTATGCACTAATTAGTAATCTTTATATTTATATAATCTAACATATTTTGAACTTTTCATAGACTGCAAGACACATCAAAGGCTACAAAGGACATAATAGAAAAGATTGGCCAACACAAACTTGGCTCTGGTGGTTATCTGAAACTTCAAGCAAGAATTGTAAGTAGTAGTAAATCAAATTTTGAATCAATTTTTTTATAAATTGAAAACAATTTTGTTTAATCAAACAATACCTACAGAATTGACGATATTAAGCCAAAAATTTAGGGCTCAGATTTTAATGTAGCGCCCACGGAAGAAGACAGAAAGATTGGCTTAAAGGAAGGCTATAAAGTCATGGTTGAACACCTACACCAAATCCAACATCCTTCTGCATCAGTTCACACACAGGTAAGTAGGCCAAATGAAAATTATTTCAAATTGAATACTTGAGCGATAATCTATTTTATGTTTATTTCATACTTGAGCGCATGACATTGCAATGCAGCCTTCTAATCCTAGCATAGAACCTCCACATGACGAAGACCTTGATGTGCATCGGAGTGATGGAGGTACTCATTTTCTATTGCAAATTAATTGTGTAATTTTTAATACACTTTAACATTTTAAATTGAAATTGGTGTAACCTTTCTTGTGTACATTTTAGAGAATGCAGTACATCATGGTGAACGAGTGGAGGATGATCTGATTGTTCACCATAGTCAAGATGATGTGGCATTGTTAGGTAAAGAAAATATATGTTATGTTATTTTAATTTTTTTTGATCGGTTGTTATCTTCTTTTAATTAATTAAATACTTGTAACACTAATAAAAAATGTTGTGAATCTAACCTATTTAGTTGTTATCGCAGTGGACCCCCCTTTGGCACACTAGCGTCCTCCTACACACAGGAGGAGGCATTTATTGAGATCACAAGAAGAAGAGGAGGGGAATGATGAAGATCTTGATGCTCTACTTAGCCATTACATGCAAAATTAAATAAAATACCAAAAAAGAAATGATTGTAATAAACCTTTTTTGATAATTTATTTACATTGTCTTAATTAATGTAATTTTGTGCTACTAAATGTTGATGAATGTCCAATTGTTAATTAATTTTAGGTGTTATTGAATGTTATGTGATTATAATGATTGAATTTTATATTTCATAAATGGATGAATGACTCTTAGATGTTAATGGGTGGTTTAGAGTGATGTTAGGGGGGTGGGGCCAAATGAGCTTCCACCTTCATGTGGTTGGCCTTGTTAAGTAGAGAATATTAAACTATTCTTGAAACCAAGTGAATCTTGAGCTAAACTAATGTAGAGCACTAGTTTACTATCCCCTTAAGGAACCCAACTCAACTCAAGGATTCTACAAGTGTCTTGGAACTCACTCAAGGAGTTAGTCTCAACTCAAGGATCAAATAGAGTGCTCTGACTTTAGACAGCCAACACCTCAGACATTTTGAACAAACTCACTTCCTCTGATCACTTATTCCAACTTCTCTTGACATCAAACATCCACTCAACAATCCCAATCTAGGCTTCCCCCAATGCACCTAGGGCCTCCAATATGTCAAATATTTCAACAAGCCTTTTCATCTTGTCCCAATACCTCAGAATACTTTAACATGGTCAATACACCATATTCCACCAGCTCTCCAAGTCTGGTCAATAGTTTTGCAACATAATACACTCTATGTAGAGTTCTTCTTTGGTCTGGACTTCACCTTCTTCCATGCATTATTTAATTTTTACTTTCATATAGATGTTTGGCCAGCACCAATTTTTCAGAACCATCATGATCCAAATTCCTATTTTGTTATTTAAAACTGGTTTAGATGGATCTTACAATTTTCCCAATGGGGGGTCTACTAGATGAGCAAACCACCAAGTGCACAACACTACTATTTATTGAGCCTAGCCATTTTTTTATTTTTGCGAAAGGTAGGGACTCCAGCTGCCTACAACTCTTGTTTGGGTAAGCAACCACTTGTTTAATTTATGGATTATTGTGGAAATGTCATGATGTTATTCACCATTTTTGAACAATAATTATAAATATGTATGCTTTGAACTTATTGCAGACTGCTTACTGTTATTCTATAAAGTTTATATTACCACTAACCCAAATTTGTAAGAAACTACATGTATTGATACCCGTTTTGCTAATTTATAATTTATTAATTATATAGCACTAATTATGTTGTAGTTCCTCAGAAAAGTTGAGATAGAATATGTATTAAATCGATCAGATTTCCACAATTCATTTGAATTTAAAGCTTGAATTTCTAATAGTTGCAATGCAAATCTATTCTAATGTTAAAACATTATAGCCAAGTGAATTTCCAACAAAGTGAATAAACATCTCTAATACTCGAGTAATTTAGTGGCCTTTTATATATGTTAATGTATGTCAAAAAGTTATCGAGCATTTAAGTATAAGGCATCTCACCTTTGTTCTCCTTTAATGAAATATGAGATAGTTTATGTTGATTAGATATCCCTGAGGAATGATAATTCAGATGTTTGAAGCCTTAAATCATATTGTTGCCTCATCTTTCAAGTGTGTTGTTAAGTTGTGTGACTTTGACACTCTTACTGCTGAGATACAATTTATTAACGGAGTTGCAGGCCATCACAAGTAGTGAAGCAGATCTAGACGGTTTAAGAGTAATCCAGACACCCTTGGACCATAATCAAATGAAGACAATCCATATGTGACAAGTTTGGCTGCAAAAATGAAGACAATTCATATCTACCTTCATGCATGAAATCAATTTCAGTTGTGAATACGTTTTTCATTTTTTAATTTATAAATTTTTTATATCTATGATATAATATAGATATAATTATTATTTAAATAATACTACAATATGAAATATGAATATATTATAATATATTAATATAATTATATTTTAATATAATAATATATATTAATATATCTAATATAATTATCACATTCATTTCTTTAGTATTGATTCGCTCTATTCCAAAAATTTACATGCAGCTCTCGATGGCTGCTCGGCTAGCTTCGAATCCATGCTCACAACCTTCTGGTATGAATTCTTCACCATTTCTTATATCACCTTTTATCTATATTTACAGTTTTCTTTTTAGGTAGTGTAAAAATATTTTTTTGATTTCCTTTTCTAAGGGAACTTTATGTTGTATATAGTGGTTTGTGTTCTATAACTAGAAATCATCTTTTTATTACTATCCATTAACAATCTCTTTAGTTTTTGCACAAATCATTATGTTTAAAGGTATGGTTATTTAATATTATTTAAGTATTTCAAATGAATAAGATGAGAAATATGGACAATAAAGCCACTATAGTCAACTTGTGCATAACTTACGCTTTAGATTGTGGACAATTCATGAAATATTAATTCCACCTCAGTACTGGAAGGTTACACACAAAAGCTCAAGTTATAAGGAGAATGATACTAGTATAAGACAGATAGACAAAATTATTTTGATCTATTTTCTATGGTGTGCAGGGATAATTGATATTTTGGTACTAGGGAAAGTTCTAGTGTAACTATACATACATCTAGTCCAAACTTAATGTAAATATTTTTAGTAATTATGAACCTCTTTTTTTTTAAATGAGGTTAACTTGATCAAATAGTAGTCTACCCTTCCAAAGAAATAAAAATACACCAATTGGGTGTGCTAAATTCTTGCTTGTTTCTTGAGTTTAATTGCCTTATATTTAGTTGTGATTGTGTTTATTACTCACTTTATGAATCGTGTGCTTGTAATGTGTGTTGATTATGTAGCATTCAACATATTAAACAAAAGTGAGTGCTAAAGTCAATTTCCAGAATTTACATCAGTTTTTGACATAACTAAGATGGGCATGATATTCTTTTCTTACCATTGTAGAAATTCAATTGTTGAGCAACAAAGGATTTAAAGCTTTGTGTGCTTCATTATGTGTTAAGGCCACACACTATGATCAAAAGCATTTTTTTATTTTAATTGGGGTTCTTTTCTCTACATCATAAATTATGTACACCAATTTTGATGATGTCATTTTAAATACAATTACTATTTTCATTCTTGTCATTTAACTTGACATATTTGGATATGGCAAGATAAAATAACTCAATTACATTCCTCAATTACATTGCTATATTTGGATATAGAAAAAGAAAATAACTCAATTACATTGCTATATTTGGATATAGCAATATGAAATAACTCAATTGCATTCCTTTTCCAACAACATGATAACTCAATTACACTATTCCTATTTGCAAGAAACAACCTATAGGAGACACTAATCCCATAGTCCAAGGTCAAAGTACCAACCCAACATGTGAGACACTGACCTCATCAGAATACAAGAGATAAGAAATATGGACCATCAAAAGACTAAAAATTGCACCCTAAAATCACTTGAAGCATTAGATTCCCCAATGACAGGAAGACAAAGAGATATACAAATGAACATCCTTCAAGTATGACTTCGAGCATTGGATGCCCAAAGACAGGAAAAGAGAAATACAAACGAACATTGTCTCTCTCTTCATGTTTGGGCATCCAAAGCTTCAAGTCATAATTGACATCATCAGATTGGTTGACAACTTCCCTATTTTATCTTCAACAACATTTCCAGAAGAAGGCATCTGTAAGTAGGTTGGCTATATTTGAAGTCGGGTAATTTGACTAAATTAAGTTTATATTCTTGTAATTTATTTGTTGATATTGGGTTGTAACCATGAGTATGGACATGACTAATTAATTTGTATGAGCAGGAAACATATACGAACATTGGAGGAGTGGATAGAGGTGTGTTTTTAAGGGTATAACATTATTGATAATTTTTTGTAGGAAGTAGGCCTAATGTATGAATTTGATTATGATTGATCTTCATATAAGATGCAAGCTAACATTGGATAAATGGATTTTGTATGCAGGAACCAGAACCCCCTTTGGTGAGTATCCTATGCAGTGTACATAAAGGCAAGGTGATGATTCTTCTAAGGGATCGACATGTATAAGTCTTTCGGGACTTACATGAGGTTTTTTTTAAAAAAACATTAATTTGAGCTTAACGGTTTACATTGAATTGTTTGTATGTTTGTCATTGAATAGTTCTAGTTCATATGCAGGAACCAGAACCCCCTTTGGTGAGTATATAGGTGGATTTTATTGGTCTTTTGCATATCCACTACCCTTGGCCATTCATCATGTCTATTAACTGTCAATCTTCCCTATATCACATCATCATGACTGAGATCCTTTGGCACTGTTATTCTTTTCCATGATCATTTTGATTTCTCTAGCTTGTAAACTGTTGTCACTACTCACTTTTTCTCTTCCTACTCTAGATGACTTTTATCTTCAAAGTTATACCTTTTCTACCTCCAGAATATTTGAATGAAACATGTCTTTGAGAAATTAACAATGGTGGGATACATTGTATTTCAAGATGAATGTAATGATTGCAAATGCATAAGAGTTACGAATATTGCTAGATGAAATTTACTTTGAACTTTTATATGGCACTAACTATGCATTCTTCCTTATTTTCTTTTAGGGGTAGCAATGGTATCAGGGTGGAAATATTATGTTTCTTTTATAATGGGTGTTACTATGTGATTGGTATCCCTTTTGGGGTGATTCCATATTGGGTGTTCAAATAGGTTTTTCTGGTGAGTGCTAATTATTTCAAGGAGAATATACTAATATAGAATGAATTGAAATTCTTACTGACTTACAAAGAAGAATCTATAGAGATTATGAGACTTGTAACGTTTATTCATACAATGCTCGTCTTAACCATATTTTAGAATGTAGATAGTTCATAATAACTTGTAACTTTGTGTAACTTTATGAGAATATTGATTATTAAAATTTCAAATTGTAAATTTATGTATTTACATTGGTAAAATACTAAAATACTATGTTAGATGCTTTAAATGCAGAAATTGTGTTCAGGTTTTAGATGGTAAATTTAGTTTTTATATCATTTCCAGGTGCGGGATGGCATGCTATTTATCGAAGTGGTTCTCAAAGAGCCAGACAAGCACATTGTTTCATTATCAGATGCCTACTTTTTTCCACCTTCTCAACCTTCACTTCTTCCAAAACCAAAGGTGGTATAATGATTCATCATCAACTCCCTCCTAGGTAAGCTAGGATTGTTGTTTATAATATGAGTTCAAATGAGACTAGCATTTGGACTTTTCAATTATCCAAGGTTCATGAAACAACATGTGGTGGTCACCATAGAGGGAAAGTCATTTCATTAAAAGTTGTTGAATATGTGCAGCCACCTATGGTATGTCCTATGTATTTATTATTTAATCTAATGCAATATATCTATTATGAATTCTACAAAGCTATATATTTTTCTGCTCGAAATTCTTGTATTTAATTTGTTCTCTCAAATATTTCTTGGTTATTAATAGGGATTTTGAAGATTAAAAAACTACTAATTGTACTTTTCATTTGGCTTATCATTTATTCACACTTCCTTTTCTCATTCAGACATATGAAGAATACCTTCAAGTTCATGAGAAAATGATCAAGTTTAGTAGCATAATTTCACTGAGATTTTCAATTGTATGTATGCTTCTCAGGCTCACTTACCTCTCCCTCTTACATGTGTAAGATCATCCCTTATTGGCATGGCTTAGCTTAATAACATATGGCATATTATTGGATCATTGGTTGGTTCATTAACTCATTAGTATTGGCATATATTACAATGATTAACTGATTCATTAACATATGCTACATTGGCATATTATTATTGGCTGGGTCATTATCATTTGCATTGATTAACTGGCTCATGATTTGGTTCATGCACTTGGCTGGTTCATTGGTATTGGCATTGACATATGGTACATTGACATATTGGATGATTCATGAGTATTGGCATTTATCATATTTTTATATGTCATTTATGTGTGAGCACATCTCTTTTACATAACACTTGGCTTATGTTAGATTACCCTTCTTCATTGTTATGGCTGAGTCTATATTTGTGGCATATAGTTGAGACTAAATTGTTTTTGGTATAGCTGGATAAATGTTTCATGTATTTGTTTATGCATATATGGAGACATACATAATCAATTAATTGTGACATACATAACCAATTAATATATTGTGTTGGCCTTTGCATTGGCATTGAACAATGATATAATCTGGTATGTATGAGGGAACTTACTTTCCTTTGTAAGCTGAATTTATTGCATATTGAGAGGGAGTTTTTCTATTATATGCACTGACATATTTATGTCTTGGACTTAGTTATAGTTGTGCCAACATGTACATTATACTAGTTGGTTGTGTAATGTTTTATATTATTTATTTTAGTATGATGATTTATGCTTGTTCTATGAGAGAACTACATTTGAATACATTGGTTATTGCAACATACTTTATTGGCTTATTTTATACTTTAACATGTATGTATGGAGCATACCTTATTGGCCTATTGTATACTTTAGCATGGATGGATGAAGCATACTTGATTGGCTTATTGTGTTGGATCATACTTTCTTTCATATGGCTGAGATTATATGTGGTTCTATGTGTGAACACATTATGATTCTTATGATCATAGTTGTAATTCTTATGTGGATAAGATTTTTTTGGACATGATCAGAGTTGTTACTCTTATAATTATATGGATTCATAAGATAAGATTTTGTTTATGAGATTCATTTAGTTATGATTATTCATTTGGATATACTTATGCTCATGGCTAAGTTGTTCTTATGAATTGGAGAATATCATGGACTTGATATTCCTCTTATGGATTAGGGATATCCATTTTTGAGCATTTGGTGGACGTCGTGGACTTGACATCTAGAGACCATTGCTCAGAGCATTTGGTGAATATCATGGACTTGATATTCATTAGACCATTTCTCTTGATATTATGGACTTGATATCTTGTGGATCAGGGATTATATCTAGTAGATAGAGATCTACTATCATAGATGAGAGATCTATGACATCATTGGATAAGGAATTACTTTGCTCTACATTAGCGAATTACTCCACCATATTATTAGTTCAATAGAGAAAGCTATAAATAAAAAAATAAAAAATATGTCTTCGCTATTGCGATGTTCGTCGCATTCATCATCGAAGAGAAAGCTATATGAACGACGAATGGATCGAGAGACCCGCATTACTATACTGAAGAACCCCCTTACTGTTTCGACGACTTCGGTGTTGTTTATATAGAATTTTTGTCATTGTTTTTTACTGATCATGTAGTACATTGTCGTAAATGCAATGACGTGTGGAATGGAAAGGTGCTTACAATTCTTCACATAGAACCATTTTTTTACATTTATAGAAATGGTTTTTTGATGACTAAAGCTAGTCATTGATTGCATCGACAAAAAAAGTTCCACGGCAACATTGGTCGATTGTTCTACATTTGATAGTGGCAAAAATGACCCATTGGCATTGAAAATTGAGTTATATTTTATTAGTGTGTTGTAGAAGATATGCCCTTGTCATTTTATACAAGAAGGAGGAGAAGTTCTTCAAGTAGGGAGATTTCAAGACATTCATCTTCACCAACTGTTAGAGAAGAGACTTTGTCATTATTTGTTGCATCAACTTTTGCAGTAGGAGGTACATATTCAGCATCACAAGGTACTATTTTTTTAGCAAGTACAAGTGCAAGTGCAGCCCCTACATTTTTTATTCAAAAAATACTAGCACCAATAATGGCAATACCATTCACGTTTGTACCCTTTAATCAGGCCATCCCACTGAACTTTGCCAAACATCATGACATATCATTGGAAGCATTGAAGAGCTTGTCTAATTTTATGAGAAATAGAGAGTCAAATCACTACTTTTGAGCACATCAGAGATGTGGCTAATTTTTGTAATGTACATCATATCACTAAAGAAGATGTGGTTGTCAAGTTCTTAGTAGCTTCATTCAAAGGAAAAGCCTTACAATGGTTCAGAACTTTGGTAGTAGGTTCAATTGACTCATGGGATAGGCTAGCAGACTCTTTAATCAATTTTTTTAAAGATAATTCATGCCACTTATCCCTAGTGGAGAAACTCTCTACTATTAAAAGTTCCCCTTAAGAGCAAATGACAAATTTCAATACTCAGTTTCTCACGACATAGAATAGGATTCCTGTTACTATAAGGCCTTCACTTGAATATGATTTTCTATATTACTTGAAGATTTTGAACATCGATATCCCAGTTATAATTCAATCTATGGGAGGTACCTTACTGCCTCAAGTGTTTGATATAGTTGTTTGGGTACAGAATAGTCTTATTCAAGTCAGCAAGATAGCCCCAAAGCCACCCATGCCTATTTTTCCTAATATTTAGTCCAACATTCCCCTGTGGATCCCTCCATTTACTCCTTTACTTATTGCACCAGCACCTCAAGCTGATACAAGTCATGAAGTATTAACTACAGATGCTTCCCAAGAGCTGCAAGAGATTAAAAATAGTCAGCGAAAAATTGAAAGCATACTGCAGACTCTAGGTAATGAGTTAACCAACATTAAGAAGTAGTATCAAGGGCCTAGACCATCTTTTCAACATAAAAAACAAGAATTTAACCAACTGTATCAAGGGTAGGGACATCAATATCAGAAAAATAGGCAGCCATATCAAGCAGCTTACTAAGGTCAGAGGTATAATCTGAATCAAAGGCCATTTCAACCTTGCAACCTCGCACCCCTCAATGTTGCAAATCTAGTTAGGGATCTTGTACTAGCACATAATAACCTAGAAGTAGAATATGAATGGTGGTATCCCTGCAATCAAGCACAAAACCAGGCTACATGTTCAAATGGAGTGATTAATCAGGCACTCATGGTACAAAATGATTCAAGTACACAACCAGATGCATCTTCTAGTGCATGTGAGCCACAACAAGATGTGCAACCTAATGAAATCGCATAAATTAATTGCAAAGGATAAGATTTTTGTGGTGTCAATGGTGATCTTTAATTACAGCCAATACCTGAGCTAAGAAAAGAACTCTAGAAAAGGAGAAACTAAAAGAGAAAGGGAAGACATCTGCAACTGCAGAGCCATCACCTACACCAACTATAAGCATACTAAAGAGACCTCCTTCCATCCCAACTAAGGAACATCAATCCCACAAGGATACAAAACCTGCTATGGCTAAAACACACCAGAAGGTACATGAAGTAGTGCCTTTCAATATTGTGGACAACATGATGAAAATGAATGTCACAATGACTATGTGGGATTCTTTGGCCATCCCGAGACAACCTGAGATATTTAAGAAGGCATTATCTGAAGAGATGATTATGCAGCAGTCCATTGATGATGTTTGTAAGACTATGTTGGTCAATGTTGATCAAGGAAAGAAAATTCAAAATAGCAGTGAGGAAAAGGCTATTATTCAAGGTAAAAATGTGAAACTACCTCCTTTTTATGTGTCATTAATAATTAGAGATAGTTTAGTACAAAATTTTATGGTAGATAGTGAAGCCACAATCTCAGTCATGCCCAAGAAGATAGTTGACCAGCTAGGATTAAAATATGAACCTTTTGAAAAGGGACTAGTACAGGTTGACGACTCATCAGTTAATATGGTAGGTTTGATCAAGGATGCAATTTTAACCCTTCATGCTAGTCCTAACTTCTCTATTCTTCAATATATATATGTCATAGATCTTCCTCCTTATTTTTCATTATGTTTATCAAGAGAATTCACAGCCAAGATAGGAGGATATCTTTCATCAGATTGGTCTCATATGTTGTTCTGTAATAGGTATGGAACCAAAGTAGCCATTAAGTCTAATTTGTTAGCAAAAGAACATATAGAGCCATATGTTGTCATCAATGTAAATTTTCTTGTATTTGATGATAATGACGTTTACACTACATATGAAACAAATACCCAAATTGAGAATATTCCAAATATCATGTTGGATGAGTGGGCAGTAGAGAATGATTTAGAAATTGAGTTTGGTGTTGTCTTGGATGTTGGTATAGGGAATTACATGTTTCAAGAAGATGGTTTGGTAATGCCAAATCTTTTTAAGTCAACTAATTAAGTTCTAGAACAACAAGGTGAGGGAGATGTATTTTGATGGTGCTATAAGTAAGCATGGTGTTGGTGGTGGTGTAATGCTAGTCTCCTAAAGGTGAGAATTATTATGCAGCATTTAGATTTGGTTTTTCTTACACTAATAATACTGCTGAGGATGAAAGTTTAATTAATGGGCTAGATTGGGCTAGGAAAAGAGGTATTAAGGCCCTGAAAGTTCATGGAGATAGTGTATTAGTTGTTAATCAGGTAAGGGAAACAAATTTTGTTAAGAATGATGCTTTAAAGATTATAAGCATAGGGTATGGGATGAAATTGAATATTTATATGCTTTCTATATAGTTGTAATTCCTCAAAACTTGAACCAACATGTTGATAGGTTAGCTATTGTAGGAGCTCAATTTGACATCCCTAATAGTATTACAAAATGTTGTGATAAAAAACATATTAAAATCATTGTTAGGCCTTCAATTCTTCGTAACAATGTAAACTGGCAAGTATTTGAAAGTGATGAACATATTCTGTAATTTCTTCTTGAAGAGGACATTTTTTCAGTATCTAATCACGATAGACTAAAGCAAAGTTATGATGATCAAGTGGTGCAACTTAAGTCCAATAAGTTTCCTAAAGGACTTGTAACCTTGGAAATAATCTTCAATATGGATGACCAGGCAAAGAAGAACAAAACCTACCTGTTGGTCCAACAAGAGCATTATGCAGATTTGGAGATTGAACTGGGTAAGAGTTTAAATATTGGATAAGTAAATTTAGATTTAGAAAAATTTTCTTAGATTTAGTTATTTCAAGAATTCAATGATATTTTTGCTTGGAAATATGAATACTTGAAAGTTTTTAATCTAGCACTTTCTCAACATACCGTAGAGTTAGAACCTAATGCAAAACCAATAAGGCAAAGGCAGAGACTCGTTAACCCCAAGCTTGAACTTCTCATGCATAAAGAAGTTCTTAAACTGATTGAGAGTGTCATTATTTATCCTATTAAGCATACTAGTTGGGTGTCTAATCTTGTTCATGTAAGGAAAAATAATGGGGAATTGAGGTTGTGTGTTGATTTTAGAGACCTTAATAGGGCATCCTTGAAATATTGTCACCCTTTTCCATCCATGGAACAAATTTTGCAATGTGTTTCTAGTTCAAAACATTTCTCATTATTAGATGATTATTCAGGATATAACCAAATCTTAGTCAATTAAGTGGATCATTTTAAGACTACATTTACAACCAAATGGGGTAACTATGGCCTACTGAAATATGTCTTTCAATTTATCCAATGCAGGTGCAACTTTCCAAAAAGCTATAGATATGGCTTTTAGCAATCTTATGTACAAATTTGTGCTAGTGTACCTTGATGATATCACTGTTTATTCTAAGCATGTAGCAGATCATATTAAGCATATAGGGAAAATATTTGAGAGGTGTAGAGAGTTTGGAATTTCTCTTAACCCCAAAAAATGTGTGTTCGTAGTGCATGAAGGTAAGCTGTTAGGATATATTATTTCCAAACAAGGTATTACAGTGGACCCCGAGAGGGTTGCAGCCATTTTAGAAATTCCTTTACCACACCATAAGAAGGGGCTACAATCCTTCATAGGTAGAATTAATTTTGTTAGACAATTTATGCCTAATTTTGTTGATCTATTGAATCCTGTAACATTTATGTTAAATAAAAATCAATCTTTTAGTTGGACAGGAGAAGGAAAAAAAAGTTTCCAATCTATTAAGGAGGCTCTAGAAACAACTCTTGCTTTTCTAAATCCCAATTTTAGCAAAAAATTTATTCCATATGCATATGGTGGATTTGAATTTATTTCTACAATGTTGGTCCAGGAAAATTCTTAAGGTTTAGAGCACCCTATTTCCTTTTTTAGTAAAGGCTTGGAGGAGTATGAGAAAAGGTACAACTTTGTGGAAAAGTATGTCCTTGTTTTTGTGAAGACCCTCAACAAATTCAGGCACTTATTGACCCAAAATAAGGTGCATCTAAGAGTAACTCACCCAAGTATCAAGGATATTTTACTTAGAAAAAACTTAAATGAGAAAAGAGTTGGTTGGATAAAAAGGGTCATGGAGTATGACGTGGATATAAAAGTTACTAAGTTGTTGAGGGGTAAAGGTCTTTGTGAATAGATGACTAGTGAGGAAGCCTCAGAGATTCAGGAACAAACATAAACAACTCTAGTTTTCCATATATTAGAGGACAGTGATAGAAAAACAAACTGGTTGCAAGACATGGTGTATTTCTTGAAGACAAGTGAATGTCCCCCAAGTTTGGATAAAGCAAAAATAAGGTACTATAGACTATATTTTGTCCCATTTGTGTTAATTAATGATGTTCTTTACATAAAGGATCACATTGGTGTCCTTCTAATGTGCATAGATCCAAATCAAATTGCAAAAGTCTTGTATGAATTTCATGATGGACCTTCAGGAGGTCATTAGTCTCCTAGGACTACTTATTTTAAAATTATTAGGGTTGGTTATTATTGGCCAACTATTTTCAAGGACAACCATGTATATGTTAGAAAATGTATGAAATGTGCCATGCTTGCAGGGAAAGAGAGGTTGTCAGCTTTACCTTTGCAGCCAATCAAGATAGAGCATCCATTTGTAAGATAGGGTATTGACTTCATAGGTCAGTAAACCCCACATCAAGTGTAGGACATAAGTGGATAATCATTGCAACTATTATTATTTCACTCATTCGACAGAAGAAACAACAATGAAAGATGCTAATGAAACAACTGTTTTAAATTTCTATGATGATATTATTCACACATTTGGAATCCTTGACTCCATAATATCTAATAATGAACTTGCTTTCATAGGATTGAGGGTGAGTGATTGGGAAATTAAACATGGTATATATCTTATTACTAAATCAAATTACTATCCTCGGGGCAATGGACTGGCATATTCCACTAACAAGAATTTAATCAAAATCATCAAGAGGACTTTGCAGGACAATCAGCGGGATTGACACTCTAAATTGAAGGTTGTTCTATGGCTAGACAAAATCACTCCTAAGAAGATAATTGATAATTCTCCTTACATGTTGGTCTATGGTAAAGAGGCTTGTTTGTCCATTTCCATAGATTTTTCAGCTTTGGATCTTGCTAGTCAGCTTGTTCACTTTGAGGAGGGAGACCCTTTGCAAGTACGTTGTGCTTAGCTGATGGAATTGGAGGAGAATAGATACAAAGCTATGCAAAATATGGAGTTCAATAGATGAAAATAAAGAGGATTTTTGAGAGAAAATCAATACCAAGGAACTTTAATGTTGGAGACATAGTACTCAAGTGAAATGAACTCAAGAGAAGATCGGGTAAGCATACAAAGTTTAATTATTTTTAGGAGGCTCATTTGTAATAACAAAATGCAAGGAGCATAATGCAATTAAGTTTTCAACATTGAAAGGAGAAATATTTCCAATACCATTCAATGGTATTCACCTCAAACCCTTCTTTGAGGTATTTCCTACCTTGTAAATATTAAGTTAGGTTTGCAGAATAAAGTTTTGTTGAACTATGGTTTTGAGTTTTCATTTCCCTAAGTGATGTTGCACAGTTAGTGGTTAGTGAATCTTCACTTATCTCGACATATTATATGTCTTCAAGATGCCCCATGAGAGGACCATCCATCACATACGACAGGAGTTTTGTTCCCTGACATACATCATGCATACTCTTCCCATGTGGTCACCCAAACACATTTAACATGCTTAAATAGGTGCTTCAGCAGCTTACTGCATAAGCAAGTGACCACCAATCACATATCCCATAAAATTTTGAGTTCAAAGGATCTCTAATTTAAAATCATTCATTCATGCAAAAGGCTATTGTGTTTTGTAAATAGGTCTTGGTTTTCCTTGTTTTGGTTTGTTTGTGTCTAGTTTTTCCTAAGTACTTCAAGCACATGTTGTTGTTCCAAGTGTTTTAGTTTTCTGAGAGTTTCATTAGGTGTAAAGCCTGAGTATTTTAGAGTTTATCAAGTATAAACATATCACTCATGATAGGGGAGCTTGGCCCCACTTCCATAAGCCATAAACTTGTACTTGCTAAGTCCTAAAAGGGAAAAAAAACTCTCATATTCTATGTTGTGTTCCCAAATTAATGCAATGTTTCTCAATGACTCGTTGCCCAATGGAGTTAAAATACTACTATTTTCCTATGTTTAGCATGCAAACATCCAGGAGAAGTCGCCAAAAATGTTACCCAAAATTTCATGTCCTACGCAATTTTTGTCTTTTGACCATTATGTGTAGTTGTTAGAGGGGTACATTTGGATTAATTGATGTTCATTTCATTTAAGTTCAAGTAGTTCAACCATAGATTACTGAAATGAAGAGAAAAGAAAAATGCTTGTGTTTATCTGAATGTACAATATTACATTTTTATTCATATAACTGAAAGTATCGAAAGAGAAAATACATCATCTGTTAAACATTAAAAGAATTCTCACACAAGCCGTGAGTAATGGCATATTCTATATTTTATGGAAAAAAGAACATAAAATTATCACAAAGATAGAAAAGAAAGAGGTCTAGGTAACCAGTCATTGCCTGGGGCTTGACTAGTTGAGAAGAAGTTTGAGTCTTTGTAGCTGCTCTGTCAAGCTCTATGGTCCTTGCTCCGAGCTCTTGCATGAGAGAAAAAGATGGATTCTTAGATCAAAAGATCTAAGAAATGCCTACTCAACTAAACTACTTATATGTCTACCTTTAGCATCAAAATTCATCCTACTTCCAGAAAAGATATAAAGATATTAGAACATCTTTTCAAGAAAAAATGTTTTTTATTTCTAACAAGTTTGTTGACTATGCAAATACAGATGTGAACCCTAGCAAGTGGGTTAAAATGAAGCTCCTACAAGGGTTGATCTCAGCTTGTTGGGGTAGTATCCGGAATAGGTTGTTGATCCTCAATTTGTGAAGTATCCTAATATTTTGTAGGAGGCTTATATCCATGCAAGCATAGGTGCAAGTTTTCCAAGCATAAATGATTACATGGATAAAGCCTCCTGCAATATACAAGGATATTGTGTTCTCAACATACTGAAGGTATGCAATCCTTTAATGGAAATTCAAAGGTTTAGCATTCAAGAATAAGAGAAGTAATAAAGAACACTAATGCAGCTATGATAAATTCAAGCATCATGTAGATAAACAAATCTAGTATGCATAAAAGCAATTAAGTATTCCCAATCATGATTAAAATGGGGCAGTAATGTCTCAAACTCAGTTATAAAGAGCATCATCTTATCACAGTCACTATACAAATCAATGCTATGAAGAGAAGTAGTGTGATCATGCATCTCATTCATGATGAAAATGGGGCAGCAATGTCTCAAAATTAGTTATAAAGAACATCTTCTTGTCACAGTCACTATACAAATCAATGCTATGAAGAGAAGCAGTGTGATCATGCATCTCAGTCATGGTTGAAAGACAAGGTGCCTGAATGAATATAATTCAAGAGGTAAACATAGAAAGTATCAAGGAAACTATTTAAGGTAAAGATTTGTTTAAATTTGAAACCTTGTAGTTACTAATATAATCCAATATGTTGTTTAAAGAGATCAATGAAAAGTAAAGTGTTAAAGGGATATATGTTGTCATATGAAACCTTCTACTTTGTTTTTCATTTTCAAGAAATAGAGTAAACAATGACTGCATAGTAAGAACATGTCAGGAGTATTGAATGCACTTTTCAAAGTGTTGAGGGAGTAATGAGTTCGACAATAGAAATGGACATGGGGAAGAGGATCTATTGTAGGTGCCTTATTTATGAAATGACAATAACATAACTAGTAATGCTCTACTACATTAAAACTACATACAATGAGATGTTGATTGTTTGAACCAGAGAAGAAAAAAAATCAATCGGAAATGTTGAATACATCAAAATGACATTTTGCACAGTGTCAGTCAATGAGAGCATAGCCTTTAATTCATAAATGATCACAGTACATTCAGGCAATGGATTAAACAAAGGTTAGGTAAAATGCAGTTTATTGGAAAGCTTAAAGAGAGAAATTGCTACTATAGTTTTGTTATGATGATAAACAAGTGCATGATCAATAAATAAATTTCTAAAGCCCATTAAGGGAGTAAAAAATCATATTTATCTATTAATGTGAAGAGCTTGTAGCTTAAATAGTGATTACAGCTACAACGAAAGTGCATAAGACATCTGAATTAAGTGACAAGAGTATCATTATTAAAGGTCGACATAGACAATCCATATAAAGCATCACTCATCCATGCACATTATGAGTTAAATGCAAGTTTAGTGAAATCATGAAGGAGATTACAGTCCTCTAGATATGAAATATTTCTAGTCAAGAGAAATAGAGCAGCAATTAAACATAGTAAAGACAGCTCGGTCATACCTTAGTGGTTCTCAGCATGAACAATTATAGTATAAACTACGTGCTTTAGAAGCAACAGTTTACCAAAAAATGAGAAAGCCCTTATATTAATGGGATGTAATACATTTTTGCAAACAATGATTCAACAATAAAACAAATATCAAATAAAAGAAAGTAGTTATGGGCATTCTGTAGGTGAAAGAATCATTGTGATCTTAATGGTATACATAGATAGTTTTTTATTTAGAGTGGACCATGGGTTTCCAGTAACACATAAGGGTATGACTATGAAAGGCCTAGAATGGTTTAGAGTTTCAAACCATGTTTTTATTTGTATGACTAAAACCCTCATCTCTTCAACAAAAGCAATAAAATCATCAACTACAGAGGTCACGACTTATATAGGGTGAGAGAAAATATGCCCAGAATGCAGAAAATATCAAGTGGTTGAGTATGTCTTCTAAAGAAAATATGTAAAAATAGGTATAGGAACTTAATGGAAGATATTTGTAGAAATATTTTTTGGAGGGCATCAAATATCAGAAGTTATAACTACAACACAAATACCCAGATGCCAAATATGGAACCCACAACCTCATGGAAATGCAAATCAGAGATGTCGCAACCTGCAAGCATGGAAAGGTTTAACAAAATACACAGAGAACCACTACAACTGCACAAGTTTCTCAAAAAACCTCTAGAATCCCTCATCAATAGTGGCATCCTCATTAAAATGCAAGCACACTGAAAGCCACAATGAATTTTTCAAACCATAGGGAAAGAGTTTGGAGAAAATAAGTCAAAGACCAAGAAATCTCATGTTCATGACAATTGTTTTTTGCATATAAAAACATGCGGCCCGAATCAAATTTGAATCTATTATACAGAAGAAGAAAGATATACATATTTTATTTGTATTCAACATGATTCTCAGAGAAGGGATTTTGGGTATCACATTATGCACTTACCTATGAAATATCCCAGAGATTTGTAGAGGAAATGATGATAAAGAACCTCCATATTTCCCAAGAAATCTCAATCATGGTAGTCCGGGAAAACAAAGATACATATTTCTCCATGGCGACGGCTTAGAGTTCCCAAACCCTCACTCTTGAAGCTATCAAAAGATGGAAAATTATGCAATGTGTTTTAGGGTGGGATTTATGTTTCCCTTAGACACATTGCATTATGCTTTCAAATCCATGGCCAATGTCATTGTAATGGCTTTTGAACTTATGTTTTTTACTTCACTTAATGATATAATTATATATTTCTCCAATATATCATTATATTATTAAGTGAAATAATATTTTTGTCCCTATTGTTGTTTTCTAAATAAACTATTGTAGTTTAATAATTATTAATTGATTCTTGTTATAAATCAATTAATAATTATTAAAGTCTTTTTAAGAAATCAATAATAATGAAAGGGTGGAGAGATAAGGATGTTTTAAATAGCCTTGAGGACTTCTTCTTGGAGGTTATAAATAGTTTGGAGACATAAGGAGAGTATCTAGGAATCCCTTGGAGTAGGTTTAGGATATGTTGTAGGGTTTTCAGGAGAGTTGCGCTTTATGAGCTAGTTGAGTGTTTTGAGGCTTGTTTTAAGAGCACTTAAGGTTCCTTTATGGTTTCGATACTTTTTCCATCTAGTTTCCCTTATTCCATGGCTTCTCCCTCCCATTATTGGAGCCTTTTTTCTAGCATCTGACCTGTGGTGGTTGAAGATGGTGTACTTGGTGAGTTTTGGGGCTCATTTAAGAGTTAGCTTTGATTATGCAGGAGGGGTTTTCTTTTGATAGTTTTATGTCCTTGAGGTAATTTTGCATGTGTTTGTAACTCATTTTAGAAACATAATATACAGTGACTGAATCTATTAGAGAAAAATATTATCTGAGTTTATTTTATTTTTCTTTTCCTTTTTTGCATATTGAGTACAATATAGGTGGTTGATATAGGTAATTTTGTGAATGTTGTCATTCCTTATTATCTTGTCTCATCTGAGTACCTATTTGCAGGAGTGTATGTTTGTTTGTAGGTTGTAGTTTGTGTTTATGTCTTGAAACTGTTAAGTGAGAAATTTCTTCTCCCTAATAGTTTCATTCAAAACCTTACTGTTACCCTATTTTTCATCATGCAAAATAATAGACAAATAGTAAGGGTGCATTTAGGTTCTTTCATTCAACAGTGCTTTTCAGGTGATCTGGATCATCGTTTTGTTATTGCATTCATATCAGATTTTTCATTATACTCTAAGTATTGATCACATGTCAAAATTTTATTTCAAATTCATAATTGATCATTACATTGTGCATTCATACTGAATGTAATTGAAAAATGTTCTCTCATATTTCAATAAACAGAGTACAATAGACAGAATAGAAAGAAGAGATAGGGGTATGAGTAAGTCCTCTGCATTGCCTTGAAGAGTCTGCATATCTGGAGCTGGTTGTTGTGTCCAGTCCTAGTCCTCCAGGTCTCCATCTGAGTCTGCATCTGTCTGATTTTAAGTCTTTAGGGGTTGTCCTACATCATAGTTAAGAGATTGTTAGATCCAGCTAGATCCAAGCAATGCAAAAGAATGAGAACATCATACAAACAATCAGTTCTTTCATGGCTGCATATACTTCTGATATTTAATGTAGTAGAAAAATGAGCATGCACACAAGGTGAAAAGCAATGTTAAATGACAACACTATCTCATTATGTTAGTGAGCACACCAGTGGTCTGATGGATGCCCAAAATCGACCACTGGGTCATGTTCACTAACATAATGAGTTTGTTTTGATGTTTATAAGATTAACAGAGAAATGCATTGTTCAAAATGGACTGGTATTTATCACAGTTAAGAATCAAAAGAGATGCAGTATACTTTTCATCATGGTGCTCATAGAATCAGTATCATATTCAGATATTGTTCATTTGTTGAAAAGATGTTTAAAGATCAAGCAACAGTTAAGAAGTTCATTCTGAAGATTAAATTTGAAAACCACATGCCTGGTTATTGATTATTTTTCTTATAAATATGAGCATATGATGTTATGTTTAAAAGATAACTAAATCTGCAAAATGAATAAATGCATAAAAAGAAATGTGGAAGTTGCAAGTAAAGGATAGAGATTAACAATCTCAATATCAACATGGGTTTACATTTATGAAGGTAAAAAGGGCATAGAAGACAAAAACTGTAAATGGAATGCCATGAATTATCCAGAAAAATTTCCCAGACGTTGTTATGATTCATGTTTCTGAAAGAATACATCTTCATACTTTCAGAGAAAGAGTCAAGAGGATATTTTTATGTAGAGCGGTTAAGCAATTACATCTTATACTGTTGTATTCAAATGATGTACATTCATGATAAACAATGCAGTGTATATGGCTTCCATGATAAAGGAACACACATACTAATTAGGGTCTCTTTTTTAGTATAACCCATGGGAGTCACGAGCCTGTGCTCGAACCCCATGGGTTTTCTCATATACATTTTGAAAAGAGAACAGGGTGTTTGCTGTATTAAAGAGAATATCATTATTGTGTTTCCATTTTAAAAATATGCTCATGCTACTGTTAGCAAAATTGTAAACTGAATGTGTATTTTTAACATTATAAAGCATACTGGAAAGGAAACATCTTGTGTATGTTTTGCAGACAGGGGAGATTCAGCTTGAACAGAGAAGCATCTTTATGCTTATTATAACAATGTGTTTAAAACAGACAGCATGAAGGAGTAATATCATTTGCAGATTAAAATGAGTGCTCCATCACTTGCAGTTTTGAAATGGAAAACAAACATCAGATATGTAACATAACTATACATATAAAAGGAAAAGGAAGTATGCATATTCACAGTTTAGGGCATGAATTTCATGAATGGTAGTCTTATTTTAGAAAAGCCTGAGTTCTTATTACTATCAAGATGGAGTAGAAAACATATCAGCATTTCGATATATGTATAAAAACTTTCAAACATGGGTGGTTCCAACATTCAACAGAGCCAACAAAAGAAGTTCATCTAAAGACTACAAACAACAAGATGAGTGTTTTGAAACATTTAAGAAGCAGTCATGGAGCCCGTATCAATTCAGACAAGAATCTTCAAGTATTTCAACCAAATGCCAGGTGGGTGTTCTTATTTTTGGGATTCGAGACAACTATATCAATGGAGGAGTCAACAATAAGTAAAAACACAAAGGAACCCCATTTATACAAGGGAAAAGCAACGCCAGTGGAGTCGGCAATGTTGGTCTATTGGTAAACTATAGACATTAGCCGAGATGAGGTTCCACCTCCCTCTGACAAAAGAAGCTATGAAGGAATTATTTATTACAAAGGAATGCTCATGTGAAGATGAATACAACAGTGACTTCACTGATACAGAAGACAATGCAAAAGATAAATAGAAGGGTGACTTATCTCTAGTTCGAAGGTCAATGAAGCCCACGTAGTCCTAGTCTCACATCAATGAGTCAAGTCAAGTTTAAAGATCCATGACAGCAATAAGAGCCAAGACTATGCCATGTGTTATGGTGTTTAATTCAAACTATGATTTACAGTCCAAGTGGACTCCAAGTCTCAAGGATCAAACCATAGATAGATGCATAGGCAACATCATGTGTCATGGTGATGAAGAACCCAGTTCAACAAGAGAAAGCTCGACGTCAACTACCAGTTCTAAGGTGCAAACTGCAGATAAAACCCAAATATAGCGACATAGAGAAAGAAAGCCCACAGATTAAACTCCAGTCTAGAAAAAGAGAACCCAAGTTCTCAGCAAGCATTTGAAGGATCCACAGATAATGCCATATTTATGGCATGTTACAGAAGTTTCCAGCACAAGCCAAGTCAAAACACAGAGAGCACAAGGAGAAGTAGCATGGCGGTATAATAATATGCAAGGGTTTTGAAACCCTTATTTTCCTCCCAAAACAGATAGACTTCAAAATGAAATGCAATAAAGACCTATGTCAAAATGGATACTTTTTGAAATCCATCGATTATAGGAGTAATGAACTGCAGTGCATGACAGACCCCTACTACCGCCAAGACAGCATGTAAAATACTTTGAAAAAGAAGTGGGTAGTTTTTTTTGCATTGGTCATGTTGACCATTGTGATAGTGTCGGGTTTGGGTGATGGGTTATATACTATAGTGTTGGCTTCATTAAGTTAGGGGTTTTTTGCAAATATGTTAGGGTTATGGTTGGTTTTTGCATCTTAAAGGTTATTTTAGAATATAGTTTAGATATTTTAAATATATTTTAAATATTTTAATATATTCTTTAATATAGGTTGATATATGTAGTAAAGATGTAATTTAAAATATCAACATTAGGGAGCTTTTTGGAGGGCTAGTCCCATTTTTGAAATAAGCCTTTAAGGCTTCATTTTGGGCATGATCGTGGCATGGATTTAGGGATATGACCTATTTTAAAGGGGGGCTTGACTGGAAGCTAAATTTTAGGCATTGTTTTGGCCTTTGATTAGGGGTTTCTTTATGTTTAGAAGACTTTTTTGGAGGGAGATCTCATTTTTGAGATTAGCCATGTGGGCTATTTAGCTGAGCTTTTACTTCATGTTTAGGGGTTCAGAATCAGGGAAAAAGAGGTTTTAGTGAACTATTTTGTTCCTTTACTACTTTTTCATGTTTATGTATCCATTGAGTTGCATATTTTGGAGAAAGGGCATTTTAGTGAACATATCATTCCTAGGTGCTTTGAAGGCCATTTTTGTAATCATCTTGTCAGATTTTTGAACAAATGAATCAGATTCTTTGAGTTCCATTTTGTGCACTTATTTTTTTTCAATATTGAATCCTGTTTCATCTTTTCTAGCAAGTGTTAAATTGGTTATTATCTGAAGGAAGTGAATGAAATTCTGTTCCTTCTCAAGAAAATTAGCTGCCCCTAGGCCTTGCATGAGAAATGTATGTTGTTAATTCTCCAAGCTGTTTGTGGTAGAACCCTGATAGCATGAGTTTGTTAACCTATATGTTGAATAGAAAATCAGATGGTTAAAGTATTCGTTTGGGAGTCAGAATTGAAATTCATCTTTTTTGAGAGGTCTGAATTATTCATTGGTGTATCACCCTAATCTTTTAGCTATAGTATTCTTTTCCCCTTTTCCCAATAGTTTACAGATCAGGAAAGTGATATTCCATATTTTATAGGAACCGGCCTAGAATCTAGAGATTCCTCTTCATTCATAGTCTACCCACAGCTAGGAGAGGTTTCCATTGTCAGGATGGAATTTTCATGTATCCCTAATGCCTGATTTGGGGTGACAATTCTAAGCCTGAACACTTACTATTAAACATTTATGCAAGCCTATACAGAAAATTTGTACTTTACCTTAAGTCAAATAATTTTAAACCAGCACTTAGTCAATTGTGGTTGTGATTCATAATAGTTTGGTGCATCACCTAGTAAGATAGAAAGTCTTAATTTTATGTTATTTCCAGTTTTTTTTGCATCTTCTCTCCCTTTTCCTTCCAGAGTGTAGTTTAGTTTAAGTCAAATAGGTGATTATCCAATAGGAACCGACCTAGAATCTAGAGGTTTCATTTTGGATATTATATATCCCACATGCAGAAGTGAATCCCATGTTATGCCAGATTATTAAACTTTAGAGTTTAATAGGGTGCATAACAGTTAGTCCTACCCTTTCCCTACTTACTTGCCTTGATAATCCCGTGACAAAACATAACAAAGAGATACTTCCAATAATCTTATAGAATTTCATCATAAATATCCATATCAAATACAATTAACCCACTCAGGTATCCAACCAACCTTATATGATTCATTCCACTCATATAGGATAGATAGCTACAAACGGCCATCGAATGTAAATTCCTAAGAATAAGATAAGAGATAACCACCATAGATCTAAAAAAGTCAATAAAAGAGAGAGAAAAATGCATCTCTCTCTCTCTCTCTCTCTCTCTATATATATATATATATATATATATATATATATGCACACCACCAAAACTTAGTAGCAAAATAGAGATCCCATAATAATCAAAGATACAAATTTATTTCAAATACCATCAACCAACTCAGGTATCCAAACAACCATATAGGATTCAAATCAATATATAACCTAATATCTAGGAAACATATCCCAATCAAATATACAAAATACATGAAAATAACCATAGAAAATAAATCAGCGAGAGTTTATATATATAAACTGTGTGTGTGTGTGTGTGTATGTCTATATATATATACCCAATCAGAAAAAACAAGTAAGAATGTTGCACCACTCGATAAAACACATCAAAGACAGAATCCTCAAGAAGCCATAAAAATCAACAAAAGGAGCGACAACTAAGATCTACTCAGACCAAACATATCTCATCATATATCCATAGACCAAATCTAAATTATTATGATATAAAGACCCAAGCCCAACATTTATAACGAGATATGAGTATCATATGAAACCAGGGGGAAATAAAGATTAAAGACAAAAGAAAATAAAGATAAATAAACATGAGAATGTCCTCAAAGTATGTTACCATTTCCTTCACAATATTCTTTGGATCCTCGATTATTTCCCCATTTGGTTTTGTGATTTTCGTTATTCTATTCAGATTTCTTCTAGTTTTAACATTATTATGAAAAAATTGTGTATTCTTGTCCCCTTCTTCCAACCATGTTTCCCTAGATTTTAATGCCAATATATTTCTTCTTTAGCTAACATGTCTTCATACTTATTCAACAATTCTTTTTCTTTCAGATAACTTTCTTGATTCATTCCCTCAGCAATTACTTTCTAATTTAGTTCCTCTATCTCCTTCTCCAAGTTGTCTTTTATTTAAAAAAATATTCCCAAAATGTTCCTTTTTCCACTGGATGAGTTTTCTTTTTATATATTTAAGCTTAGCCATAAAAAATGCCCTTGATCCTTCAAAATATTCATCTTTCCACCATTTTTCAATAGTAGTAATCAAGTTTTCATCTTTCAACCACATTTTTTCAAACCTAAAGGGACATCTACTTGGGTGCAAACCTTATTCCATGGCTAGTTGTACTAGGAAATGATTCAAACCAGAGGTTAGAAGGATTGTTGATTTGAAGTTATAGTAGAAATCAATCCAATTCTCTTTGTAGAAAAATCTATCCAATATTTCACCTATATGGCTAAAGCATGTTTGCATATTGTTCCATGTATATTTTCCATTCTTAGATTTAATTTCGATCAATTCATTCTTGTTCACCAATTCCCTAAATTTAAAAGTTGTTAAAGATTCTATAATTATTCCCCCCACTTTTCATCCATACCGAAACAACATTAAAATCACCACCAATAATAAAATTCTTATTTGAGAAATCTTCCATTAAATTCATTATGTCTGTCCAAACTTTCCTTTTGTCTTGGATTGAATTTGGACCATAGATGTTTATTAACAAAAAACTAAGTTTACTTCTAATGCTATTTATTCTACTACACATCCAGAATTTATTACACCTTGTTTTATCATATGAAATAGGCCCTGGGTTCCATAAAACCCCTAAACCTCTAGATGCTCCCTTTTTGGGTTCCCCATCCAAATCACATGCTCCAAGTCTTCTCTTAAACACTTCTAGCTCATCTATACCTAATTTTGTTTCCTATAACTATTGCCCAAATTTCCTATCCTATGCAATTTTGGCTACAAATGGAGTAAAGAGGCTCCCAAAAGGGTAGAGCCCAGCTTGTATGAATTTTGCACCTTTCAGTGGTCCTTATCTTGCTTTTTACATATTTCTAGGTCACTGGTTTTACCCCTAGTTCATGTCTTAAAGGACCCTTCATATGCAAAAAACCCTTGAAGCCTCTTAAACCCTAACTCCTTGGTGGCTGTTATATTCCTTCATTTCCTTTTTCGCCACTTGAGGTCACAATTCTTCACGTGTTTTAAGTTGTCCACAGCAGTCACCTTTTATGCTTAGTCACGCAGTCGCACTGTATTTCTTAAACAGTCATTGTGTGGTCGCGTAGTCATGATGGTCTTGTAGAATGTTGACTTGACTGTGCTAGTGAGCGACGGGGTTATCAAAAATGCTTATCACTCACTCGCTGAGCTAAACCACTTAGCATCTTTTGTTGTGCAAGTGTGCGACACGGTCTGTGTTGTAGGTTATGTGTGGTCATCACTCACTTGCACATGGTTAACATTAAGTCAAAGGTGTTGCGGTAAGGTGATCTCCAATCAAGTTCATTTTGATTAAATGATTAGCTTAAAGGCTTGAAGTTGAAGTGCTCGATATCTAGCAATCAAGCCATTAAGCCTAAATGACACCTGGCACATGGTGGGCCCAACATAGCTGTAAGGATGAATTGTGTGTCGTTTGATCAAGTTTTGATCTCATGGATGTCTCTTAATCATGCAATTACGACAGAATATTCCATATCTTTTAGCGACTTTGAGTTTTCTTTAGTCGAGTGATCCCAAAATAGAATGGAATATGTTCTTAAGGTAAGGAGATTACATGAGGATCATTGATCATGTACTAAATCCTATGACTTGTGTTGAATCTCATGATAAACTCAGAGTTAAGCAGATGATCTAGCGACTCAACCACATAAAGAAGTTCAGCTACCCAGGTTTAAAGATGAGTCAAGGAATGGTTAGGGCTAAGTTAGAGATAAAGATAAAGATCGAGAAAGTCCCACAAGATCCAATGGTTGGCATAAAGGCTTAAAGAAAAGTTGATCAGAATCTAATGATCAAGGCATTATGCCTTATCGACATGTGTAAAGTTCTGAGAACTTGGACCCATCTGCGATAAGATTAATCTTTGAGAAAGTTTCTTTTAATCCAATGGTAGGCGTAAAGCCTTGATGCCAAAGTGTTCAAGATCTATCCATTAAGGCATTACGCCTTGAAGCCACATGTTCATGGTGGGGTCAGGCTGGTTAGACAAACGTAAATTAAAGACTGATCAAGCCTTATTTGATCGGATGGTTGGCTTAAAGTCTTAACGCTGAGATGCTCAAAATCTAATGTTTAATTCATCAAGTCATGATGGCATGTGGCATAGATGACATCATGTGTCCTGAGTTAAATGCAGTAAAGGTAAAGCAAGTTTGTGAAGATCAGACGGTGGGAATATTGCCTTGAAGACAAAGTGATCAACATCTAACCTTTAAGGCATCGCACATGTGTGTCACATGGCAGATCTGATCCTGTGCTCATGGGTTACTTAAAAGACATCAATGATTGTATTTTAAAGCTCATAAAGATTCAAATCTGGACCGTTGATCAAGCATTCCATGCCACCTGTGACTGTTTGGCTTTGAATTCAAATATTTAAATGTTGTTCTCAGGGTTTTCATGGTAGTGGCGACATTTTCAAGTTGCAGACAAGAGAGATGGGTCGAGCCGACTTCTCTGCTCGAATTTATGATGATGGGAGATGCATTCATAACTATATCTGATATCTAAGATATTTTCCCAAATGCATTTATGGCAAACTTGACTGTTTTAGGGTTTCCTACATTAATTATTGAATATCTATTGTAAACCCTAATTTTTCCCTAACTGATCAAATGGATTGACTCTTGAGTCTGTGTGCTAGGGGAAGTTATATATAAGTCATTTTTTATTCTTTTGTAAATAGATTTGGATTATGTAAGAAGTTTTCTGTGACATTTTATTTGTCCTCAAGATTTTCATGTGTCTATAATTCTCAATCTTCCAAGGCTTATGCAGAAATTTCTATGGTATTTTTCCTACCCTCAGGTTCTCATGCATTTTTGGATTATTTTAAAGCATAAAGTAGTGGCTGGTGTTAGAGAAATCTTGGATTTCTTGAGCCTTCTTTCTTTCTGCATCTTTGTGCACTACTATGGGTGATTTGATTTAGATAATCTTGTAGATTTTTTTCATCCCTTGTTATCTTGTCTCGTTCCTATGCCTATTTTCTGGAGTGGATGCTTGTTTGCACGTCATAGTCTGTGTTTATTCCATTAAATATGCTATTGTTTGTGAAATCTTCTCTTTCCTTGAATAGCCTCTTTTCATTTCAGACCTCTCTATGAAATACTTATGCAAACCTATTCAAAAATATGTGTTCCGCTAGATCCAAGAACTTTCATGCTAGTTTTGGTCACTGTGTTATGATTCAAGTTACCTTCAGTGCATCACCTAGTAGGTTAAATTTTCTTTTTACTCATTTCCCTTCATTTATCCTTCTATCCCTTTTCCTTCCAAGTTTACTTTCATGTTTAAAAGAAGATAAGGTGATTATCCAAGAGGAACCGACCTAGAATCTGGAGGTTTCACTTTAGTTAGCAGAGGTCCCACAACCCAGAAGTGATTACCATGTTATACTAGATTGTTAGACTCAAGCGCTTAACATGGTGAAAAATTTAGTGTATAACAATTTTGGCACGCCCGGTGGGACCAAAAGAAGTTTCATCTTTCAAAAACTATGTTATCTCTGATATGCTAATTACATAGTACAAACATAAAGAGGTTTCTTTTTCAAGTATATCTAGCGACTCCATTGGTACCAAGAACAAGAAGATCTAGTCCTATTCAAAGTTTATGAGAAGGATAGAAACAAGGAGTTCAAAGCCTTTTGAGTTTTTGCAGTTACCTCCAACAAAAAGAAAAGGGAGACCATCTCAACAGACATCCCCTACAAGGAGAGTATAGTCTACACCACTAGTTTCGGAGGAGAGACCCTTTATTTTCCATTTTAGGAGGGGGAGATCTTTAAACAAATAATTTCTAGAAGATCCAACTCCACTCCCTGGTTCAAATACAACCCACACAGTTGTTGTTCAGCAAATCATAGTTCCTGCAATGGCAAGACAGTTTGCATTTGTACCCTTTAATCAAGGGATTCCATTGAATTTTTCTCAATATCATAATGTGCCCTTAGCAGCACTAAATATTTTTCCTAATTTCATAGTTGAGAGCCAGACAACTGCTTGTGAGAACATAAGAGATGTGGCCACAATTTGTAATGTTCATCATATCACAAAAGAAGATGTGGCTACTAAGTTATTGGCAGCATATTTTAAAGGAAAGGCCCTACAGTGGTTTAGGATTCTTGCAGTTGGTTCTATTGATTCTTGGGATAGACTAGGACAATCCCTTAGCAAATATTTTGAGCATAAATAAGACCATCTATCCCTGGTTGAGCAACTCACAACTATAAAGAGAGCTCCTCAAGAGCAGATGATGGACTTTAATAACAGATTCATCAAGACATGGAATAGGATTCCTATTTTTGTGAGGCCTTCAACAAATCATGCTTTTCTATATTTCTTGAAAAGTCTGAACAAAAACATATCTATCATGATCCAATTCATGGGAGGTACTTCATTACCTCAGGATTTTGATATAGTCGTCAAAGTAGAAAATTATTTGATTCAGGCTGGTATGATAGCCCCAAGGCCACTCATGCATATCTTCCCTGATATTCAACCCATCATGCCCTTTAGAATCCCTCCATTCACCCCTATACCATATTGTAGTAGCACCTCAAGCTAGTACTAGCTACGAGGATTCCAAAGCAGGCCCTTCCCAGGAGCTACTTGAATTAAGAAGCAAACAACAAGAAATGAAGAAGTTATTACATACCATGAGTAATGAGTTGACTAGTATTAAAAAGTAGAAGCAATGAAGTAGACCACCCTTTCAACAACAAAATAAAGGTCCTAACCAGCAATATAAAAATGAGGGACAATCCTATCAGTAGAATAGACCAGCATACCAAGGGAATTATCAAGGTCAAAGGTAGAACTTCAATCAAAGGCCATTCCAACCTTATAATCCCATGCCTCTTTACTCTACAAATCCAACTAGGGATATGGTTCCAATTCAAAATAATCTAGCCTCACAAAATGAATGGTGTTTTCCTTGCAACCAACCTCACAACCAGGCTATGTGCTCAAATGGGTGGATGAATCGAGCACTTATGGAACTAAATTCCTTAAACAACCAACTAGAAGCATCTTTGAGTGGGTCAGTTCCCCATCAGGATGGAAAAGATGATGAGACTGCTCTCTTCAATTGGGAAGAGCAAGATTTTAATGGAGTGAATGATGAGTCTCCAATTGCAACCAATACTAGATCAAAAAGAAGATCCCAAGACATGGAGTGAAAAAAAGATGGAGAAAGAGCTACTACATCTACAGAGTCATCACATCCATCTGATCCTACCATACTAAAGAAGGCTCCCACCATTCTATTCAAAGAGAATTAATCTCCCAAGGAGGTTGACCCCACAATAGTGAAAGCACATCAAAAAGTCCACACAGAACTGCCCTTCAATATTGTAGACAATATGAAGAAGATGAATGTGATTATGTCTATGTGGGACTCCTTGTCTATTCCAGGGCAGCCTGAGATCTTGAAGAAGGCTATGGGTGAAGTGGCAATCCCATAAAAGCCCACGAATGATGTTGCTAAGCCGGTATTGGTCAACCTTGATCAAGAAAAGAAGATTCCAAGCAGCAACACCAAAGCAGATGTCATTCAAGGTAGGAACTTAAAACCACCTCCCTTTTATGAATCATTAATTATTGGAAATTCTTTAGTACATAATTATATGGTAGATAGTGGGGCTACTAGTTCATTCATGCCCAAGAAGGTAGCTGACCAATTGGGGCTTAAATATGAACCATTCCAAAAGAAGGTAACACAACTTGATGGTTCTTGAGTGAACATAATAGGTGTGGCCAGGGATTCAAGCTTGATCCTTTATGCAGGCCCCAATTTCTCTATCTTACTTGACATATACATCATAGACCCCCTGCTCTCTTTTCCATATGTATATCAAGAGCATTCACAACAAAGATAGGAGGCTATCTTTCTTCTGACTGGTCTCACGTGCTTTTCCATACCAGGTATGGAACCAAGGTTACTATCAAGTCTGAATCATTAGTAGCACATCATATAGAGCCTTATGTGTCCAATGTATTCAATGCAAGTTGTCTTGCACTTGATAGTAATGACTTTCTAATCATCAGAGAAATAAACACTAACATAAAAAATATCCCATATATCTATCTAGATGAATTGGAATCAGAAAGAGCTTTAGAGGCCCAAGCCAATGTTATTTGGGATGTTGGTTTGGGAAATTACATGATATAAGAGGGTGGTTTCATAGAGCCAAAGCTTTTTAAGGCAGACACTAAGGAATTAGAAGAATAGAGCAGTAAAGTTTGGGAACTATTCTTTGATGGTGTTAGAAGTTGACATGGCTTGGGTGGTGGTGCAATGTTAGTCCCCCAAAAAGGTGAGAAGTACTATATGACTTTTAGATTCAGCTTTTATTTCCCAAGCAATACTGTTGAATATGAGAGTCTGGTAAATGGGCTAGAATGGGCTAGAAAGAGAGGGATTAAAGCCCTAAAGGTATATGGTGATAGTGAGTTGTTGGTTAGCCAATTAAGAGGGATAAGTGCTACCAAGAATGATACAATGAAAGCTTACAAGCATAGGATTTGGGATGCAATAGAAGATTTTCATGCCTTCAACATCATTGTTATCCCTAGAAAACTAAATCAGAATGCAGATAGATTAGCTGTTGTTGGATCCCAATTTGATATTCCTAGGGACATTTCAGTAAGGAAGGATCAAAAACATGTTTAGATTATTTTTAGGCCTTCCATTCCTGATAATAATTTTAATTGACAAGTGGTTGAGAATGATGAGAAAATTCTGCAATTCTTGTTTGAAGAAGATGTCTTTTCAGAGAACAATAAAGATACGTTGATGCAAAATTATGGTGACCAAGTGGTACAACTCAAATCTAATAAGATGCCTAAAGGCCTTGTCACATTAGAATCTATATTCAATAAGGATGAACAAGCCAAAAGGAATAAGACTAGCTTGGTAGTCCAACAAGAACACTATGATGATTTGGAACTGAGCCAGGTAAAAGCCTAAAGTTTAGAAAAGTGAACACTGATTCAAAGAGACAAGATTACATTCAATTATTTCAAGAATTCAGTGATATCTTTTCCTGGAAATATGAAGACCTCAAGGGCTTTAATCCAACACTTTCTCAACATACCATTGAATTAGATCCAAATGCCAAACTAGTTAGACAAAAGCCGAGGTCTGTCAACCCCAAACTTGAGCCACTCATGCACAAGGAGGTTCTCAAATTAATAGAAAGTGGCATCATTTACCCCATAAAGCATACTAGTTGGGTATCCAATCTTGTTCCTCTTAGTAAAACATTGAGGAACTAAGGTTATGTGTTGATTTTAGGGACCTTAATAGGGAATCCCTAAAAGATCGCCACCCATTACCATCCATGGAATAGATTTTGTAGTGTGTCTCTAGATCAGATTGCTTCTCATTATTGGATGACTACTTAGGATATAACCATATCCTAGTTAATGAAGAGGATCAATACAAAACTTCATTTACAACTAAGTGGGGAACCATGGCCTATCAAAAGATGCCTTTTGGTTTGTCAAATGTAGGTGCTACTTTTCAAAATACTATGGATATGGCCTTTAAAATCCTCATGTACAAGTTTGTACTGGTCTACTTTGATGATATCACTATCTATTCTAAACATGCAGTAGACCACATCAAACATCTGAGGAAAATATTTGAAAGGTGTAGGGAGTTTGGGATTTCCCTCAATCCCAAGAAATGTGTGTTTGCAGTCCATGAAGGGAAACTATTGGGATATATTATGCCAAAACAAGGTATTACAGTGGACCTTGAGAGGATTGCAACTATTCTAGAGCTACCCCTACCACCTCACAAGAAGAGTCTTCAATCCTTCATAGGAATGATTAACTTTGTCAGGCATTTTTTGCCTAACATTGCAGATCTTTTGAAGCCTTTAACAACAATGTTGAAGAAGAATGTGGTCTTCTGATGGAGAAAAGAAGGAAAGAGTAGTTTCCAAGCCATTAAAGAGGCTCTGATAGAGGCTCCTACCTTGATAAATCCTGATTTCAAAAAAGACTTCATTTTGTATTCTTATTGAGGCTCAGATGCCATATCTGTAATGTTAACTCAACATAAATTAGAAGGATTGGAACAACCTATTGCTTTCTTTAGCAAAGGTTTGGAAGAATATGAACAGAGGTACTCTTTTGTAGAGAAACATGTACTTGTTGTGGTGAAGAGCCTTAAACAGTTCAGACATATATTAACTCACAGTAAGATACAGTTGAAGGTTACTCATCCAAGTGTCAAAGAGTTCTTGATTTCTAGGGACCTAAATGAGAAAAGAGCTAGTTGGATCACCAGAGTCATGGAATATGACATTGCTATCCAAAGACCAAGCTAGTCAGAGGGAGAGGTCTTTGTGAACAATTGAACAAGGATAAAACTCTAAAAGACCAAGAGAAAATGATTGCATCCTTAGTTGTGCATTCAACAGAATAACATGTCAAGATAGAAGGTTGGTTGCCTAACATGGTTCATTTTTTAAAGATACGAAATTGCCCTGCAAACATGGATTCAGCAAAAAGAAGGTATTATAGATTGCAATCTATCCCCTTTGTGTTGATTGATGAGATCCTTTTTAGAAAGGATCATAATGGTGTTCTCTTAAGATGCATTGATTCAGAACAAGTAGCAGGTGTCCTAAATTAATTTCATGATGGACCTTATAGAGGTCATTTCTCTCTTAGGACTACTGCTTTCAAGATCACGAGGGATGGATACTATTGGCCATCTATATTTAAGGATAGTTATGATCATGTAAGAAAATGCATGAAATGCGCCCTGTTTAAAGGTAAGGAAAGGATTGCAAATCTACCCCTCCAACTAATCAGGATACATTAACCTTTTATGAAGTGGGGAATTGACTTCATAGGCCTAATTAACCCCTCATCTAATGCAGGCTATAAGTGGATAATCAAGGCCACTGATTATTTCACCAGATGGACTGAGGCCATTGCGCTAAAGGAAGCAAATGAGAGTGATGTCCTGAGTTTTTATGATGACATAATTCACAAGTTTGGGACCCCGGACTCTATTATATTTGTAACATATAAAATATGGTGCATTTGAAAATGTCGGGAGTGAATAAGATGTTCCCCTTTTATCCTTAGATACACAAAGGAAGGATCCAAATTGATTAACCCTAAAGGAAGGATCAATGCATAAACGAATCCATCCTTTGGAAATGAGAGTAAAGAGGAACATCTTAAATTCCCTTTTATAGAAAAGAATGTGTGATAGATTTAGAAAGATTAAGAACTTTGATTAAAACAAATAAGAGGAAAGTACTAACCTTGAAATGTTACAGATCTGAAGAATGCTATTTTCAGGGGTTTGCACTAAGTTTCTGGAAAATTTGAGTCTAAATCTAGAATAGAAACGTAGAGGCGAACAAAACCCAGAAATATTTTTCCGTTATAACACAATTTTAATTTTGACCCTCAAGTCAATGTCACCACTGACCCAGAATTTCTGATTCTGACCTAGGGTAGAATCGACCTCAAAAGTCTCCGACTGAAAATCTTTTTTCAGATCCTGAAAGTTTTCCAAAAAGGGTATCTGAATCTGCACTCTGATCCATTGTTCTAAACCTGTACCTATAAGAAAAATGGATTTTTATGTTGGGGCAGGGGTTTGCCTAGGTCAAACCCCAGTTTTGGAATTAACCTCAAAGTATAATTAAAATTGCATAAGTAAAATAAAGTAAATGAACAAATTCACCTTGCTTGTAGAAGCCCTTGTGGGAGATTTGAATCTGTGGATCCACAAGTATGCATGCACCAAATGGATGTAGAATGTCTCAAATCAATTGCTTGTAGATCTTCAACACCAATCTTGAATGGATCTTTGAATGGGAAGAGGCTTGGAGGAATGTGGATAGAGAAATCTTCAACAAGAGAGCTCCATGGAGCTTGAATCCTTCAATGGCCACCAATGTATCTTCTTGATGAATTGAGTGCTTGAGAATGGATGAATGCTTCAATGGCTACTTGGCTTGCTTCAAATCTTTCTTCTTCACCTTTGGATTTCACTCTTCAAGTCTTTGATAGTTGATTATGTTGGATGATGGTTAGAGAAAATGAGAGGAGAAAGATTCCTTATATACCAATCTAGGGCACAATCTTCTAGAGAGGCCTACATAGGAGAATTAAATTCCCATTAGACCTATACCCCTAGAAGAGGACCTATATTAAATATAATTTAAGATTTGTTGCTCTGAAGACCAAAACAGCTGACCCAGAAGTGGGAATTAATTCTTTCCAAAGCCCAACATCCGGAAACCCTGGAAATCTAGAATTTGGACCATAGGTTAGAAAAATGTTTATTTTGACCTAGGTCAAGGTTGAGGTAAACCTTGACCCAAAAATGTCGACTTTGACCCTAAGGTCAAAGTCCCAGTTTGTAGTTTGGAGTGTCAGAAATAGGCTGGAAAAAGTGGGAAATGGGGCAGAACAGGGGGAAAAAGCCATATCCAAGTCATAGACCCATTCAAGGTGCTTGACATGACCCCAAACCACTTACTCGAAAGGATAAATCAGTCTACAATGGAAGTGCTTCTATTTTCTGACTATACAATATCAGATAATGCACTTGCTTTCATAGGCTTAAGAGTCATTGAATTGGCAATTAAATATGGTGTTTACCTAAACACAAGCTCCAATTATTACCCTCAGGGTAATAGTTTAGTAGAGTCTACAAACAATAACATGATCAGGATAATCAAGAATACTCTGCAATAAAATCAGAGAGATTGACACTCTAAAGTGAAGTCTGCCTTATGGTTAGACAGGATCACTCCCAAGAAGATCATTGGGAACTCTTCATACATTCTAGTCTATGGTAGGGAGGCTAAATTTTCCATTTCAACTGAATTGCCATCTTTGGACCTTGCTACTCAACTTTTCCTCTTTGAAGAAGGAGACCCTTTGCAAGTAAGGTATGCTTAGCTCATGGAGTTGGAAGAGAATAGATGCAAATCTATGTAGAACATGGAGTTCCAACATATGCAAACCAAGAAAAGCTTTGATAGGAGAGCTAGATCAAGGAACTTCAATGTTGGGGATGTAGTCCTCAAATGGGATGAATTCAGATCCAGGCATGGCAGGCATGCCAAGTTTGACTCCTTTTGGGGAGGTCCATTTGTGATCACTGAGTGCAAGGAGCCTAATGTTGTCCAGCTATCAACTCTTGAAGGAGAAGCCTTGCCAATTTCTGTCAATGGATTTCACCTAAAGCCTTGTTTTGAGGTTTTTCCAGCTTTTTAATTAAGTTTCCTGCTTGCTATTCTTCTTTCTAAGTTAGTTTTCCCTGCTTTCCTTGAAGTACTTTGCATAGTTGTTGTTTCTTCTTGTACAGTCCTTTTCCCTATTTTGGTCCGTTGTCCCTCCTCCTACTTCCCAGAAGTGTCTTCTTGTGCTTAATGCAGACTCCTTTCCCAATGAAATGTCATAAGGCCACTGGTTTTATATGTCTAGTAGGCTGACATTCAACAAAAATTGCCAAAAAAGTTGCCCAAATTTCCTATCCTATGTAATTTTGGCTACAAATGGAGTAATCCCCCAAGGGTAGAGCCCAACTTGTATGAATTTTGCACCTTTCTGTGGTCCATATCTTTCTTTCTACATATTTCTAGGTTACTGGTTTTACCCCTGGTTCATGTCTTAAAGGACCCTTCATATGTAAAAAACCCTTGAAGCCTCTTAAACCCTAACACCTTGGTGGCTGTTATATTCCTTCATTACCTTTTTCTCCACTTGAGGTTGCAATTCTTCACATGTTTTAAGTTGTCCACAGCAGTCACCTTTTATGCTTAGTTGCGTAGTCGTGATGGTCCTGTAGAATGTCGACTTGACTATGCGAGTGAGCGACAGGGTTATCAGAAATTCTTATTGCTCACTCGCTGATCTAAACCACTTACATCTTTTGGTGTGTGAATGTGCAATGCGGTCTGTGTTGCAGGTTATGTGTGGTCATCGCTCACTCACACATGGTTTAACATCAAGTCAAAGGTGTTGTGGTAAGGTAATCTCTGATCAAGTTTAGTTTGATTGGACGATCGACTTGAAGGCTTGAAGACGAAATGCTCGAGATCTAGAAATGAAGCCATTAAGCCTAAATGACATCTGGCACATGGCAGGCCCAACACAACTATAAGGATGAATTGTGTGCCATTGATCAAGTTTTGATCTCATGGTTGTCTCTTAATCGCGCAATCATGATAGAATATTCCATATCTTTCAGCAACTCTGAGTTTTCTTCAGTCGCGTGATCCCAGAATAGAATGGAATATGCTCTTAAGGTAAGGAGATTACACGAGGATCGTTGATCATGTACTAAATCTTGTGGCCTGCGCTGAATCTCGTGATAAACTCATAGTTAAGTAGATGATCTAGCGACTCAGTGACATAAAGAAGTTCAGTTACCCAGGTTTAAAGATGAGTCAAGGTAGGGTTAGGGCTAAGTCAGAGATAAAGATAAAGATCGAGCAAGTTCCATAAAATCCAATGGTTGGTGTAAAGGCTTAAAGAAAAGTTGATCAGAATCAAATGATCAAGGCATTATGCCTTATTGACACGTGGAAAGTTGTCAGAGCTTGGACCCATCTGCGATAAGATTAATCTTCGAGCAAGTTTCTTTTAATCTAACAGTAGGCATAAAGCCTTGATGCCAAAGTGCTCAAGATCTATCCATTAAGGCATTATACCCTGAAGCCACATGTTCATGGTGGGGTCAGGCTGGTCAGACAAAGGTAAAGTAAAGACCGATCAAGTCTTATTTGATCGGACGATTGGCTTAATGACTTAAGGCCGAGATGCTCAAAATCTAATGTTCAAGCCATCAAGCCGTGATGACATGTGGCACAGATGATGTCATGTATCCCAGGTTAAATGTAGTAAAGGTAAAGCAAGTTCATGAAGATTGGACGGTGGGCATATTGTCTTGAAGACAAAGTGATCGACATCTAACATTTAAGGCATTGCGCCTGTGTTCCGCGTGGTAGATCCAATCCTGTGCTCATGGGTTACTTAAAAGACATTGACAATCGTGTTTTAAAGCTCATAAAGATTCAAATATGGACCTTTGATCAGGCATTCTGCACCACTTGTGACTGTTTGGGTTTGATTTTAAATATTTAAATGTTGTTCTCAGGGTTTTCATGGCGGTGGCAACATTTTCAAGTTGCAGACAAGAGAGATGGGTCGAACCGACTTCTCTGCTCAAATTTATGATGATGGGAGATGCATTCATAACTATATCTAATATCTGAGATATTTCTGCAAATGCATTTATGACAGACTTGACTGTTTTAGGGTTTTCTTCATTGATTATTAAATATCTATTATAAACCCTAATTTTTCCCTAACTGATCAGATGGATTGACTCCCGAGCCTGTGTGCTAGGAGAGGTTATATATAAGTCAGTTTTTGTTCTTTTATAAATAGGTTTGGATTATATAAGAAGTTTTTTGTGACATTTTCTTTGTCCTCAAACTTTTTATTTGCCTATAATTCTCAGTCTTCCAAGGCTTATGTAGGACTTTCTGTGGTATTTTTCCTACTCTCGGGCTCTCATTCATTTTGGGATTCTTTGAAGCATAATATAGTGGCTAGTGTTAGAGAAATCTTAGAGTTCTTGAGCCTTCTTTCTTTCTAAATCTTTGTGCACTACTATGGGTGATTTGATTTAGATAATCTTGTGGATTTTGTTCATCCCTTGTTATCTTGTCTTGTTCCTATGCCTATTTGCTGGAGTGGATGTTTGTTTGCAGGTCATAGTTTGTGTCTATTCCATTGAATATGCTATTGTTTGTGAAATCTTCTCTTTCCTTGAATAGCCTCTTTTCATTTCAGACCTCTCTATGAAATATTTATGCAAACCTACTTAGAAATTTATGTTCTGATAGTTCCAAGAACTTGCATACTAGTTTTGGTCATTATGTTATGATTCAAGTTACCTTTGGTGCATCACCTAGTAGGTTAAATTTGCTTTTTACCCATTTCCCTTCAGTTATCCTTCTATCCACTTTCCTTCCAAGTTTACTTTCATGTTTAAAAGAAGATAAGGTGATTATCCAAGAGGAACCGGCCTAGAATCCAAAGGCTTCACTTCAGTTAGCAGAGGTCCCACAACCTAGAAGTGATTCCCATGTTATACTAGATTGTTAGGTTCAAGCGCTTAATAGGGTGCAAAATTTAGACAACGCTTAACTAGACAACATTTGTTAGGGGCATGTATGCCCCTAATGTTCCATGTTATCACCTTCATTGTGTCATGTAAAGGAACTACCCCTTCCCTGCATGTATAAGTGAGGTAATCTTTGCTTGACCTGCAACATTAACATCCTTCTGTCTCAAATCATTGATTAATTTTATGCCCCTCTTCCTAGCTACTTTTGCAAAATATGGAGAGGTTTTACTTCTATCTCTTAAGGATAAGCCCAATCCATCCTTTTTCCCATCCTCATTTTTATTATCTATAATTCCTATCTCATCATCCATTTCATCCATATTCATTTATTCTAATACTTTCTCAATCAGATTTTGTTTTTCTGCTTGTGACTATTCATCATCTCCAAGCCTAAAAAGTTATTAATAGCCTCAATCTACATCATATTGTGAATCCTTCATCTCATCTTCTTCTATTAATTGGTTAATCTCATTTGATTGTTTCCTTATTTCTGATTCATGAATTATTTTCTCTTTATCAACATAAATATCCTTTATTGTTAAACCTTGATCTTTAATTATCCTTTCTGTATTGATTGATCCATTCTGTATATTTTTCAATAATCTATCTACTACCATCTTCACCACCTCTGCTTGTCCCATGATCTCCTTTAGGGAATATTTGTACTAATCCATAGTAATATTAGTTTCCCGATGGGCACATATCACTTTCTCTATGTTCCTATTCAATCTAAATCCTATCTAAGTCATTTCACTATCTGAGGATAGATCAAATTATAGGGGGGTATCATGGTGAAGTTGAATGTCTTCAAAATATTTAATGCAGACATGATTCTGCCCATTTTTTCTCCATCTATATTACTTTCCTCTTTTGGTTCCACAATTTCTCCTTCTTCCACCTCTCGGGATTGGATTACATTATCAAGTTGATCCATACTAATAGGGTTGTCATTATTTGAATTCATCTCCCCCAAACTGATTGTCCTATTCTACCCAATAAGCTTCTCATGGCTATTAATTTCCTTTCTCATGCTCATATTAATGCCCTCTCCTTCCATAAAAATGTTGATAGAGTATCCATGCTTATGTTTATGTTCTTTTTATTCATTACTTTTGTTACATTTGTGTCCCCATCATAAAATGAAGGATTGATAATCCACTTCACCCTCGCCCTCTCTGATATAATTTCTACTAGATCGAGGGCTTCATTATTATGGTCCAAACGAAGGTATATCTTAATTTCCTTTGATATATCATCAGTAATCACTCCATCACACCCTAGAAAAGTTACCCAATTCAAAACTATCTCATATATGACTATTAGGAGATGATATTCTATAGGAATCCATCCTATATTTGTTGGGATTAATTGGAAGTAGTACTGAGAGGGGAGGGGTGAATCAGTACCTCTAACTCTTTTCACCTTTCATCATTAGTAAATAATCTTTATTGTATTACCGACCATTACTGGTGTTCTTCTTATGCATATAACATTAATTCATAATCTTTACTTCTTTGCAACATTCATAGAAACACTCATGAAAATAATAAACACATAACACAAGATATGATATCGCAGAAAAATCCTGTTAGGAAGTAAAATTGCTGTGGGGATGGCACCCACAAAACTTCACTATCTACAGAATGGAAGGGATCTGGTAAAGGCTTACAATTGATCACTTTTGATGATCTACCATGTTAGGAGTATTAAAGTGGAGACCTGTTAAGATCTACTCTGTTAAGATATTTTAGCAACACTAATGAAGTGTGCACTTGGTTAAGAGATTTACAATAGGACTGTTAGGTCCACCTTTCTTGAAAGGATTTCTTAAGTGTACTACACTTGTTATAATGAGTACAATATGTTTGACTTGACTGTATGCAAACTATAATTGCTGATCATAGATCCATTAAAGCTCTCATAATATGAATATCACCTATAGTGATTGATGAATACCTTTTCTCTGCTCGTCGGTAGCCTATGTTCTTGCTCTTGAAACTGATTTGATCCTTTTCTGTCCTTCTGCATGAATTCTCTTGTCTGATCCTTAGATGCTCTCAGTGGCTAGAATCATCAATGAACAACATGTTCACAATAAATTGAGCATCTATTTATACAAGTATTTAACCTTTTCTAGAATCACACATTACAATGTTAACTCTTGATCCAAGGTTTATAACTTAACCTTGATATTTAGTTTGCATGTTTTAAATCAGTTAAACTAATTAAAACAATAATAATTACATTTCTTCCTCCACACATAATAAATTTAAATCAAATCAAGAAGCTAAATATACAACTTTAGTGTTTTATCTGACGTGGAAAGTCAGATCCACTTTTTGCGGGATGTAACTGTCTCTCAGTTCTTGGTCGTCGGGTTGAACTGAAAGTCTATCAGCATTCCTTTGTTGAACTGATCGTCGGGTTCCCTTCATCTATCAGGTTCCTCTCTTTGTTGTTTTGTCGGGTTGCACTATTGTTACTCGTCGGGTTCCTTTATCCTTTTGTCATCGGGTAACGCTGAAAGTGTTTGTCGGGATGCTTTGAACTTGGTAGTATCAGGTAACCTTGGCGTCGGGTAGTGTTGTGCCTTGTCTGGCGGTGTAGTGTAAACTGATGGTGCAGATCATGTTTTTCCTTGTATATACTAATGGCAAAATATAATGCCTTCAATCTACCCCTTTGACATTAGTATCAAAAACTGATATGTGCATAATACTAAAGTGTTTAGTATGTACACCATGTCTATATCCTTGTCATTATATGACTCCCCCTAATTGTATGCATCGGTATAGTATAAGTATATATGTACATGTATACTTGCCTCTGTACTATACATTCCCTGTTCTTTGCTCTTTTAAATGTTTGACTGTAAACATCATTTCCTCCCTTCATTTACTGTGACTGTGTTCATATCACTTCCCCCTTTATACTGACTGAACTATATGTATATATCACTTCCCCCTTTATTTGATACTCGTGAAAAAAATGTACAACTTATAAGATGCCAAAAAAAATGTGTAACTTACAATGTGTCAAGAATATGTGATTGCGTCTGTGAGAACCACTAATTGATCAAGCATTGGGGTTGTTTGATCAACATCTACATCTGGTATAATTTGTTGAAGTATTCCTCTTGCTACGTCAAGTACCTTTGCCTCCTTTGTGGCTTTTCTCAATTTGTCTTGCATTACCTTCCTCTCACAAAGTCTTGCATACTTGTTCAATTCAGTTGGATCCAATATCCTGGGATCACAAACTGGACTCTCAATGATTTCATCTAGAGTGACTGGATTCTTATGCTTTCTCTTCTTCTTCTTCTTTGAGACTTGTGTGGATGCAGATGTATGAACTACCATTGCTAGTTCATTTGTCCTCTCTGAAGTGCTTGGTGAAGGACTTTTTGAAGATGCTTCTTGTGTTTTCTTCTCAAGGTGCACCTATCGGTTTTGTGAAGATTTATCTCCATCAACCTTGGGTGTCTCTATAGATTTTTCTTATGTTTTCTTTTCCATCTCATCTTTCTTTGCTTCTTCACTCTTTTCTTTATGTGTGTCCTCTTCTACCTTTTGTGTTTCCTCTTTACTTTGATTTGTAGACTTATCTTTATAATCATCGATTGTAGCTTTCTCTGCAGTTGTGTCCTTTGTGTCATCTGTGGTGTCTTTTGATTCAGTATCACCCTTATCCTCGGGTGTGCTTCTATCTTCTGCAATAGATCCTTCTAGTATATTGATGACCTTCATCAATACTAGTATATTGCTTTGTGTGCTAGCTTGTGCTATATCTAGAGTGGTGTCCTACTCATCGATTTGATCTTTTTGAGCAGTGACATCCTCATCTTTTTGTATTTTCTCTGCAGGGTCTGGTTCTGTTATGTCCATGACTGAAGTGTCCTTCCATGTCTCATCAACAACATCCATGTCTTTATTGGCTTGGGTCTCCACTTTTTGTTTCTTGATCTAATCCTTAAGTGATATGAATATAACATCATCTTCTTTCTGGGGATGTTTATCAGAGTCATAATGTGTGATGTCTTGAATGTCAAGATCATCCATGAATTTTTCCCAATTTATTGGCTCCATATCTTCAACATTGTCCAAAGAAATGTGCTGAGGAATTGCCTTGTCTTTCTCCTCCTCTTTATGAGGTGTGTCGGTGAGAAGTAGATTTTCATCATGACTTGTTGACTCTGCAGGCATATCTAGGAGTTGTCTCCATTTAGTCTTGGTCATTGTGTCCAGCTCTATGAACTTATCCTCTAGCACTTTGTAAGCTCTTATTTTGGCTATAAATTTTCTTGAGTGCTTCTTCATTATCTCTTTGATTTCTTCTATTTTAGATTTGGGAGGCACAAGTGTGACAAGTACCCCCTCCCTTGCTTCTCTTTCAATTTGTAGAGCATATGACCATTGTTGAGATATTCTGTTACCCAGCTCTTTAGGTATTTGCTTGATAAATTTAGTTGGTACATATTTGAATTTCACCATTGACATGATGATTGCCTCTTGTATTTTATTTTGGTCCTCTGGTTTAAGTGTATCCCATTGTCTGATTTTCTTATCATACATGGTGCCAGATGTAGCAATGGATTCAACAGACTCATCAATTGTTTGATTTCTGAAGTTTTTCTTCACTACATCAGGCTCATCCTCTTTAGAATCTTCTATGTCAGCTTTTGTCCTAACCATTCTTTTTCTCCTCTTTGTAGGTGTTTGTTTCTCTGTTTGTTGCTTTGTTTGCTTTGTTGGCTGCTTCCTCTTATAGGTCCTTACTTGACTTTTCTTAAGAGGTGTGGTATCGGTCTTTGTAGCTTGACTCCTTGTCCTCTGTTTCTTTGTAGGAGGTGGAGGTGTATCAGACTCATTTGCCTCAAAATCTGATTTCTTCCAATCTTGCCCTTCACTGATGGTATCATGTTCATATGTTTCCTCTGTTTCTTCTTGTTCCTCCTCATTAACCAATAGAATCTTTTTAAGATTCGTAACCATCTTATTCTTCTTATTGACAGTCTTTTTGATTTCTAGGCCTCTTCATAAGATCCAAACCTTGGTTGTTTGCTGTCAATTGGCTCATTGATCAATGCATCAATAGCATTGGTTTCTTGATCTATGTTGATTTCATAATCAAGAGGGGCTAACCAAGATGTTCTTGGTACAACCAGTTTTATGTGGGTGAAGTCTGTATCCA